>CM040839.1:27961675-28406624 GCA_022828995.1 Vimba vimba
GTAACTGTAATGGATTAAATTGCACAACTCCATTACATGTAACTAGTTGTAGGAACACTGTAGGAAGTAGTAGTAGCAGCAGAAAGTAGTACCCTGGTAATCCAGAGTTCTCACGAGAGCACAAGTTGAATTTGCTCAGCGAGTTACTCTGGTGTCGAGTAATGATGCTCAATAAATATGCCCCTCGATCTGAGCTGCACCACTCACATCGGGTTATCTGATATAGGCAGGCCAGAGGAGAGATGACGACAGCGCTGTGACGGCGAAGTCATTAGTAAACATTGCAAGATGGCTATGGATGAACACCAGTTGTTTGAAACGGCTTTGGCCGCTACAGTGAAAAGCGTCTCGATGACAACGTGACACTGCTTAGTTTTACTACTTCATTTCACAGATGATTGCAATTACCGTAATGAAAGAGAACACCCTGAAAATACATTCAATCACACAAGTTAGACTTGGCTTTTTATCTAAAACAGGAACAGAAGACGCTGCTCGAATCGTTCCTTTGCAAGAAGGACGTTTTTGCTGTTTTGCCAACCGGATACGGCAAGAGTCTAATCTACCAGTTAGCTCCTGCTAGCTAAGCGTATGGGGTTTATTGTTGTGATTGGTCGTAGTGTTATCCAATTGCGTGCAGTGAAATTTTCAAATGCATGCTTGGTGCCGCCCCTCGAGCTGGCCGATTTTCATTAGTCGACGCCAGACCATTAATCTTTTAGATTTAGGTCTGCATTTCCAGGCTAAGGAAGTAGTATTTTCCAGTTAAAGTGGCCAACTGTCTTATTGCCTCAAAGCATTTGCTAGGATTTTTTTTTTTTTAAATTTGCAGTAATTATGAGTAATAATATAATTAGCATAATTACAAGATTTCAAATTCTCGTAATTCCAGCTTGTAAGCGGAGACTTTTCTGACAGCTCCTACTTGTACCACCTCACTGCTGCAGATTCATCTAGGCATTGATAGTGGTGCCATAGAAATGCATAATTCCCAGTCAGAGAACAGCTCACAATAGTCTCAATGACAACGTGACACTGCTTAGTTTTACTACTTCATTTCATAGATGATTGCAATTACCATAAAGAAAGAGAACACCCTGAAAATACATTCAATCAACACTTTATTCAATCGTTTGTAATATAAAGGCTGCAGCAAAACAAAAAGCATGCAAGTGACAATTCTTAACAGGTTAAATCAATGTATGTGTAAGGCTAGTGTTTGTTAGATAATAGACAAAAGCAGTACAAAATACAACTTCAGCATCTTAGCTCTGACAACCTGATCTGTAAAAAAACTAAAAATACAGTACTGAATCTTGAGGTTTAATAGCTTGTACACTGATAACTGATCATATCAGCAGGCAGTGTTTTCACCGCTGGACACACTCCTCTATGGAGGAGACGAGCTGCACTCGAGTGAAAGAGATGAACGCTTCAGACACAAAACTGCAGCGCTTTAAGACTTGGCTGGTACATCACATCCCATAAACACCCGACACCTCGCATACAGAAAACATTCACTGATCCTACATTGGAGGAAAAAAAGTCACTTCTCATAAAAAAAAAAATAATGTGACAAAGATAATGACTTGGAATTGTTCAGTTGACAGGTTAGTGGAGCTGAAGAGGCGTTCAGGCCCTGTGATCGTGTAGTGAATTACTCAAACAGCTGCTTTAAATACAATGACAAACTTCAACATTATTCAAACTAACATGCAAATGAGTCTACTGTCTTGTAAGAACTTTACTAAAACTATTAGCCATTATAAAAAACTGTCTATAAAAAGACCTAAAATGCCATCTTATAAAATATAAACATGATAAAAAAAAGAAAAAAAGGGTTAGTCACAGAATCCGATGTGGACGAGTTCAGAAAAGCGTCCTCAAACAACTCACACATGAAAAGAAAAGCATTTGGTTCATTCAATTTAAGCTGATAAACATTCACAAAAACAAACTGAAGTGAGAGATTTTACAAGTTAAAAAAAAATAAAACTCTCACTCAGAAAATCGAGCACACAGGAAGCTTTATGGTGGTTAAACTGGCAGCTCTGATTGGCTGAAGTGTTGATCACATGACCAAACAGCCTCTCTTGGCAGCACGTGGATCTCCCTGTGAAAACATAGTGGAACACTGAGCAGAACCTCACACACACACACACACACACACACACACACACGATGACAAGGAGGTTTGATGTGTGTAATGATGAAGATGATGTGTGCTTGATATCAGACCTGCTGGTGAAAGAAACGCTCCTCGATGACTTCAGCATCTTTCTCCTCCTCCTCCTGCTCCTCTTCCTCCTCCACTGCAGTGTTGAACACTGTGCTCCTCACAGCCACTTCCTGTATAGGGACAGGGACACTTCAGAACACACCCTGCCCTGCCACCGATGAACAATGCCTGGTTGAGAAGTCAGAGGTACACCTCAGATGGGCCTCACCTCTCCGTCTGGGCTCAGCAGAAGCACTTTCATGTCCTCGCCGCTCCCCCATGAGCTCTGGCTCTTCCAGATCAGGTCAGCAGGAGGACTGGAGCTCACGCCCGCATTACACGCCCAGATCTGACCACATCAAAACAAGACGCAACAGCAGGTTCAGCAGAGTATGAAAGCATATCCTGACATTCCCCCTCTGACAGCCTGTCAGGTGACGGGCTTTACTCGTAACTACATCTATGAAGATGAGATGTGTACCGTCACTTTCTGTCCAGCCTTCAGGGTGTATTTAGCAGTGAACTTGTACACCGCAGAAACATCACCGACAGTTCGAATCAGCTGAAATCCTGCCATGGGTTGATCCTGAAATATTCAGACAAAAACTTTCATTCAAGTTACTTGCTTCCAACTTCAACAATGTAGGAGCATTAAGTTATGAATGAGTCAAACGCACCTGCTCAGAGTTGTTGTGCAAGCGAATGAACTTCCCGTCCACGTCCAGCTCATCGATGCAGATGTTTCCAGTGGCAGATGCCGAGTGAGCGATGCTAACGCTGCTGCCAGCTTTGGACTCCTCCACGTCCACACGCTTCCTCTTCCCGCGTGTGGTGCGAACACTGCGACTGGAGGACGCCCGCGACACAGTCACTCGAGACGAGGGGCTGGGAGACAGCTTCAGCCTGACACAGGAGACGCGCTGTTAGCATCAACTCACCATCAGCCATTAAGCTCAAGCTAATCAACATCCATGTATAGAAACAA
The DNA here is from genome assembly GCA_022828995.1 of Vimba vimba. Classification (NCBI taxonomy): domain Eukaryota; kingdom Metazoa; phylum Chordata; class Actinopteri; order Cypriniformes; family Leuciscidae; genus Vimba; species Vimba vimba. The sequence goes on from CM040839.1 coordinate 27,964,879, forward strand.
TCTAGCAGGTGAACAAGAACTTCTGCCAAGATGAGAGCCGAGGATGGTACCCCACCATACAGAGAATACCATGATACAGCAATTCTGCAATAATCAATATATTGCTGACACATCACCATATCTGTCTTACTGTGAAAAAAAAAAACACCTGTGAAAAGGTTAAGTGCAGGTTCTCTTTATTCAAACCGTTAGAAAACAGCACAAAACGTTTCAGTCTGTAAATCAAATTGAACATTAAGTAAATTAAACATGTTATGCTTATACTTTTTAAAAGTTTATACTTTTACTTTGTGTGTAAACTGACACATTTAACTGCTTATCGACTTGTTTTATATAAACCTGGTACATTTAAAAATTCACCAACCTCTTTTATTTAAACCTGGGAACATCTCAGTGTTTCCCAGCAAATAAACCTGGGAATAGTGTTGTCAAAAATATCGACTTGGGTATTTAAAAAAATTAATATTTAAAATGTGACGACACCAGTGTTTCCCTCTAGCATTTTGATTGGCCATTGTGTTCACACGCTCAACATATGTCTGTGATTGGCTACAATTTATCAACGCTTCAAACACGTTGTAAACGAGGCTTTGTGCTCTTCAAGTGCTTGCACAGATACACACGGAGCGTTTGAAAGCAGGCGTCTCTCAGCGGATATATATATATATATATATATATATATATATATATATATATATATATATATTAGGGAATCTGCTGAGAGACTGCTTTCTAACGGTCCTGTGTGTATCTGTGTAAGCACTCGGTGAAGAGCGTCAAAGATGACCATTTACAACTTGTTTGTCTCATCAATGGTATAAAAGCCGACGTACGTCCAGACTTTGGACTTGAACATGACTGGAGCATCTATTTTACTCACGTTAAAAAACTTTTTCTTAGGCTAGTTAACTTAATGTTCACGTTTCCCTCATTCATGTGTTGAGCGCCACCTCGAGGAGCCATGAAGTAGCGATGCTGGGAGCAGAGAAATCTAGTGAGAGCGCCTTATTTTATTCATTAAAATATCGATATTTGGCGCCAGCTTATCGATTCTCTTATTGCACAGAGGACAACGATATATCGGCCTATCGATACCCATGGAGACCAACTATTAACCTTAGTTTAGACCAGCGGTTTTCAAAGTGTGGGGCAAAAATTATAGTCTAATAATTAGTTTAAATCAATACATTTAAAAAGTTAAAGTTAAGTTTATTCTGAAAATAAGGCCTCGTTTACACTGCAGGTCTTGATGCCCAATTTACCATCCAATTTACATGTTCTTTCAACTGTATCCGATTCATGCGTTTACACTTGCCATACCGCGGAGACGTAATGCCTCAGAAAATCCGATCTGCCCGTTTACATGACAGTCGCATTGGCACATATCTGACTTATATCTGATTTATTTCCACATATGAACGAGGCCTGAAACCGATCTCGAAATATCTGAATGCATGCGTTTTTTTCCTGTTTACACGTTCATAGATCTGTGTCACATGAGCAAAAAAAAATAAAAAAAATAATAAAAAAAAATAAAAATAAAAAAAAATAAAAAAATCAGAATTGGGTCACATTTCACTGACAGTGTAAACGAGGTCTTAACTGCACATTTCAGCACTTTTCATGTTTACACAATGATAAAAGTGAGGAGTTAAGAGTCTGACATTGCTGTGTGTGCGTCTTTTTTTATGGGGGGGGGGCGCCATTGGGCAAGTTGTGTCAAAAGGGAGGCCCACTGTCTTAAACTTTGAAAACCCCTGGTTTAGACAAAGTAATATCTTTTTATCTTATTTTTTAATTAAAGAACAGTTCTGGTCCTCAATGGTGATTGGCCAATAGCAGTGTTTTATTTACAAAAAGCACAGCTTATGACCATTTCACTGACCAGATCTGTGTTCATCACTGAGAAACACCCTTAAAGGGCACCTATTATGCAAAATTCACTTTTACATGGTGTTTAAACATAAATGTGTGTACACAACCACCCTTATAATGATAAAAATCCACCCAGTGCTTTTTTTTTTATAATCCCCATAAATCATAAGCACTGTCTCAGAACAAGCTGTTCTGTGTGAGCGCGCGCACTTTATGACAGCTCAGAGTCATTTTACAGATATAAGGTTTACCAGTTTATTAAGCACCCACTGAAAAGGTGTGTATATATTTGTTTACTGTTAGTTGTAACAAGTGTTTTGTGTACTTCGCTGTGTATGTTGATAATGAAAGGGAGAGAGAGAGAGTTTATGGATAAGACTTTAATGCGCACTTCTTATACTCGGGGTTCTTGCAGGTTTCAGTAAGTCAAATTTAAGACCTTTTTAAGACATTAAGACCATAAAGATTGAAATTTAAGACCTACACGACGCATTACCAAATAAATATTCAAATCAAAGAATTAATTTTATTTCAATGAATTCAGTAATTGAAAAAGCATTAATTTAATTTACAGATAAATCACATTAGTAACCTTCCACACCCAACAACGCGTGTCAGAGAAAAGAACAGAATCAAATATAATTTTTTTATAGAAAATTGTACTTTGCATATTATACTGTAAAAAACACATAATTAGTTTATTTTAGTTGATCATAGTTGATCATAACTAGAGATGAAATGGCATGAACATTTAATTTCATGATTATAGTGACAAAAATGATCATGGTTATCACAGAATCCTGTTCAAAAAGTACTAATACTACACAATGAAATCAATTCACCATGTTTTAGGTTGAAAACCAGCAAATAAATAAATTTAGCATCAATATGCACTTTTTGTTTAGAATCTAATTTTTTTTTTTTTTTAGCGCTGCTGAGGTATTCTTTCACGCGCACCATAGATGCGCGTGCACACACAATATGATGGATATCACACTCTGCGCATATGTTTTACAACATCATTTAACAAAAACATAGTCCTAACACTTTTTAAATAGCCCACTTAAAGTGTTTATTACAGCTAAATTACTAAATGCTTAAAATGAATAAAAGTAAATGAACAAAAATTTGCGTTACATATTTAAACTCGTGAACGCCCCCCATTAACGCCTGAACGCCCCCCTTTCAAAAATCTTGCTTCCAACGCCCCCCGTTGTTCTCTGAACGCCCCCTGGGGGGCGGTACCACCCCCGTTGAGAACCACTAGTTTAGATAAACATTAAAATAATACCATTAAAAATGAATATTTGTGTCTTGCATGTTAAATACTAACATGTACAAGTTAAAATAAAGGTTTGACAAAAAAGGTTTTATAAAAAGATAAACCTCACATATTTCAGACTTTAAATATTTTTTTATAAAAAGAATGAGTCCAAAAAGATAAATTACTGACATTTACAATGCACTTTAGCTTATCTCTTATTATTAATAGTAAAATTAGGTCCGATTTTCCCATGGCATCTGTCGTTGCTATGGAACCATGCACTGCGTCTCCACAATGACAAAAAAGTTTTAATGGCTAATGGATTTCCCACCACCGAAAAACGCTTGCTGTAGCTCTGCTACAAGATTTATTTACGGAGAAGAGAACAACACCCATAGTGTTTGGGTGCACCCCCATCCTTCCTGTTGACTGAGCTTTCAGACAGCGCCTGGAAAAAACGAGCGGCGCTTCAATTATGAGCACGCTTACCACGCGTCTACATTTGAACGAACTTGAGCGCGCAAAAGACGCGATATGTGAACGGCCTCTTGGCGAGCGACGTGTTGGAGACCCCAGCACTAGAGCTCCGCTTTGTAGGCTACGACTCGATACTTTTTTGCTACTTTGTAATAACTTTCTGCGGCCAGCGTTTCTGGAAATATACGAGGGTAAACCCTTTTTAAGACCTGACTAAATTAAATTTAAGACCGCGGATGAAAATCTGGCAGTTTTTAAGACTTTTTAAGGCCTTAAATTTAAAGTTCAGAATTTTTGACTTTTTAAGACACTGCGGGAACCCTGTATACTGTGTTTATTCCGCTCTTACAGTGATTCTCTGGAGTAAAACTAATGCTCATCTTTTGTGTGATGTACAATAAACTTCACTGAACTAGTCAGTATATTTTGGTCATCATTCGGACGGGGTTTGCTACAGCAGGCTTGTATTAATAGTGGATAAAAGCAGATGACAAATAAGTTATAACCATAATTAAACTAAACTATACCTGTTCTATCTCCATACAACATATATTCTCTGGCTCTGTGGGCATTATTGTCCGACTCGAGTCGAAATGAACACCGCAGAGTTTCTGTTCTGATATTATCAGATGAGATTGTCCTGGCTCTGAGCACGAGCTTGTGAGGCTCCGCCCCCTGGGCCAGCAGCAGCAGCTCATTTGCATTTAAAGGGATACACACTAAAACAGCATGTTTTTCTGAGCTCCAAAAAATGACAATTTAAACATGCTGTAAAAAATTATCTGTTGGGTATTTTGAGCTAAAACTTCACATACATACTCTGGGGACATCAGAGACTTATTTTACATCTTGTGATAAGAGTCATAATAGGTGCCCTTTAATCAATATACTGCCAACACTGTTCACATGCGGGAGATGTATCTGAAGTGTAGCTTATTTAAGTTTCCTGGTTCTTGTACTGTATGTTAATGAAGTTACACTGTTTAATGACGCTCCTTGAATCTTAAAGGAACACTCCACCGTTTTTTGAAATAGGGCTTATTCACCTTCTTTCCTACGTTTAGATAGGTGGGCAAATGCATTTTTGTCTTAGTGCATGCATTGTTTTAGTTTGACAGGGTCGGCGCTAGCTTAGCTTAGCATAATGAATGGAATCCTTTGTTGCCAGCTAGCATGTCCTGAGTAAAAGTGACATAAAAAAAACAAAAAAAAAACACCCAATTACTTCTTGTGGCCTGCATATTGAGAAAAAGTACAAATAGTGATGCAGATTAACACTAGGCAATTTCCTAGGCAGATATTGACTTGGGACTATATTAGGGGGAAGCACAGGCGAAGCACTGCTACTTGGGCGCAGAGATATCACGCCCATGTAGCAGTGCTTCGCCTGTGCTTCCCCCTAATATAGTCCTTAATATATAAGTCAATATCTGCCTAGGAAATCGCCTAGTGTTAATCTGCATCACTATTTGTACTCGTTGTGAATACGCAGGCCACAAGAAGTAATTAGGTGGAGTTTTTTATTTTTTATATCACTTTTACTCAGGACATGCTAGCTGGCAACAAAGGATTCCATTCATTATGCTAAGCTAAGCTAGCACCGACCCTATCAAACTAAAACAATGCATGCACTAAGACAAAAATGCATTTGCCCACCTATCTAAATGTAGGAAAGAAGGTGAATAAGCCCCATTTCAAAAAACGGTGGAGTGTTCCTTTAAGGCCAATTCACATTAAACCGACAGACGCGGACAATCCCCAGAGAACAGAACATCACTTTTCAGACATTACTCAACCTAAAAAGGGCCGATTCAGCGGGTTCAGTCAGCGAAAACAAGCTCTGACAGACACACTGATCCGTCAAACCCTGCGGAGTGCCTGTTGCCGTCTGGCGAGTGCAGTGTGAACTGGCCTGAAGCCGGATTCGCGCTGTTCAGCAAACCAGTCTGGTTTAAACTAAAATGGCACAAAAAACCCCCGAACATTTTCTTTCAGATATGCAGATGTATGCGTGTGAGAAAACATCATATATGGTGTAAAAACAACACTCTTGCTGTTAACGGTCACTACGATCTGGTGGCTCATGCTGACAGACTGTTCTTGATGATTTTAACATTCATTACTGTTGCCCATATACTGTATCTGCATGAGCAGTGTTGGCGTGTTCACCTCTCCTCCTCTCCCTCCAGCATCTTCCTGTAAGCATTGATCTCCATGTCCAGCGCCAGTTTGACATCCAGGAGCTGCTCGTACTCATTTAGCTGCTGCTGCATCTTGGCCCTGATCTCAGCAATCTCACACTCCTTCTCTGCCAGTAACCGGCGGCTCACATCTTTCTCTCGGCTCAGAGCCGCTTCCAGCTCACTGACGTGATCCTGCCACGCACGCGCCTGTTCAAGACAAACAAAACAGCAAGGTAATCAAAACTAACTGCACATCAAATAGGAACTTGATTATGATTACTTAAAGGAATAGTTCACCCAAAATGAAAAATCGTTTATCATTTACTCAACCTTGTGACACTTTTTCTGTGGAAACCAAACAGTTTCGCTTCACATTGACTTCTATTGTATTTTTTGACCCTACAATGGAAGTCAATGGGAATCAAAACTGGTAACCAATATTCTTTTCTATACATGTTTGTCCATAGAAATGTGTTATTCACTACTGTAAAGTCACACTGGCAGACAATCAAATTCGTAGTTTTATTATTTTCATTATCAATTATAATCGATTTTATCAATCAATTGTTGCAGCTCTGACTATAATATATCCAAAGAGTAATTTAAATCATGTTCAGTTTCACTTCAACAGCACAGCGTGTGCAAGCGCTGTAACAGGATGTTAAGTATAGCTAGAGTAACAGTACGGGTCTCTCATCAATCACAAATGTCACTTCCTGAAGACTGTCAGACAGGATTAAACGAAATCGAGTTTAGAGAGCAAACAAGCACTATAACAAGTGATCACAAGGTATAATGATGAGCAACAACTTGACTTTGTGGGAGAGTGTCTGAATATAGAGCAGATGAAGCTGGTGTTGTCGGGTCAGACGCATACCTCTTTCTGCAGGTTAGAGAGCTGAGCGGCCAGACTCTCGACTCTCAGCGTGGACTCGCGCAGCTCCTCACGGGCCAAATTGGCTGAAGAGCTGTTCATCTCAGACGACAGACGCACGTTCTCCAGCTGAAACACACTCAGAGCTCTCAGAGAAAGGCAAAGAGGAACTAAACAAGCTTTCAGAGGAAGTCAGAAACTTGAGGAAGCGCTTCTTCACACATGTGCAGAGATGTCACAAGACATCTGTTTGGACGTGCTACTGAACTGCCTGCGATCACCTTGGCCACGTATGTCTGCTCCATCTCCTCCTTGTAGAGTTTCATTTGCTCGTCATGTTGTTGTCTCATGTCTGCAAATGCCTGAGCCAGTTTAAAGTCGAACTCCATCTGCCGGCCCGAGTCCACCTCCACCAGACGGGTCTCGTGTCTGTGGCGCGTGTCCTTGATCTCCTGTCAACAATCACACAAATATCAGCTGCAGTTCAAAGCACTTCACTGGGAAATATTCTGTTTAGTTAATAGATGAAAATAACTGATTGCACTCTCTTCCCTGTGACCATTTCAAAAATAAAACTGCATGTCTGCTAAAAATTACTCATGTATTAAATATGAAGTCTATTAGCAGCTAAAACTTAAAACTGGGCCTTAAAGTGAGTCATTCCAGTCACATACTCTGTTGCAAGTACACTAGTTTTCATTTTGAAAAATACTTTTATTCAGTAAGCATTAAATTGTTCAATTGTGACAGACACAGGGAACTACACTGCGATTATTGCTGCTGATTACTTTTGTACCCATGTTTTAGGCAATATGCTATGATTTACTATGAGCATTTATTAAAACAGAAATGTGTATTTTAAGAATACGTTTTATAACGTGCTCTGAGCATTCAAAACATCAAGTTGGCTTCAGCCCCGCGACTGTTACTTAGATTAAAACGTAGCCTACCATTGTATCAGTGCTGCGCGAGCTCTCTCTCACACACAAACACGGACGCGCAAATTGACGGGCTATAGTTTCAATTTCTAACCAGACTGTAAAAAACAGGTTCTAACGTGTGCGTTCCTCAGCGCGTACATGTGAAGCTCACATGCACTAAAAGCCTGTCTACCAGCGCCTGGATACTGGACTAAGTTATCTTTCGAGTCTTATTGTGTTTATACTGTTAAATACACACAAAATTTAGATAAACAAAGTCGGTTATGTCTAAAGTGAAAGCAAACTTGAGAAAACTTAGTAAATCTGCTTGTCAAATGCGTGTATATTAGACGCGTCGCGCGCAACTCTTAAAGAGACAGAAGCAATAGTAAACACGCTGCCGCTTGTCCTTAAAGGGATAGTTCACCCAAAAATAAAAATTCTCTCATCATTTACGCACTCTAATGTTGTTCCAAACCTGTATTAATTTCCTTCTAATATTTTGTAATATTAATATTTTGAAGAATGTGGCTATCCCAACTAGCTGGTCCCAACTGACTTCCATAGGAGAAAAATATACTATGGTAGTCAACTGTTTGGTTACCCACATTCTTCCAAATAACTTTTATTTTCAACAGAAGAAAGAAACTTATTCGAGTTTAAAACAACTTGAGAGAGTAAATTATGACAATTTGAATTTTTAGGAGAACTATTCCTTTAATGTTAATAAAACACCACAATGCAAAGAGAAAATCACTCACTGCTATTGACTGAAGTAGCTTTAATAAGTATCAACGTATAATTTATACAGTGAAGTCTGTTTTGTTTTATTTTCATATTTGTTCATTTAATTACTTTCTTTCTAGTGATTTTCCTGAAAAAAATCGTGATATGATATTTTTGCCATATCGCCCACCCCTAATTGGAATAATAAATTAAGTAGCCTATCTTAATTGTACATAATGTTCCTGTTTTTTGTTTTGTTTTTTTTTAACTGTTTTATGCCATAACAGCAAATATTAATATCGGTTATTACTGGTATCGACCACAATTTTCACCTCGGTGCGTACTTAAGAGTTCAGGAGTCTGCCCATCTGTGCCAACCATAGCATGTTGAAATCCATTTTGCACTTTATTATGTACTGTATTTTCTATTGCAGAAAATCTATCCCAACCAATGTTAAAGAAAACAAAAACAAGGCGGCATGTGGTTTAAAAGATGGCAAGTAAAATAAAAAGCACATCTGTATGCAATACAGTTTCATTATTGTTCTTTATTATCCAGAGCGGCTTACTATAATAATTTGTGCGACCAAATAATGTTTTGCGCCAGTAACTGAAAAAGTTAGTAGCGCAAGTTCCAAGTTGTAAGTTAAACCGTCACTTGCGACCAAAAGTCTAAATCAATCCTATTGCTGGTCCAATGCAGTTACATAAAACCACAAATATTTTGCTAGTGACGAAACGCACTCTGTAGTAGTTTGTCGGTTTAGGGCTAATGTAGAAACATGGTGACGCAAAATGGCGATTTCAATGTAAGGGGACCGGTGGAGTGTGTAGATAGAAATGGCTCATTCCAAGGTAATCAAAACAATGGTTCATAATGTAAGGTCTTAATACACCACTGAAAACATGGTTATGTATATTATTTTGCATTTCTGTCAACAGATCCTCATAAATACTACAAAACGCACCTTTAAAATTTTTTTTTTTTTTTGATTTTCTATACCTCTGTGTTGAACTGATAATTACTCTTTTGTGAGAAAAAAAAAAAAGCAAAGCAAAAAAAAAACCATAAGATCATAATCCATGACAAAACACTTTTAGAAACTAGATTATCACCTAGTCACCTTTGGCTTGCTTAGTTGGGGACAATATTACTGATCTGCCTGCACTGACACCATTATATGAGAACTGAACAATGACATCTCTTTTCTCCAGATAGATAGATAGATAGAGATGGTTCATTTTTGTTGTAAAAAAAGTTATTTAGTTCATAAATGCATCTATCACTGAACTTAAGCTGGACTGTGACGCTATTTTCTTCTAGACACAAACCATGTTGCATTATTTTCCTGTTATCTCTGTAAAGCTGCTTTGAAACACTCTCTATTTTGTAAAAGCGCTGTATAAATAAAGGTGACTTGACTAGTGGAAAATTCAGCAGCAAAAGTTACTCTAGAAAAATTAGTGCACAATAACTGTATTAAATCTAAACATTTAGTGAATTTTTTTAGTGGAGATAGAGAACAAATAAAAGTGAATAGGACAGAAGAAAGGCTATTAATAATCTTTCACTGCACAAAAGTATTATAATATGAAAAGCTCCAATACAGAGCAATGACTGATGTGATTGAAGCAACATGGAGTCGCAGCGTTTCGCATTGAAAAGTTCAAAGAAAAAAGGGAAGAGATATTGATGCATAGTGTATTATATCAATGCAATAGTTTGAGCCTTTTCTTTTAACAGTTTTAAATCTCAGTTACTGTGCGCATGAAGAGCAATTATAGTGCTCTCTACTCCAGTGTGATCTAACAGTTAAAGTTAGATGAACAGCAATAAACTCCAGCAAGTCATTTTATGCGAGACCATAGACCTTTCTCTACAGATCAATAATAATAATAATAATAATAATAATAATAATAATAATAATAATAATAATAGGAACATTGAATCATCTTGGAGAGTTTCATCATGTTGACTGTCATAACCGAACGTGATGCGCTGTTTGAATGGAGAATGACTGACAGCCGCAGCGGAGGGAAGAGTTAACGTGAACTTGAATTTACGGAATGGCTTCAGAACACTTCTAATATAATGCACGAAAAGTTGATGGTGCTTTATAATGTTTTTGTGCCTTTTGTGAGGCTTAACAATAACACCGAATACTATACGCACAATATCGGATTTGGATCGGTCCTGTTTGACCGACAAAGAATGGTGGTATCCGAGCATCGGATCGGCGCATCCCTAGCATTTCTGCAATTTTCATGCTTGGATTCATTTATGATGTCATGAGCAATCCAGTTCTTCATTATAGATCCGTCACTGAATCTGTTTGTGACAGACGTCCGACTGAAGAGGGTGAGAGACCGCGGACCTCAACTTACTTAGGGTTTTCTTTCCTTCACTGATAAATGAGTGTCTTTCACTAATGAAGCTCTTAATTTAGGACTTCTGTGTGTTGTATTTATCGAGGTCATCACATGCTCACTACTGAGGACAGATTAGACTATTTTTGAATCTTTCAGGCATTGGTTATCTTTAGCCCTTTCTGCCACTGACCTCCTCAAACATGTTCTTCCTGAAGTGCAGCTCCTCCACGAGGCTCTGGCAGCGGTTCTCCAGATCCACGCGCAGCAGAGTTTCATCTGACAGCTGCTTCTTAGCCGAGCTCAGCCCGCCCTCCAGCTGAACACAAACACACTTCATCACTGACTGTCTCACACACACACACAACATTGGCAATGTCAATGGAAACATGTATACTGAAAAGTCATGAAACAATAGACCTTCTGAAGTGACAATCCCAGAGTGCGTTTTTGTGCGGATGTGGGTGATGTTTGCCACCTTATACAGTACACATATAATACGACCAAGTATTACCAAAGGCATTTGCAGTTAAAAAGTACAATACATTCTGAAAATGCCTGATCTTTCCGCTAGAGAAGACCCTTACTCGCCGGCTGGGGTCATGTGGAGCCCTGCGAATGTGGAGTTTGGATGTCAAAAATGGTCTATGTTGAGCACCATTCACTTGAGCTCTCAGATTGAGCATGACGATTACGCCGCCTTCACACTGGCAGTTGAAATCAGCTCCGATACGGCAGCGAAACGACCGGAAGTCATTCATTTCCTATGGAGATTCGCAGACCGCATGCGAATGGGTCCGAAGCGGGTGCGAACGAGTGCGGTGCGAAAAAAATCGTGTCCGTTGGCCATCCGGATGCGTTCAAAAAATTTAACTCTTGCGAAAGGCTACGGACGGTTCCTATCCGACAATTCCAGCGGAAGTTAAGCGTTGCTATGGTACTGATAAACAAACCTGAATTCTTAACTTTTAATAAAATAAATAATGATTTTATAACGATAAGTTGTCATGTCATGTTTTTATTTTCATGATTTTCTAACGTTATTAGGGCAGTTAATACAGTTAAAAGCCCTATACTACTATATCACATTTAGCCGACCTGACATGTCAACGTCCTGGGGAACTTTCCTTCATGCAGCAGCCTGTCTCTAACCCCCTCAACAGAGAGATCATACAGAATTGTACATTCTGACACTGACAAAATCAACCGTTAATCTCTCCGCCATTTTTGTTCTACTCGCTTCCGACGCTTTTCACCGTTGTGTACGACGTCCGCTGGGGGCGTATTGCGTATTACGGAGCTGATTTCAACTGCCAGTGTGAAGGCGGCGTTAGGGATGGGCATTAACACAAATTTCAGTTTGATTTTGATTGAAGCTTGCGATTCAATATTTTCCAATATTTTTCGGAAATACCTTGGATATTTCTTGTACAGTACATCAATTTTTCAAGAAAAAAACCCTGTTAATTAACAACTGATTTGTATACAAACATTAAAATTGCCGTTTTTATAATCATGTTTGAGTCAAAATACAAGTTTACATGCACTAATTTTCATAATCGAAATGGATTCAATTTGATTTCAAATTCTGAATGATCTGTTTATATGAACCATAAACGTTGCAAATGATTCATATGTGTGTTTACATGCGCTGAAGTTTATTTTAAGATGGGGTAGAATTAAACGAACGGCAAAACTCGGTACCCTTGTTTAGAATCCATTGGTCTACGTCTATATTCTTTTTCCTATTGATAAGATTATTTCAGATCTACATCTTAAATTCATTCGGATCATGCATTGAAGGATTTTCAGTCTGATTGAGCTATCAATCTGATAAACCGATTATTTGGATGCATGTAAAAGTAGCTATTAGGGATGCTAACGATTATTTGACGATCGATTAATTGCCAATTTAATCAATAAAACGTATCGATCATCGATTAAGCAAGGTCAATGCGTATGCGTTAGGGATGGTAAGATTCACCGATTCGCATCAGTGCATCGGCATAAAAGCTAACAATGCGATGCATCGATTTAAATAAGTGTGCATCGGATAAGTTGGCATTTGTATCGCGATGCATCGTTTCTAACATATTTGCATCGGTAAAAAACGATTTATTCATTTATATTTATTAGTAGATGCGCTATACTTCTATTTAGAAAGTGATCAATCATTTGTGACCAATATTTTATTATGTAACTGCTGCGTCCACAACGAACGCGAATAGAGCGTCGGGAGCTAGTGGTTTCCATGTTAAAAAGACGCGTTGACGCGCGTCTGGTGGTCTTGCGGCGCGATAGACACGTTTAGCACGGCGCGATGGACGCGATTTCCCCTCATTCGCGTCTCATCACCATCACTCAACTGTTGCTCAAGCGCGTTCTCTCATCACCACTGCTGCAGCTGCTACGTGAATATGACGCATCACAACACTACGGAGTGCGAGGCGTGTCATGAGAGTCACCTACAACCTTAAAGTAGGGGATATATATATATATATATATATATATTTGCATTTCAATACAGTTATGAACGTTTATTTTTTATTATTGTTTGTTAAAACAGCATCTTCTTTCAGCGGAAAATGTTTTTTTTTTTTTGTGAAAACCAAATCTTTTGTTTGTGAAAGAGCCATTAAAAGTCAGGCACTTAAGCTACTTTATGATTTGCTGTATGTCTGATATTTATTTTAAAATAAATAAAAGTTAACTATCTATAATTGCATAGCATCATATTACATTGAATCGCATCGCACTGAATCGCATCGAAATCGTATCGCACTGCATCGTAATAGTGGTGAATCGTATCGCATCGGTAGCTGCTTATATGTATCTTTAATGTATCGTATCGTTGGCTATGCATCGAGATGCGTATCGTATCGGCCTTAGTTATGGAGATGCCCATCCCTAGTATGCGTACTGCTCATCCGCGAACACGTAAAGCAGACAAGGAAAAATTAAGCGAGCGCACCGGAGTTATGTTTGGGCCCATTTTATGTTAAAAAAGGCTGGAGTTACACCTTCATGACTAAGCTAGTGCATTAACAGTTTTTTGTTTTGTGCAAATGTAAGTTGAAATATTGTGTAGGCATATATATCGATTCATCTCATATAGGATGCATTTGGTTAAGAATTAACGCGGTATAAAGCGTGCCGATGATGATCTTCAGCGCGTGCAACTCAAACAGCAATGCACAACTAATGACTATGATTGAATGCCACATTACATAACATTATAAAGAGAACACTATTATAATAAATTGTGAATTATTTGGGTATCACAACAGGAGTTACACATTCTGACAAGCACATAACTTAGTTCAAGTTCACTTGTGCATTCGCATAATTTTGTGCAGATATAATTTGTAATATTGTGTTTTGTATACATCTGATTCATTTCATATAGGATGCATTTCGTTGAGTTAAATAACACGCTAGTTTACCGGTGTTCATTCAGCTCTTCAGCGCACACAGCTCTAACAGCAATGCACCACTAATAATAACTATGATTGGGACTGTACCATTTATGTTACATTAATGAGAACAATATTGTAATAAATTGTTGTGAATTCATTGGGTGTAGTCGGCGTGTTTCAGTGCTGTTCCAGGAAGAGCGCCTCCAGAACAGGAGTTACATTTTAACTAGCACTCACCTGAGGCGGCACGTTGGTGACACGTTTTATTAGTCGTTATATTTCATTATTAAATAAGTAATTTAAATGATCAATCACATTGATTCATTTTTCAATCCTAATAGCCCTTTAGACTAAAACCCCTTCTCATTCATTTGGTGAGGAACATGTCGTTGTGAGCATTAGCACACCCTGTCATGCTGTTGGCTATATGCCACTGCAGTATTAAGGCTAACAATTGATTGATCATTAATTTACACATGAGTGATCATTGGAATGCGTGTAAATTGACAGCCCTAGTAGCTCTAGATTAGAGGGCTGCATTGGGATTGAATCCCGCCGGGTCCCGCGGGACCCAACACAAATCTCGCGGGAGCGGGCGATTTGAACTTTGCTGCGGGCGGGAATGGGCGGCTAAAAAAAAAAAACACTGCGGGATCGGGAGGTAGCCTAGCACCATGTTGGAGATGTCAATAATGGCGCTTTTCCACTACACAGTACCAGCTCGCCTCGGCTCGACTCGACTCGCCTTTGTTTGGTTTTCCACTGTGTAAAAGTTGTAACTGTATCTGCTTCCAGGTACTTTTTTTCGTACCACCTCCGGCGAGGTTCTGGGCGAGTTGAGGCGATACTAAAATGTGACGTGAAAACACGGCAGACTGCTGATTGTTCAGAGAGAATCATCACTATTCACTGTCATCATTGCACGCGCCAGACAGAGTATCCTGAATAAAAAAACAGCAAAAACGAAAACAAAACCATCCAAAAACAGCATACACTCGATTTCCTCCATTGTCCTGTGTGTATGTGTCCAGAATACATGCCGGCCAGGGAAACGAAAACAACCCCATGAATCTCTTTAATAATAGCAATACAAATACGTGTTTTTTCCTGCGGGACGGGAGAAGACACAAAATCAATGCATCTCTATTATTGTGCAGGAATAAATTCACAGAGTTTTGCGGGTGCGGGCGGGAGTGGACATACATATTGCGGGAGCGGGCGGGAGTGTAACACATACGTTGCGGGAGCGGGCGGCAATGGTCAGAAATTCGGCGGGCGCGGGCAGGAGCGGGATGAAGAAAACAGTCCCGCGCAGGGCTCTACTCTAGACCCATTATCCTCCATGCTTCGTGTGTGTGTGTGTGTGTGCGCGCCTCATGTACCTCCTGTACGCGGGTCTGCAGGTCTGCCAGGGCGTTCTCCAGGGTCTTCCTCTCGGACACCGCAGTGTTCAGCGCCGCCTCTCGAGAGTTCAGCAGGGCTTCAACCTCCTTCAGTCGGGCCTGAGCGCCAGCGAGGTCCGCGTCCTTCTTAGCACATCTATGACAAACACAACACACACCATCAGAGGCTGGAGACCGTTTCTCGTGTGTCAGGTGACTGCTCCGAGAACTACTGTGGGCACGTCAGTACATCGCAAGATCGTTTGTCTACTCTAAACCATAATGCGGTTTCGAACACAATACACTGATGAATGAGCGCTGCTTTTACAGAATTTCATTTTCTTAATGGCATAAACAGGCTTTACTCCCTTGAAACTTAAACTGGAACGTCACTGTTTCTGTCACTGCGACTTCCCGAACAGGCGAACACACACACACACACACACACACACTTCACAGCCGTTGCATATTACATACACTTGATTCATCCTCGTTAACCAATTCGCTAAAACGCTCCCACACGGTACTTTTCTTTCTTTCTTTCTTTCCTTTTATTTTGTTTTTAATTCTTTTGTACTTCACTCTCGGACCTGCTCCATTTCTGCTTAAAGCGGCCCCTGCGAAGCATGGGCTATATCTTAAAGAGACTGCAAATTAGTGCCTGTCTGCCTGGCGGAAAAAGATACATTTTAGACATGCTCATATTTTAGAGAATGGAGTTAATATTTTCGTTAATAATGACTTATATCCACCCGCAAACCACCCGAAATTAATCAGAATGTTATTTTTATTACTTGACCCGCCCGATCCACAATTATCGGCAGCGCCCGTGGATATAACCGTGATCCGCGCATCACTACTGCCCGTGGCTCTGCACAATCAAAGTGCTCTAACTCCATATTTTCCTGTTTGGACGAGGTTAAAAGTTGGCTTTCTAAAAACGTCCTTTTTTTGAATGCAGATAAACCAGAGGTAATTGTTTTTGGCCCCTCTTTCTCCAGGAAGTAACAAGATCGATCTTGGATGTCTACAACCTTTTGTTTCTTCTGTTGTGAGGAATGTGTGTGGAGTTTGACAATTCCCTTAAGTTTAATAAACATTAGCTCTGTGATTAGTTCTAGTCTTTCATCTCCGCTTGCTTGCTAAAATTAAGCCATTTCTATCCAAGAAGTCTCTGGAAGCGGCAATCCACGCTTTTATTACGACTAGGCTGGATTATTGAAACCCTATCTACTATGTCAGGGAACTACACTGCGACCTTTTGAAATGCCATTGCGACCCTAATTTTTAATGGGTCGCAAATGTATCACTGATTATTTTTGCACCTATGTTTTAGGCAATATGCTATAATTTACTATGAGCATTCATTAAAACAGAAATGTGTATTTTAAGAATACGTTTTATAACGTGCTCTGAGCATTCAACACATCAAGTTGGCTTCAGCCCCGCGACCGTTACTTAGATTAAAACGTACCATTGTATCAGTGCTGCGCGAGCTCTCTCACACACAAATACGGACGCACGCACACACAGAGAGAAGATAATTGTAAAATGAAAATTGACGGGCTATAGTTTAAATTTTGTTCTTGCTTGTTTGTTTTTTCTGTCATAATGTCAGAAAGCATTTTGTATTATCCATCCATCGTTTTTAAAATTCGTTAAATGACGGACGTTTTACTGTTAACACAGCCCTCGTTATATATCGGATTCATCTAACTTATACTTGATATTATTTTTAGAATAAGTGATTCGTTATGCTATTATTGGACTCCTGTCTATTCATTGTCAACTGTTCTCTATAAATATGTTTGTATTGGCTAACATTTATGCAGCTAATGCGTGTCCTGTTTAAAATGTGCAACGTTCAAACGCAAAGACAGCACGTCACAAATAGAAGCCCTTTTCCCGGTATCATATTTGGATATTGGAATAATAAATTAAGTAGCCTAAGCTTAATTGTACACAATGTTCCTGTTTTTTGTTTTTGTTTTGTTTTTTACTGTTTTCTAGGGGTTTCTTAATTTTAGACAAGTTGACCAGCACATATTAAATGCAATGCAATGCAATGCAATATAATGCATGTGTGTCCTATGTGTGACATATTTTGCACACAGGTAAAGGTGCCCAATATCAGTCATTTCTAAAGTAAAAAAAAAAAAAAAAAAGTGTTTTGGAAAATCTCTCTTTATTTGATTATCAGTAAATTTGTTTTCTATACAGAGATATCGGTATCGGCCATAACAGCAATATTAATATTGTTTATTATCGGTGCATCACTACTTAAGAGTTCAGGAGTCTGCCCATCTGTGCCAACCATAGCATGTTGAAATCCATTTTGCACTTTATTATGTACTGTATTTTCTATTGCAGAAAATCTATCCCAACCAATGTTAAAGAAAACAAAAACAAGAAGGCATGTGGTTTAAAATATGGCAAGTAAAATAAAAAGCACATCTGTATGCAATACAGTTTCATTATTGTTCATTATTATCCAGAGCGGCTTACTATAAATAATTTGTGCGACCAAATCATGTTTTGTGCCAGTAACTGAAAAAGTTAGTAGCGCAAGTGCCACCAGTGGAAAAGGTTAGTGTAGTTCCCTGTATGTTATATCTAATTTTTTAATTTCTCGCTCACAAGTGGTTCAAATTGCAGCTGCACGATTTCTGAAAGGACGTAAAACACGTATGCATGTCACTCCCCTTCTGAAAGATTTACATTGGTTGCCAGTTAATTATAGAACTGAGTTTATAATCCTATTACTGGTCTATAAATCTCTACGTGATCAAGCGCAGAGCTATCCGTCTGTTTTACTACACCACTATAATCCCACACGAAGCCTAAGGTCTGAAGATCAACACTTACTCCAAATCCCAAGAACTGGCTCAAAGGGTCGGGGTGATCGAGCTTTTTCTGTGGCTCGTCCCACTTTATGGGAAAGCCTTCTAAACCACATTAGGGCCGCTTCTACCTTATCTGCATTCAAATCTAGTCTTAACATATCTTTTCGTTGGCTTATAATACATTGTAATGTCTTGTTTTGTTCTTCTCTGTTTTCTTTTATCTGTCATCCTATGGTCTTTTATTTCGTATTGTACAGCACCTTGTTGCTGTCATTACATGTGCTTAAGAAATAAACTGAACTGATCGAACAGCTTGATTTTGGCTTTGTGGCTCGAGAGGCTGTTGTTGGGGTCGACTCATTGGTAGCGCTGGCTCTCACTGGCCCCACACCTAGGGATCAAGATGCATGTTAAAATACATGTTGAACAAATGTCCCTCTAATGAGAAGATGTAATTCAACAACATCGCTCAGAGAGAGAGCGTCCTGAAGCCTGAGGAACAGTGTGTGCTTACAGGTCTTCAAGCAACACTAGTGTTGAGCAGTCTCCTTCTCCGGAAGAACTGAGGAATGTGAGGAATGAGAGGAACGCCTCACACACAGCCGAGAGCGTCTGGAGGACACGAGCTCTCACTTCATGAGTTTCTGCTTCTGATAATCTTAACATGTGCTGCACGCATCTTATGTGCTTCAGTCCAGAGAAAAGGTTAGAAACAAAGAGCTGCTTCACTGGGAGACTGGTAAACAGCTGGTGAACATTCACCTCCTCCAGCTGCTACACACCAATGAGACGCTTCAGTCTGAGCACTGAGAGAAACACTGAACACACGAACTGCTGCTCCTGTCAATCAGACACAAGCACATCACAACACTGATGGACAAACAAGGAAAACTAAACCAAACACTACGAGCAACCCAGACAGCTGTACAACACTGCACTAGTGCACTACAAACACTCATTCACAAGATGAGCATATGACGTGAGCCTGTAACTGATTCACTAAAGAGTCTCACAACAAACACGACCATATTCAAAACTGCTGTTAGTGTGAGACCACTTCAACACACAGACACAAAATACAAGAAACTAGAAATAAAAAGAGTGAAAGAGTGAGCCGACAGGCCTCTGTGACCCGGATTACAAAAAACAATGCATGCAGGAAAATATACACTAATTATAAAAATACCAAGGCAAATTGGAGAAGCAATTAAAACCCCCTTCCCTTCTCATCTGGTCCAGAGCTTCACACACATTAGGCTTGTTCGACTTCAACCGGCCCTGCACAGACCGATCGGTGAATGACATCAAAGTACCGCGAGAGCGAATAGAAAGTAGACGGCTCCTTATGCTTTCGAATTGCTCTCGCGGTACTTTGATGTCATAAACCGATCGGACTGTGCAGCGCCGGTTCAAGTCGAACAAGCCTATTGACTGAGCGCCATCACATGATGCTCTGGGCTAGAGGACCTGCTGCTGGCCGACACACTCCACGGTCAGCGTCAGCCTGGGGATCCCCGCACAGGGCTGGAGAGTTTACTTATTTGATCATTCATTTACTTATTTAATTCATTTTATCACAAGAAATGAGAAACATTGTCTATCATTTTGCAAGCAAAGATGGAGTTGGTGATAAAGAAAAAGGCACGTTGCAGAGACGACGAGAGCTGAAGCTTGCGGTCCATACATTAATGATAGTGAAAAAACAAAACGTATCAAATCTTCTTGTTTAATACGTTTTAAATCAGTGTTCGAACCTATTAAAGACGTATTATATAATTTCAGTTATATCTAAAAATTTGTTATAGTATTGTCATTAGGGATGCACAATATCATCGGCACGAAACCGAAATCGGCTATCAAATATCAATTAATCTTGCCGAAAAGATATCAAGTTGATTTTTATAACATTAACAAAGATTAATAAATACTGTAACAAATGTATTGCTCATTGTTAGTTAATACATTAATGTTTAATAAATAACCTTTTTGCAAAGTGTTACCTTTCGATGTTTAGGTCAAATTAAATTAAGAGTCTAATGTTAATAAAAAAAAAATGTCGGTCATTTTCGGTCAAGTACATCCAGAATTTACAGTTTTTGCAAAGTAATTCTTCTTTTGGTGCATCTCAAAGTACAGGTAAATGCTATCTGACCCGAGATAGATAAAAAAAAAAAAAAAAAATTACCATACATTTTAGTTTCTCCAATTTTTGTGTGCATTAAGCAAAAGCAAAATAGATGTCATGCCCATAAAACACAATTATACAGTAAAAGAGAGAAATGAGATTGAAGTTTGAATAGTGTCTCACGTCTGCTGTAGCTGCTCGTGCGCGCTCCCGATCTGGCCCAGCTCGATCTGCAGCTTCGCGCGCTCCCGTGCCGTCTGATCCAGCGCCGTGCGCGCGTCCGCAAGCTCGGTCTCGTAGAGCGCCTTGACCCCGCAGATCTCGCGTGCACGCTCCTCCTCGCGCGCGCTGATCTGCAGCTGCAGCGCACTGTTCTCGGTCTCTAGGCCGCGCACCGTGTCGATGTACACCGCCAGCCGGTCGTTGAGCTGCTGCAGGTCCTCCTTCTCCCGCAGCCTGGAGATCCGCGTGGGGCTCAGAGGAGTCGCGCCGCCGCCGCGGGGCAACGGCTGCTGCCCGGCCGGGGTACACGCCGTGCTCGCCATGCTTCAGCTGCATTTACAACACAACAAGAGTCAGCGTGAATGATGAACTATGGTCACTCCTCGGCTCAGCGAGCAGAAGAACATGGCTTAACTTCAATTATAAAAACCCGAACAACACTAATGATTATGAGCACGACAAAAACGGTTTACCTCCTGAATGGAAAGTATAGAAACAACGCTCCGAGCGAACAGGGTGTAATTCTACAAGAGCTGCTTTAATCACGGCAGTGTCCTAAATCGACATCACTGTATAATATGAAATAATAAATATATGTGTGTGAGCGTCTTACCGTGAGCCCGGTCGCGTGATAGAATGAACTGAACTAATATGGCCGCTCATCAGAACCACGCTGACACGTGACCACGGACACTCAATCGGAAACCGCCACGTCATCAGGGGGTTCAACGGTGCATTTGAGACAAAATTCAAACTGCATAAAAACGCGCTGAAAGTAACATCGCCAGCACGTGCTCGCGCTCCAGTTACAGCGACTGTAAACAACGCAACAATCAATAAACATCTCATGTAGTCTGACTTTTCTTTTGTGATCATGCTTGAATCAAATATTAATGATCAGACGATACACACAATTATGACTGACACTTCGCTGTTTGTTTCAGGTTTAAATTATTTTTTTTCTGCTTAATTAGCATTAGTTTTTCACAATTGCTAATACACTAAACCCCATTCTCTGAACCAAATTTTGTCGAATAAATTACTCTTTCTGCAAAAACCTTAAACAAGTGAAGGCAGTTAGACACTATCTGCAAATCTCATGCACTCTTTTTGCAGAACTCTAAACACGAGAGGCAAAAGTTAAACACAAATAAAACACTGTTGTCATCATTTACACACAACGATTCAAAATTGTACACTCTTGTTTCAAATGTTGTGATCAAACCAACTGTATAAAATATGAGCCAGTTCAATACGAACAATAGATGGAAACAGTCTGAGAGGGAGAAGAGGAAGAGGACATAAAAGAGGCGGTGGATGATGAGGAAGAGTGTTATTTTTTTATTTATTATTGAAATCTTTCCAGTACAGACATTACAATTATAAACATTACCATTTGAACAAGACAGTTTAAGATGGCTTGCGGACAGACACAAAAGCGAGAGAATTACAAGAGATAGAGATAGATTAACATAGTGGAAAAAAAACCCAAAAAAACGGGAGAGAGCTAAGGGATTTTTTAGCATTTCGAGATCATCTATCGTTGTACAGAGTTTCACAGCATTCTTTCCTTTCATGTGTTTCAGAGATGAAAAGTAACAGTACAATTCTTTGTGAAAAATTTGTGAATGGATTTCATAAATCTGTTCTTGTGTATGAAGAATTTTCCAAGTATTACTATGGAGTTGATCAACATATTGTGATAGTTATCTTTGACAATAAAACCATATAACACATTTTCTTTCTTTAAAACAGGAACAGGCAGATATTTAGACAACCAATGGAATAAATCACTCCAGAGGACATTGATGTAAATACAATCATAGAACATGTGATCTGATCTGTGGTTTCTGCCTTATTGGTACAAAACACACAGTTCTTACAGTCAAAACCAAATCTATTAGAAAGAAACTCAGAAGATGGATGGATTCCATTTAGGACCTTGTAGTGTACTTCCTTAACTTTTGGCATAATTGGAAATTTAAAGAAAAAGGATCTTAAACATTCAGCGTCTTTTTTGGAAAAAAAAAAACCTGGAGATTGAATTGTAAGATCTAGAGAACGGGTACAGTTCTTTGTTAAATATTTGTCTAATATCGAAGAGTGTTATCAAGGCTGGATCTGTCAGCTAGAGGGTTTTCTCTTCGCCTGGGATAGACACAGCCTGTGCTGTGGATGAAGTCCTCAGGCCAGAGCCAGCAGGAGGACATGATGCTGAAGCAGAATCAATCTCTCATTGACCTAGATTTTGCCGTTGCACAACTCACAGTATTTGAGTGTACTGTAATATGCTTTTTATTAAGAGTTTTGGCTTTTGCAGTTGCACTGCATTATTTTTACAGTATGCAAGTGTATATACAGACATTCAATAGCCTACAATTCAATATTCAGTACAATACTATTCTTGCAGTGCATACAGTACATGATATATTCACCTTACTCAATTGAAATTACTATAGTTTATGTAATTGAAAAAACTTTTCTGTATACATTTTTTTCTGTAACATTCTGGATCCTAGTGTCTAATAAATGATCTGTAGTGCTTATATTATTGACTCGTGTGTGTGTGTATGATCTGAAAGCAGTGTTTGATTTTGAGTACAGGTTAAATGGTTTTGAAGTGATTGTTTGAGTTTTGTGAGTTTAGTTTGAAAATTTTGATTTGTGTTTTATGTTGTGAGAAAATGATGTCTTAGCAATTGTGAAAAACTGTAATCAAGGCTTATGACAACTGAGACAGATCGCTGTCGGTTTCTTTGAACATTTATTTTTTCCCCTGAGCTTCTCAGATTCATTATCGGTTTGTAAAGCTTTTGAAATGGTAAATACTCAAGATACACATGTACACTATATTGCCAAAAGTTTTGGGGCGTCTGCCTTTACATGCACATGAACTTTAATGACATCCTGGGGTCCACCCTTTGCAGCTATAACAGCTTCAACTCTTCTGGGAAGCCGTTCCACAAGGTTTAGGAGTGTGTTTATGGGGATTTGACCATTCTTCTAGAGGGGCTTTAGTGAGGTCAGGCACTGATGTAGGACGAGAAGGCCTGGCTCGAGTATCCGCTCTAATTCATCCCAAAGCTGTTCTTTGGGGTTGAGGTCAGGACTCTGTGCAGGCCAGTCCAGTTCCTCCACACCAAACTCCTCATCCATGTGTTTATGGTCCTGCTTTGTGCACAGGTGCGTAGTCATGCTGGTGCAACAGGAACATCCCCAAACTGTTCCCACAAAGTTGGGAGCATGAAATTGTACAAAATGTCTTGGTATGCTGAAGCATTAAGGGTTCCTTTCACTGGAACTAAGGGGCCAACCCTGAGAAACAACCCCACACCATACCCCCACCCAACTTTACACTTGGCACAATGCAGTCAGGCAAGTACCGTTCTCCTGGCAAACGCCAAACCCAGAGTCGTCCATCATATTGCCAGACAGAGAAGCGTTATCAGGCAAACGTGTCACAAATGAAGCACTTTTATGAGAACCCAGCAAAAGATTTCTGTATTTTATACCATGTAGGGATACACCGATATTAAAATGTTGGCCTATTCTAATTCTTTATATTTGAAAGCCAATAACCAATATATTGGCTAATAAATCCAAATCTTTATATAGTTTTTGAGGGCCTGATTACAAAAACAAAAGTCTCACCATTAAAAGCCATGTCCCAAGCAGACAATTATAATGCTCTTATTATAATCATTATACTTTTATGTAGCCTAGGCTATATCCTTTTCAAAGTGATTCCAATCATATTTCAAGTAATTCAAAACCATCATGTTGAACAGTGCGCATCTGAAGTCTCTCAGCTGAAGGAAATAATGCATCATTTATCGGCTTTAATATTTGGCCAAATGTTCTTATTGGGCCGATAACTAACATAAAAAAATGGACATCGGCCGCTACTGATATGGTGGCTGATACACCGTGCATCCCTAATACCACGTGCAGAAGTGAACCTGATCACAGAAGCCACCAGAGTGCATTGATCACAAAAATAAAGGGTTTACTTTTTAATTTGAGCACATACTCAAGCATAAAGCTAAATCTGTTCAAGAATGTTCACACCTTCGTACAAAGTATCATTGCCCTTAAACCTAAATAAGATATAGTGAAAGAAAAACCTTTTAAAAAGACAGACGTTTTAATCACAGAAATTGAGCCAATATGACAACTGACATGCTGCCAAAGCAAAACTTTTTGCATCATACATCAAACAAGTACTGCATGACTAGTGCACCTTTAGCAAACATCTAGAGCTTTTCCAAGTTCCTTTGAAATAAGTACATTTTCTTACTGCTATCCCCTATTATTTTGATAATGTATCAAAACATTCAGACAGGAAAAAATTACAATTTATTAACAATCCAGCCAAGATAGAAAATCTGTACAACCTTTGGCTGCTTCTGATGGTCTTCTAACAAGCTAAAGAGTTTAACAAGTAGGGAACTTAAGTGCTATTCGTGAACATTAGGACAAATTCAAAACATCAGTCTTCCACAGTCACTCTGACTAATCAAACGTTTTCTTTCATCCTGAGAGTTAGTCAAGCATGTAGTGCTCCACTAAAGCACGGCAGCAGGCCTGCTGAGCATCAGAACACCTCCAGGTCGTTTGTGTTGTAGACCACAGGGCCGTCCTCGGTGCCCAGCGCTGGCTCCTCCAGCGACCCCAGCGCCTCTTCAGTGTCACTCGCGAAGGTTTCCCGCGAGACGTCGTCATCTTCCTGCAGGTTGAGCGTGTTGATGGCTTGCTTCATCTTCTTTGCAACAATTTGCTTCCGTCGCTTCTTAGCAGCCTTTTTGCTGTTGTATTCTTTCTGGTTCTCCTCATAAAAGATCTCCTGTGTGAAGGGAACATGCAAACAAAACATTTCTGAGATTTGCATGTAAAGAGAGAATTAAATGTGTACATAAATGCTAGTGTCAGATTCAGACAGCAAGCCTTGCAGGTCGATACACACACCACAGCGGCTTCTAGCAGTCTCAGACCGGACGTTGAGCCAGAGCTGCCGAACGCCTGACTACACACAGAACAGGGGAAATAGTCTGGAAACACAAAGATCTTCCAGACTGGTTTTCTTGTTTCCATATTTTTCCCATCGTGGTAGGAACCCTGGCTGTAGGAACCCGTGTTCATAAACATGAGCAACAAGCAGGAATGTTGAAAGATCCAGGACAACTTACTGAAAATCCATATCATGTCTCATGTAATCACTTAATCAGTTTCAGATTTCAACCGTGGAAAGAATTGTAAACAAGATGTCACATGACGTTACATTTACCTCAGAAAAGACATTCAATGTCCATAGCTCAATAGTTAGCTATAAAACCTGAATCACAGGGCTCCAGACTAACACTAGAGAGCGGTAGCACCGGTGCCAGGAAGTTCTACACATGCTGGCGCCAGCGTCTGATTTTTGTAGAGCTGCATTTATTTTTAAATAAGTGTTTGTTTGCCCTTAAGTGACCTTTGCAAAAATAAAAAAAATACATAGACTTTTGCGTGCACACGAACAATGTTCTACATGCTCACGTGTTGAAATTCCCTGTTTATGTATACTAGCCTATAACCCATTTCATTTGTGCGTCACTGCCATTTTACTATGAAGTAAACGAGAGTACCGAATGGATGCTCATGAATTAATAAAGCACATCCTCTGTAGCAGCCGTGAAACTGCAACATGAATTTAGGCTGGTGCAATACAGCTGTGTGTATAGGGCCGATAAAAAGTGCTCAGATTTTGGATTTTGTTAGAGCAGTTCGTCTAGTTACTATAAGGCTGAATCCAGCTACTGATTCCTTTGTCAGTTTTTAAAGCGTGAGCCTCCGCTTTATACAATGTGACACTTCAAAGTCCTTTACATCTGTGGCTCTGCTTGCAATAAGCACTGTTAGATTTTGAATTAAGAAAATCAGGATGAATTACATCTGACAAAGTGGTTTAACAAAGGGTGTTTTGATTTGTGTAATATGAATTTTTTGTATGTTTTACTGTACCAATAATTTTCTCATTGCTATTAAAGTTTTATATGGGACATTATAAATATACTGCCCTAATGAAAGCCGAAATCGAGCACTTTTTGCTTCACCAGACTTTGTGGACCCTTGAACGTGGCAAAGAGTAAAGTGCACACAGCCGCACTGCACCATCTGCCTGTTCCACGGCCGTCACAGAGGATGTGTTAGAGCGGACACAAGGCCATGATATTAGAGGTACACGGCCCAAATAAAAGCCAGAATTTGAGCAAAACAGATCTTTATTAATTCATGCGCATCCCTCATCTCATTTTCTTCATAGTAAATTGGCAGTGATACACAAAAGAAATGGGTTAGAATGCAAAAACTGGAAATTGTAACGCGTGAGAACACAAAAAATAAATGCTTCTTGTGTGCACGTGAATGTCTGTTTTGTTGTTTTGCAAAGGTCCCTTTAGGGGCTCTGTACCAAGGGTTAGTTTCCCTACATCTTGAAACTTTTAGTTTTACAAGTAAGGAAAATCTTTGAAGGATGAACATATAATGTTTTTGGTCATCAAATAAAAAAAAACAAATAAATAATAAAAAAACATTTGGATAATATTTAGAGCTTTGAAGTGCTGGAAAAGTGTAAAGCACTTGAAAGTTGTTGAAAAGTGCTTGAATTTCACTCTCAAAAGATTACGGACCCTGAATTGAATAATGTATAAAAAAATACAATTAAAAAAATAAACTATTTCTGCCACAATACCATGGTTTCAGTTAGAGTTACTACATTAAATCCATGGTGAATGTTGGTGAATTGCGGATTGAATAGCCTTCTGTAACTTGTTTCTCCTGTTGTCCACGTCAGCGTGGTTTGTTTGATGACTTGACTTCAGAATGGCTCTCCGCTCTGAAGGAAATATTCCTGCTCTGACAGTACTAAAGCTCAAGCTCTGCCTGTGGCTCTGAGACTGCAGGCCTGGTGCAGCTGAGGCCTCTGCGGCTGGAGGACAAGCGATTGTGGTTGTGTAATTTTATATTTGAGAGTTGATGAAAACACTGCTTGATATTTGTCCACCCAAACACTTGAGTGATAACTAACCTTCACCTGCCCGTCAGAGATGCTGGGTGTGTTCTTTAGCAAGTTCAGATACACTCCACCAGGTGTCCGTCTCCTACTGCCATCCTGCAGGAAATACAACAAAACACTGAGTAATATTCATCCAATATCATTCTGATTAAATTCAACAGGATCAACATGTTTGAATCTATAGTGGCAAAAAAAAGTATGTAAACCCCTTGAAATTATCTGGTTTTCTGCAGTAATTTGCCATAAAAATGTGATCGGATCCACAACAAGTCACAACAATAGACAAATTCTAATTTCTTGTGTTTTTATTGAACACACCCATTAAACATTCACAGTGCTGGAGGAAAAAGTAAGTGAACCCTAGGAGTTGATGCTGCTGGAACCTCCTGTGGTAGCAGTGACTTCAGGTAGCTCTGGATCAGACTCTGGAATTTCTGACCATTCCTCTTTACCAAACTGCTTCAGCTCAGACACGTTTGAAGGATGTCTGGTGTGAACCTCTCTCTCGAGGTCGTTCCACAGCATCTCTGTGTGGTTAAGGTCTGGGCTCAGATTGGGCCACTCCAAAGGAGCATTTTCTTTTTCTGAAGCCAGTCTGTGGTGGATTTACTTTGATGTTTAGGGCCACTGTCCTGCTGCATCACCCCACTTCTACTAAGCTTTAGCTGGCGGACAGCCACCCTGAAATTATCCTCTTAGGATATTTTGGTAAACTTGGGAATTAATTTCCCCCTCGATGATGGCAAGTGGTCCAGGCCCTGAGGCAGCGGAGCAAGCCCGAATCATGATGTTCCCTCCACCATACTTCACCGTAGGGATGATGTTTTGATGCTGGTAAGCGGTGCCCTTTTTGCGGCATACTGAGTGCTGAGTTTTCTTCCTAAACGATTCAACTTTTGTTTCATCAGTCCATTAAACATTTCCCAGTAGCATTGTGGTTTGCCACGGTGCTCTTTGGCAAACTTCAGGTGAGCAGCGGCTTACTCCGTGGTGTTCTGCCATGGACACCCTGCCTGTTCAAAGACTTGTGTCCGGCAGGCTCACGAACGTGGGGGTTTGCGTCCGGCAGGCTCACGAACGCGGGGGTTTGCGTCCGGCAGGCTCACGAACGTGGGGGTTTGCGTCCGGCAGGCTCACGAACGTGGGGGTTTGCGTCCGGCAGGCTCACGAACGTGGGGGTTTGCGTCAGGCAGGCTCACGAACGTGGGGGTTTGCGTCCGGCAGGCTCACGAACGTGGGGGTTTGCGTCAGGCAGGCTCACGAACGTGGGGGTTTGCGTCCGGCAGGCTCACGAACGTGGGGGTTTGCGTCCGGCAGGCTCACGAACGTGGGGGTTTGCGTCCGGCAGGCTCACGAACGTGGGGGTTTGCGTCCGGCAGGCTCACGAACGTGGGGGTTTGCGTCCGGCAGGCTCACGAACGTGGGGGTTTGCGTCCGGCAGGCTCACGAACGTGGGGGTTTGCGTCCGGCAGGCTCACGAACGTGGGGGTTTGCGTCCGGCAGGCTCACGAACGTGGGGGTTTGCGTCCGGCAGGCTCACGAACGTGGGGGTTTGCGTCAGGCAGGCTCACGAACGTGGGGGTTTGCGTCCGGCAGGCTCACGAACGTGGGGGTTTGCGTCCGGCAGGCTCACGAACGTGGGGGTTTGCGTCCGGCAGGCTCACGAACGTGGGGGTTTGCGTCCGGCAGGCTCACGAACGCGGGGGTTTGCGTCCGGCAGGCTCACGAACGTGGGGGTTTGCGTCAGGCAGGCTCACGAACGTGGGGGTTTGCGTCCGGCAGGCTCACGAACGTGGGGGTTTGCGTCAGGCAGGCTCACGAACATGGGTTACTCTGTTACTCATGGGTTCTTTAACTCATTGAGGATTCTGTGTTGTGCCTTAGGAGTCATTGGCTGGGCGCCCACTTCTAGGAAGAGTAGCCACAGTACTAAACTGTCTCCATTTATAAACAATTTGTCTAACTGTCGACTGATGCATGCCTAAACTCTTTGAGATTGCTTTGTATCCCTTTCCAGCCTAATGGAGATCAATGGAGATCACTCTTGATCCTATGTCTTCAGAGATCATTTTGAGTGTTCATATTTCTGTCTTTTATCAAAGTAGCTGATTTAAAAAAAAAAAAGAAAAAAAAAAGAAAAAAAGTTATCCCGTGTTATATTTCATCTGCAATAACAATGTGGACTTTTATAAAGATCCGTTTGGCCATTCACTTTTAAATGCATCATTATGCATGAATATGAGGAGAGTCTCTGCATGAAAGACCCGCGACTGCAGATCAACAAGCTTCTGCATTTCTCTCCGATATGGTAGGAAATTAAATTAAATATGTAGGATTTTAACTGTGGCAAGATGATTGACAGGCCAGTGACAGAGAGCAACCGTTAAAGACGCGATTGTATGACCAAGTAGTATGTCCCAAAGCTTATCTACTCTTCTACACACTCAAAAGTATGTACCTTTTCTTCAGAAAAGGAGTACATATTTTTATGGCGTAGTATAAGTAGGCGAATTGAGACGCAGCAATAATTTTTCCTCCAGCACTGTGAATGTTTAATGGGTGTGTTCAATGGAGACAAGAGAAATTAGAATTGTTTGTGTGTATAAGGACAGTGGGCCTCATTTATCAATCTAACGTGCAAGAAATCATCTTACGACAGGGTTCACGTGTGATTCATGAAACATTCTTATGCTTCCAATCCTATCATACGAATGATCAGACGTTGATAAATGTGGCGTCTGAAAACAATCATCATTTGAGCATCACACCCCTAAAAATTCACGGTTTAGATCCTCATCCCTAGAGTTTACGACGAGAACAGTAGGTAATCTCATGAAAGAGAAAATGATTTTACTTTAAAAAACACCTGTAATTGCAAGCAATTATATTAATGTATATTAAATACCAGTAAATAAAATGAAACCTTTACAAACATTATAAATAGGGGTGCACAGATACCACTTTTTCCAGAATGAATCCGATACTTTCATTTTTGGTAGATGCCGATACCAAATACAGATACCTATGTTTTCACTGCATTTGTAATTTTTAAATGAATTGGTAGAGAAACCAAAACAATATGAATCATATTAGTTGGCTTAATTTGTTCAGCAAATACATATTTCCTTCAGTTATTTTCATGCTTAATTAAACGAGTTTCTGTTACTTTTACTGTTCGTTCTATTTGAGCTTATCTTATTTGAGCTTTTCTTCATCAGCACAGCACGTTCAGAGCAGCTCCAGCAGAGCTCAGAGCTGAGGATTGGGTCAGTGGTACAAACAGATACTAGTGAAATAATCAATTCTTTATTCCAATTTTGATACTACAGCAAACCTACTAGCCTAATTAATGTGAATTTAAAACATTAAGGACAAGTAAACAGTCAGTAATAAAATTAGAACAAATTAAATTGGAAACGATAGCACAAATAAATACAATAGAATAAAGAAACAAATGAAATAAACATGGATTTAAGTTTTTCTTTTAGTCTAACAGTATTTAGGCAAGAAATACTACAGAAATGAAAGTAATCAAATATGAAATGATGCTGGATAGTCTTCATTGTAAAAATTAAATCCAGATTAAGCCTTACAATTAAAGTTACAAAAGTTATTCAGTCAAGAGCAGTGAGTGATTTTCTCTTTGTCTTTTGTTCTTTGATTAACATGATAGACTGAAGCACTTTAAGAGCTTATGCACAGTTCATCCAATATACTAGCCATGTTTCCATCACCCTGTTTGTTATGCAGCACATCGATGCATTGCATCAGAAACGAGTGATGGAAACACCAAATTTCGGGGGGAAAAAAATCCCTTACATCGCAAAAAAAGTTTACACGCTCACTTGAGGTGGTTTTTGACAAATAATGGCAGATGGAAATGCATTTGCCGAATAAACTGACGTAGCGAACATTGAACCTACGTGACTAATTAGCTTTTTCTGATGAGAGTTCTATTTACTGTTGGTTCTGGGTTACCAACACCACCGCCATACGCTCGAACAACTCGATGGAAATGCACCAAATTCGCTTTTGCTTGTGCAACTAGAGCTGCACAATTCTGGATAAATTAAGAATAACTTTATTTTATTTTTAAATAGAGATCCCAATTCTCACACGATTCTGAATATACAACTAAACTATTTACAATCAGTTCTGACAAAATATTTAAATTATTATTTTAAAAATAGGTTTGAATGAATGATTCAGTGACTAACTCCAAGACTTGTTTCATTCCTTTACGAATCACCGTTTTTGATCGATTCTCTTGAAAAAATAATTCAATTAAAAGTCACTTGTTCACCTACTGGTGTAACAACGTAAATGATACGGTCTTTATTTGTTTGACTCTATTTGATGCTACCGTAGTCACCAGTGTTTATATGAGATGTGAATTATTACACAGAAATAAAGATGTGATTGAAAAGGTTGTTTGTGAAGCGGCTTCATTCCTATACGGTACATGATAACTGCTCTCTCTGGATCAGCAGCAGTGCAAACACATCTGAGTGTTCGCTGTGATCGCAGCTACTCGTCAAAGGTTTAAGAGACATAGCAGAATCATTGTCATTTAGGAATAAGATTGTGTGCGTGTTTGAAACGAGATCGATAAATCGCTTAATCGTGCAGCTCGATTGACAATTTTATTTTTTTTCTAAGGCATATTTATAAAAGCTACTTAAATGCTCCAATTGAACTAAGGCCTAATCCTGGCTTAATCTAAGCCCTGTCTGTGAAACCGGGAGTTAGTCAACTAAAACTTGACTAAACAAAAAACAGGATAGTTTGATTAAATATGATAAAAACTAAAAAGAACATTTTGACACAGGACTAACGCCAAATAAAAAAATAAAAAAAATAGCTGACAAAATTAACAGTAGTTCCAAACTCCAATCTTATGTACTGAACTGGATGAACTTTGCGTGACAGTTTTGCACATACCACAGTGTAGAGACCTCCATTTTGTTCAATTGTTGCCGTCTCTGACAGAAGCTCGATGGCTTTCTTTTTCCCGATAACTCTCACCACACGCTCTATTAGATCCTTCTTTGGCTCCATGAGTCTTTAACAGAGAGGAAACAAAAGCATGGTTATTTAAAAGGTTTACAGTTAAGGTATATGAAGATAATGACCAGGGACATTTTCATCCAACTATCTTAAAATCTTTTAAAAATGATAGAAACCATTTATGAAAAAAAAAAAAAAAAAAAAAAATCTAATTTAGATTTATGTAAAGGTTTATACACAATGCACAGTTCCTTTGTTGAATATACACTACCGGTCAAAAGTTTTGGATCGTAAGATTTTTAATGTTTTTAAAATAAGTATCTTCTGCTCACCAAGGCTGCATTTATTTGATTAAAAATACAAACAAAAAGAGTCATATTGTGAAATATTATTACAATTTAAATCAGCTGTTTTCTATGTGAATATATAGTAAAGTGTAATTTATTCCTGTGATCAAAGCTGAATTTTCAGCATCATTACTCCAGTCTTCAGTGTCACATGATCCTTCAGAAATCATTCTGATATGATGATTTGATGCTCAAGAAACATTTCTGATTATCATCAATGTTGAAAACCGTTATTTACATTTTTATTTCATGATGTTATGATGAATAGAAAGTTCAAAAGAACAGCATTTATCTGAAATAAAGCTTTTGTAACATTAAACGCTACCCTTCAAAAGTTTGGGGTCAGTAAGAATTTTTATTTTACTTTGGGGGGAAATAAATAAAAATAAATCAATACTTTTATTCATCAAGGATGAGTTAAATTGATCAAAAGTTACAGTAAAGACATTTATAATGTTAGAAAATATTCTATTTTAAATAAATGCTGTTCGTTTGAACTTTCTATTCATCAAAGAATTTTGAAAAAAAAATTCAACATTGAAAATAATAATGAATGTTTTTTGAGCATAAAATCATCATAGAATGATTTCTGAAGGATCATGTGACATTGAAGAGTCAGACTGGAGTAATGATGCTGAAAATTCAGCTTTCATCTGAGGAATAAATTACATTTTAAAATATATTAAAATAGAAAACAGTCATTTTAAATTGTCATAATATTTCACAATAGTACTGTTTTTTTTTTATCAATTAAATGCAGCCTTGGTGAGCAGAAGATACTTCTTTTAAAAACATTTAAAAAAAAAATCTTACCAATCTAAAACTTTTGACCAGTAGTGTAAATATACAATTCTTTTAGGCATCACTTGATTCACAAAATTTGTGAAGCTGAATTTACACAAATGACTCCTGTTTGAGGGCCTGGGGTATTGACACAAATTTCACGATTCAATCTCGATTCACAAGCTTGTGATTCGATTCATTTCCATTCGATATTGATTAATTGGAGTATGTATCCGTACATGGAGAATTCTCTCAAGAAAACAAACTGACGCTGATAGACGCCTGCTTTCAAACGCTCCCATGTGTATTTCAGTGCCGACTTGGTACTGAAGTCGGTACCTATGACATCACTACAACTGACTACATGTTTTCTGACCTGTGTGCGATTTCATCAATCACTTTCTCGTCAGGGTCATCCTCTACGATCTCATATCGCCCCTTGATGTCCATCTCAGCCCGTGGGCCCAGCCTCTCCTTGGCCGAACGCTTTCTCTTCAGACACTCCTCTCTCGGAGCTCCTCCTCTCTGCATGTACCCCTCCAGCTCCTCATCCAGCATGCTCTTCAACCCCTCCTCCTGCTCTCCACGCTCCTTCTCCATCATCTTGCGGGCCAGGATGTAGTTATAGGTCTCGCTCTGGCGACTGCTCATGCTGACGCCCGCCTCCATGCCCAGGATGCCCAGCTCCGCTGCGACCGCCTCCTGGCTCTGCTCCTGCACCACCGAGCCCCAGATGTTGTTGACCTTGCGAGCGGCGCTGGCCTGGACCGGAGCCGGGACACTCGAACACTTGAGCCGCTTCTGCCGCCAGCGCACGGCCTCGTCCTCAGAGTCGGAGCCGCTGTCGCTGGAGTCGGTGTTCTTGCAGTTGCGGTATCCCGTGACGGAGGCGGCGCTCCAAGACGGTACTCTGCTCTGGAAAGAAGAGACCTGCAAATATATAGTCAACATCAAAAAGAGCATGAAAAATGTATTGAATGGTGTCAGTAGAAGGTTAGCTGATTGCATAATGAGAGGCTGCATGGCATCAGCTTATATTGGATTCAGAAGCAAAGCAAGTTTGATAATAAAGACTAACATTTTCCTTTAGAACAACATGCACGGAGTAGCCGATCACAATAAGACTAGGAACATGCATTACGGATGTGACAGGAGTCCATTTTGAATGGGTTATCATCTTATATAACACCGGCTCATAGCCATGTTCAACCCTTGAATAAGCAGCAGTTTACATCTGAAAGGCGTTTAGAATTTGATGATATATACATAACATTGATATTGAGTGATCACCCGGATTTAGACTTATATTGTATTTATATAAAGCATTCACAGAAAAATGTGCTTCATGTATTTCCCCGGCGTTGAAATCAGGCATATATAAATGTCAGGAAACACGATTGCTGCATGTCAACATCCATGAATCACTGGATCTTTGGTAAGTTGTAAGGAA
Organism: Vimba vimba; assembly: GCA_022828995.1. Taxonomy (NCBI): domain Eukaryota; kingdom Metazoa; phylum Chordata; class Actinopteri; order Cypriniformes; family Leuciscidae; genus Vimba; species Vimba vimba. The sequence goes on from CM040839.1 coordinate 28,000,194, forward strand.
CACTGTATTGAGTCCAACCTTCAGTTTAACTGATAATCGTTTGTTTTACTCGTGTTTTCGCAGTTTCCACTATTAACTCCAGTCACGCAGCAGCTCTTCTGCCACTCAGTCCGGCTGAGGAGTGTGTTACTGCGGGAAAGTGTCAATGCATTGTATCTAAAGTTTTAGATACCATGATTTTTCAGTATGATATCATGGTATCTCTGGCGTCATCTCTGGCGTCATTTTTCAGTATGAAAAATCAATGCACGAGAAAGCATAAAATAAGAACCAGCATTTAAATGGCTGGAATGGACTTTGACGCTTGAAAATGTTAACCCAGGTTCATAAACCTGGGTTAACAGCCTGGTAAACCAAGCTTCATGAACCTTCATGAACCAGGTTCAGAGCAGCAGCTCATTAGTAGAGACTCGAAGATCTGAAATGGGTGTCAAATTGTGCAGTGTTGGCTCCAGGAACGTGGTTGGAAACCCCTGGTCTAGCAAACTATTGAAGTAAAAATGCTTCAAACGTGAAATATCATGTGCAAAGCTGGAAAAGGGTGAGGGGAAGAACAGAACTACATACAACTGGCCTAGACAGCTTCATTTGACTGCACAACAGTGTTAGTGTCTATGATACATTAGCGGACACTGGGAGCTGATGTTTAAACGGCGACAGATACATCACTGATTCGCACAGAAATCTCAACATACAGTCAATCAGTCGATATGAGCACAACAAGAGTGTGTTGTACAGAATGAACAGGCTTCACCTGCACTCGCTCCTCTGCAGCATCCCGCATATCAGACTCGTGATCAGACTCTAGCTCTCCATCCTCGAGATCCGCCATTCTGGCTCTGTCACCCGCCATTTCTCTCGGCCGGAAGTAACGAACCCGTATTTACTGTAAGCGTCATCTCTGGCGTCATCGACGCCGTGCGCTCTCATTGGCGCATTTTCCTGTGGGCCGTTCTTCTGGTGATATTTTGGCGGTCGGTATTATAGAAGGTGCATTTCCGCCACCTACTGGACGAGAGTGTGAAACACACAGCGCTTACAGTTTGTTTTTTACAATTTCTCAATTCTTAGGTTCATTTTTCAAAACTCTTCACACATTGAGCACGACATGCAGTCTATGTGGGCTAAACTGTGGATCATTTATCATTGTTTTGGCACAAAATGACTACATCTTTCAAATTACATTAATTATTTTCTCTCTTCGACACAGCAACCGCCAAAACTCAATGAACCTACAGGCCAATTTGCGCATGCTTACATACCGGTAGTACTGTTTTCAAAACTGTTAAACTTAAATCCACAACAATAACACAATACAAAACTGAATAAGACTTGCTACGTTTCTACAGTAATAGTGTAAAGAAATGTATTCTGAATCCAAAAAATCAAATACGATCAAAGCAATTAGATGAAACTGTACCCTGAAGTTCAGGGTACAGTTTCATCTAATTGCTTTGATCGTATTTGATTTTTTGGATTCAGAATACATGAAGCACCAGTCTTTCAATTTCATTACCATCCATCAAAAGGGGTAACTTAGGAATAGGCTACTTGTGTACTGTAATGTAAACATGGACCATGTAATATACTGCAGTGAATTAGAAACAGTAGAGAGTGTCATTCTCGTTTTGTAAAGAAATTTTACAAAATAAAACATTGTTTATTGCTAACTGATGTTAGTGTTTTTTAGGTCTGTAATATTGTAACGGCCACTCTGCTTCACTTCCGCATTACCACCTCAAGTGGGCATTATTTTTCTAATAATTCAATGACCCGTCTTCAATTATTTCTTACATAATTAGTTAGAAAAAACAAAAGTCACTAAAACTGAACAATGAAATACAGCTTAATGTGACATATATATGTCCCTAATATGTTTTTTTATGAAGTCTTAATATATATTATATATTTAAAATGAAATATATACATATACGTTTGATAAATGTATATGGAATATTTAAATGACATGTATAAAAACATTGTGTGCACATATATTTTCTTATGTTCTTATATGATGTATATTAATTGCAAAATATTATAATGTATGATGTAAAACTAAACAAATGTAAAAAACATGCTTTCATTAAAGGGTAACTAAACCCCTGGTCAGAGCCTGACTCCACCCACTGGCAATATTTGAAAAATGCTAGAAAAGTGGGCAGACCCCAGCGGAGATAGAGGGGACGAACCGTGAGCGGGGGGGCGTGCACCTGAGACCCGCTGTCAGACTCTCTAAAATGGAGAGTGACTCACAGGGTCGCAAGACCACGTAAATATGCATCTGATGAGTTTTATCGAGTTGATGTCAATAGCGCGCGCGCTCTATAGACATATTCATATTTTGCCGCTATGTGAAAAAATCCAGCAAAATGCGCCGACGCGTTTGTCGACCCCCGATTAACTTTAGCCTAACCATAAATTGTAATTAAAATATATCACTCACATCAAGACGCCGCAGCGGTGGTGGAGTCCATGCAGGAGGAGCAGCGTTTGGCACAGCGTCGCTTTTCAGCGCGAGCTGTGTGGAGAAGCCCATTTTCACCTCTATTGCGTTGGAAAAGCAATTCCGCGTAAAATGCAGGTTTTACACTCACGGTCTTCCAGGCCAAGTGCATGCAACCACTGGCGCCTAATTTCCAAGTCTGCAGGAAAGCTATACAGTCCAGCAGTGCTGTTGCTCCCAGCAACACTACACCTACCACTGTACTAAATACAGATAAATCTACGCTAGCTCATCCAAGGGCGTGGTGAGCTCGTACCAGGGAGGGCGTGGTGAGCTGGAACCTGCTTACGTCACGCAGTACCGCTTACGTCACGCAGTACCGCAACATCCAATAGGAAAATTCAACTGCAGTAGCCACCGTTCAACCTGAAGAGGGCAGCACTCAGACGTTTTTACACAATATATTGTAGAATTAAAACACTTTATACCCAAATGTCAAAAAAGTTACTCGAATCAAATGAACAGCACTAATAAAGCCCCATTCTTACAGATCATTAACTAAAAAAAGTTGGTTTAGGGTTTAGTTACCCTTTAAAGTTATGAACAAAGAAACATTTTACAACTGTCACTGTCTTATGAGAGAAAGAGTTTAATAAGCTTTATGCACAATGTTCAAATTAATTTTTAATTTGACTAAAATGCATTGTTCAATGCAAGGTCTGCGACTGTCTTGACCAACATGATCAGGGATCAGTTGGGCACATCCAGAAAAATAAATGGATGTTTATGGTCCTCTGCTGGATGTATGTGGTTATAGGATTTGTTTTCTAAAGCTGTAATTCCTACATGTTTTTGTCTGACCAACAGATGGCAGCAGGACCTAAAACTAACTTTTTCAGGTACATAAATTGAATAAAGTTATGTAAAATAACACTGCCTAGTCTCAGGTATAAATTATCAGGTATATTAGGCTGCTGTCACCTTAAGACCAAATCCACGGATCCAATATGCTGATTCATTCTGTACACATGCATTTTCTTTCACAACTCTTTACATTCATTTAAGACAACTGACTATGTTTTCTACGATACTCGCTGAGACAGGCATCTTTTTCCATAATTTTCAAGCGCAAGAAGATGTGAAAGAGCTCACTTTAGTATTTGCGCGCTGTCTGAGGCTTTCTCGGCGCACACTTCTTGGGATGTTTAAACTCCCCACACAGCACACGAGTAATGAATTGAGTTCCCTTTCGCATTTTCTTGCGCTTGAATATTTGATGATGCACTACTGGCCCGTCAACTGTCCCGAGCATTTTTCATCTTCATGTTCTCACACAGTCATGGCACGAAAATACAATTAAAACTTAATTTTATTACATTATTGGCAATTTAGTGTTAGTGATTAATTTACAGCAAAACAAAAGATAACATATAGATAACAAAAGATAACATGATTTCATGTCCGAAAACATTATTTTGGTCTTACATTTTATAATAAACTCAGATGAGCTCAGCACTGATTCGTTTTCCCTCAGTTTATTTTTGTGAACTGGACGGATACATGTGTTATTATGTTTGTGTAAGATATTCATATTTAACACGTTACAAAGTAAAATTCTAGCCTCCGGCCAAATGGCCATAGTCTCTACTTATGCCTGAAGCGCAACTTATGCAACTTGTGATGTCAGAAGCGCATCATGGCCAGTGTTGGGCAAGTTACTTCGAAACTGTAATGCATTATTTATTACTTGTTACTGTCATTTCAAAGTAATTTGTTACATTACAATATTACTGTATTTAAAATGTAAGGCATTACACTACTATTGCATTACTTTTAAGTTACTCTCACCAAAATAACTGCAAATATGGATTTGGCAATCTAAATGTAGCGTATGATGCTCAATTAGCTCATTACACATCCAGTAGAAGGTGATGTGGTATCCGACTGAGCTTGGACCCATAAGAAATTTTACCATGATGTACTATAGTACATACCATGGTATACCATAGTAGTACCATGGTACCTTACATCTTACCATGGTACATACTATATAGTACTTCAGATATTATCATGGTACCATGGTACATTGCATGGTACTGTAGATGTTACTATGGTACATAGTATGGTACCTCAGATTTACCATGGTACCTACCATGGTACATACCATAGTACCTCAGATATAACCATGGATGGTACATACTTTATAGTACTTCAGATATTATCATGGAACCATGATAATATCTGAAGTACTATACTGTACAGTATGTTATGGTACATAGTATGGTACCTCAGATTTACCATGGTACATGCCCTAGTACCTCAGATATAACCATGGTACATTCTGCCGTACATATTACCATGGTACATACTACCTCAGATATAACCATGGTACCTCAAATATTACCATGGTACTTTGCATGGACGCATGGTACAGACATCTTTTTACTTTAAGCCCGGGGTAAACTTAAGGCTTAAACTTTAGCAAAAAATAAAAATAACTAATGAATAATAGCTAAGCCAAATATTTTTATTTTATTTTAATTATTATTGTGAGTGACTGCAGTAGTGTGGGCATAGGCCATTTGGTCTATGAACGAGTCATAGATCTCCAAAATCATTTTTAAATGTATAATTTAATATTAATGAGATTTTTATTTAAGTAATGTTCTAATTCTATATGTTTGTAAATGCTGCATGATTTTGACGTGGTTTAATCAATGGCCGTGCGCGTGAACTTTGAACATTCATGTCGCTTTCAAACACTGGAGCGGCCGCGGCGCAGAGTTGCCATGGAAACGGCGCTGGACCACTGCGACTGGTAAGCAGGAAACTTCCTGTCTCGCTGTTGAGAATGTACTATCCGCTGCAGGCTCACTCATCTCGGCTCTGTCTGATTAACGTACAGGAAGTGAAACATTTTGCGCGGACGTTTCTCCTCTGCTGATCTCGCGGTGATTTTGGCGAATTTGTATGAAGAAAAAAAAAACTACCACTTTATTCCAGGTTAACTAACATTGCTTGTAACGCGCGTTACTGACATTTGTACCGAGTAAAATATTACTTTTTTTCCCCCTGTAATGCCTTACATTACCGCGTTACAGCAAAAAGCAATGCATTACTGTAATTAATTACTTTTGTAACGCGTTACTCCCAACACTGATCATGGCATAGGCCTAGTGTAAATATCAGCAGTGCGTCGCATTACTCACATAAGTGACTTAAGTCAAATCCGTATGTTTGTTTGGCCGGAAGCTACGTTACGTTATAGCTATTTTACGCTATAAAGTTTTAAATATGGGTATTTTTCTTACACAAACTCATCGCTTTGCTTTCAAAAGGCCTTTATTAACCCCCTGTAGTCGTATGGATTACTTTTATGGACTTCATCAGAACAGAAACAGCCATTCACTGCCATTATAAAGCTTGGAAAAGCCGGGAAATTTTTTATTATATCTCTGATTGAATTCGTCTGAAAGAAGTATGTCATATACACCTATGACTTGAGGGTGAGTAAATCATACGGTAATTTTCTTTTTAAAGTGAACTATCCCTTTAACCAGATGAAGTGGGTGAGTCGCGACTGACCAATCAGAAGTGCCGAGCACACGTGATCGCGGGCGCGCATGAGCGTTGGTTCCGCTGCCGCTCGCCGTCAGTAGTTAATGATGCAGCGCGTGCTGACGTTGAGACTCGCGCCGCTCCGCGTCCTGAGGAGGAAACCCTTGCTGAGCGTCAGACCCGCGGCCAGCATGTCCAGCATGCTCATCACACAGCCCCAGTACAGCTGGCTGAAGGAGCTGGGCCTCGACGAGGACAACGCCGGCGTGTATAACGGCGCGTGGGGGGGACAGGGAGAGGTAAGAGGAGCTCGCGAGCGTCACGAGCGTCACGCGTTCTAAATATAGTAAAGCCGAAGCGGTCTCATTCTTTCATGCTGGAATATAATGTACTATAACACTATAACACTTGAGATTATTGTGTGATGTTTGAATGATCTGCTCTGGTCAAGTGTGTGAACCTGCAGCTTCCTCATGAATGAGTTCTGTACAGTTACAGTTAAGGTTCAGAAGTGAAAAGAGTCAATCTGTTATTGGTAACTGAAATTAAACATCAGCTCATCTGGCAAAACATTTACAGTCTGTGAGGAATAAACGCTGATGATTCAACAATCATGCGTGACATAACGTTAATTGTTACACATCTGCTCACATTTTTACTGTAGTTCTTTCCATCTACTTTCCTACACAATTGACTAGTTGTTTAACCCTCTGGGCTTCTTCGTATAATAGTCACACTTAGCTTCCTCCCGCCCGAAAACGGGCGAAGCCTTAAAATTTTACTTTACTTTTTCCCAGGATAACCAATCAAATATATTTTTGTTCTATAATGTTTTCTGAATATTATTTAGAATTTTTTATGATACTTTGCATTAATTATTTAATTTTTATGAGCTATTTTTTCCATTAGAATTAATATATATATTTTTATTTTATTTATTTTATTTTATTTTTCAATAAATGCAACATTTCACATCAAAATAGAGTGCAGGCCTAAAAAAAAAAAGTTTCAACTGAGAAGAGCGCCATCTAGTGGCTTCAAAATGTATAAATATGTGTCATGTCCTATAACCGCCTATAGGCGGCCTATAGCTTTTTTATTTATTTATTTGATTTATTCCCATTCGGAAAGAAAAAAAATTATTACTAAGCAACCACTGAATGGAACAACACAAATTATATATCATTTTAAAGCTTAGGATCTCAGCTTTTTAATGCATCTAATTACATTTATTAACTCCTAACGAGTGCTGAGTAATCCCTCTAAAACCGAGTGTACCGCCAGCAGGCGCCACGTAGCTGCAAAAATATTCTTTACCATATTTTTTAAAAATCTTGCCTTGATTAGCACAAAGTTGATGTCATTTGAAAGCTTAGAGTCTGAACTTTACAGTGAATGTATCCACTTTGAAAAACTCTTAAGTATTGCTGAGTTATTTGCTGATAAATAGAATTTCCTTTTTTTCATAATCTATAAAATAATGTACTGCAATGTGTCAAAAACATCATACAGCTCATGAAACATTCTCAGATAATTGAAAATGGCACTTCGTTTTTTACAGCATATTATTACAATTAAAATGAGCCCAAAATTAACATAATCTATTGCTTTTATGTCAAGATATTCTTCATGGAGAAAATATTGCCCATGAGGGGGTGTCAAAGACTGTACAAAAAGGCTGTCTCTTTTCCAAATGCTGTAACTTTTGATTCCTTTATCCAAAAATTATTTTTTTTTTATCCAGATGCAGCTAACATGTAGGGGGACTTCACTAAAAAAGAATTTTCCTCCTACCTTATTTCCTTCCTGAGTTATTCCATGACAAATAAGAAAGATATGCAAAATCATAATAAAAATTATATATATATATTGTCTTTTATCCGCTGTTTCTTGGCAGGACAATATCCAAATGTAATGTAATTTATATTTTCAAAAAATTTAAAAAGAGTTCTTTCAAACGATATACCTTCTGACTCTCCTTGCTATAGTTTTGGAGTTATTATGATTATATAATTTTTATATAGTTTGGGGCAAAATTGGCTGTTTCAGTCTTACCAGTTCATTTCTCTCTGTGTGTGTGTGTGTTTGTGTGTGTGGATGTGTGTGTGGGGGGGGGGAGGGGGTCTTATTTGCACTCTTGATGTTTTAGAGTGTCACCCCTTCATTGCTGTACACTTTTTTTCAGCACAGTGGCTGATCTGTAGCTTGTACCACCAAAAGTTTCTCTGAGTTTTCCTATTTTTTCGTATTTCCCATTCATTTCCTATGTCGCCCGTTTTCGGGCGGGAGGAAGCTAAGTGTGACTTTTTTTTTTACGACCCTTTAACATATCAGAATCATCTCCTTGATTTTTTTGTGTGTTCATATAGGTAATAAAACAAAAGTCACCAAGTTTCACCCCCATCCGATGAAGCAAAAAAATTAAACAATTCGAAACGTTCAAGTTTTCGCCCGTTTTCGGGCGAAGAAGCCCAGAGGGTTAAGAAATGGATAAAAGTGGCAAGTGCATATCAGTAGTCTTCATGGCTATATGACGCAAGCGTAGAGGTTGACTAAATGCCACATATACAATTGCTAAACAATAAAGTGTTACAAAAGAAAATAAAGTATTGAAATAAATAAAAAAAATCACGCTTTAACTGTCGCTATTCCAGAATATTAACCATTCATCAAAAGACTTTAGGACACTATTAATTTTGTAAAAAATTGCTTTTTATTCATAGTTATCCTTTGTTAGTTGTTGCATTTTACTGTAAGAAGCGTTATTTTGATGTTCTTTGTACAGGATGCTGTTTAATGAGCCATGTTTCATACAGGTGATCACTTCATACTGTCCAGCCAACAATCAGCCCATTGCCAGAGTGCGTCAGGTAACGTCAACTGCTTTTTTTTTTTCATAAAACAATGCATTACTGAATAAATGCATATTAAGAGGCATGATTTGTTCCCTGAATGAATTTTGTCTTTATACAGGCAACCGTAGCAGAATATGAGGAAACTGTACGGAAAGCACAAGACGCGTGGAAAGTGTGGGCAGATGTAAGCTTTCCTATTATCAAGTATTGAGTAAGGCTGGGTAATAAAAGCCACGTGATGATATGGTAAACATCATAATGCGCACAATTGACATATGCCAGGAATTTCATTACAGGATTTCCATATACAATGTGTAACTCGGTGTTGGGAAAGTTCACTTTCTACATGAACTATTTCAAAGTTCATTTCACAAATTTCAAAATGAACTAGTTCAGTTCATAGTTCATACTTCAAAATTTTGAACTAAGTTCACAGTTCCAAAAATGAACTAATTCATAGTTCTTTTTTTCCATATGTTGCTGCGAGCTATTATTTTTCAAAATTATTGCCACAGCCCATATAGATCCACAGACAGCAATTATTAAAAACATGCTGCTTGAATGGTCTTTTTTTTAATGAGGAATTATTAAAAGAAAAAACAGGACAGTAGTCCTTAAGGTGCAAATGTTTTTCAATTTTAATAATTTTCCATTTCAGTACATACTAAAAAGGAATACTGGAATCCTGGAAAAATATACCAGGCAGGTTCAACAAGTGCGGATTTTCTTTTCCTTTCTAAGTTTGTGCAGAAACGTAAGATTTTTCCCATCCTCACCGACCTTGTCATAAAACTTGTTTAAATGATCATACATGCTGCTTTTTGTTTTGATTACGCGTGCGGCGGTGCGACACTGGTGGCTGGTGTTTTTTTCCGCTACATATTAAGGCCTGTTTGCGGTGTGTTTTAGCCGGGTTTTCGCCTGGAAGGCGCTATAGAAATCTGGCACCCTATTGAACGAAGTTAAACTGAGAGAGCGTGCCATTCACAGGCAGCAAAATGAACGAGTTCACGAGTTCAACGTTCATCTGGCAGTATTGCGGTACGTTCAGTTCACGTTCGCCCAAAATATGAACGAGTTCATGAATTATCGGTTCAATGAACGCGTTCAGGCACAACAGTGGTGTAACTTTCCCAAACTATAAATATTTAACTTCTGTTGGGGAAATAGTAGAGCAAAGCCTAACCCTCTGATGCTCCTCATTTAGGCTCACACTCCCACTCCTTGTGTAAAAACACCTGGTGTAACTTTTTTCTTTTTTTTTTCTTTACTGAAGAAATCTCCACCGCCTCTAAGACGCAAAAGCGATGCCCGATTTGTGAACAAACTGATTCTTTCCAATGAACCGGTTAAATTGGTTCACAAAGCGCAATGGTCTCTACGATCAACTTAGCTCAGTGCTTGGTTTGTGCATACATGAGATGTTTAATTCTTGATAAAAGTGGTCCACAGAGATATATCTGGTATAAACCACTGAACCCTTGTCCACACGTGTCATTCAGGTTCCTGCTCCAAAGAGAGGTGAAATCGTTCGACAGATTGGAGACGCTTTAAGGAGGAAGATCAAAGCTCTCGGCAGCTTGGTAAGATTGCACTGAAATGACTGTAAAGATCCCCATAGATGAGTGACTGAGCGCTGTGACCCGAGTGGTGTGTGTGTGTGTGTGTGTGTGTGTGTGTGTGTGTGTGTGTGTGTGTGTGTGCGCGCGTGCAGGTGTCTCTGGAAATGGGCAAGATCTATGTGGAGGGTGTAGGTGAGGTGCAGGAGTATGTGGATGTGTGTGACTATGCTGTAGGACTGTCCCGCATGATCGGCGGACCCATTTTACCCTCTGAAAGTGAGTTCGCTTCACTTCATACATCAATATAAACAGGGCTGTGGTTGTATTTAAATAAATTGAGACACTGAGTGTTTTTTCACTTGTGTTTTGAGGGCCGGGCCACGCGCTGATCGAGCAGTGGAATCCTGTTGGCTTGGTAGGAATCATCACTGCCTTTAACTTTCCTGTGGCCGTGTATGGCTGGAACAACGCCATCGCTCTCATCTGCGGAAACGTCTGTCTTTGGTTAGACTCGCTTTCCTTCTCGGGTGTCAACTGGATGCAGGATGATGAGTAATAGCAGTCAATGACTTATAATTCTTTTCACAGGAAAGGAGCTCCGACGACACCCCTCACAAGTGTTGCCGTTACCAAGTACGTCATTTACATGTATTTGTCTCTCTCCCACCCCCCATTCTTATTTCACATCTATTTCCGAGTGAAATGGCTTATCAAATAAGAAAAAAGGCAGGACTTGATTTGATGTATTGGTAAGGATTGACTGTGAGAAGGTTTGCCTGATCTGAAAGCCACTGGCTGAACTGCAGCCTTGCGGACGTCAGCATATCACATGAAGAGCAAGCGGAGGCATTTTGAGTAAAGATTGCAAGGTCAAAAATGTTTTGAATTGTTCGTAATAAAACCAGTTAAGTGCATTATGACAATAACTAGTAAATTTTGCTTTCTTGCTGCCCCTCAAAGAGAAGCTGTTAATCAGTGCGCTTAAAGATGATGTAAGATTTTTTATTAAAATCTTTTAACCTTGATTATTGTTCATTGACTGCTATTAGTATGACGTTTATGGGTTTAAAAACTCGGATTCGGATCATTCGGAGTTTCAGTTTTAAAAAAAGCTTTTCTTTCCACTTATTACTTAAAGAACACTTTAAGTACTTTTTCGATACCAAACAAAAAACACTTGCCTAACCAGTAGCGCGGGAAGGGGGGTGCTGAGGGGGCTGCAGCCCCCTCGTCATAGCATCAGTGGGGGGCTATGGACTAACATAATATTGTACTTTAAAAACGTGAAATAAAAATAAATAAATGGACAGCGTTAACTAACTCTCTTTATGCCTAATGTAGTGAGTGTTCAAGCTACGGAGAAAATGAAATAAAGTTTGAATTTGTCATGCTTTGTTCCGATCAGAGCTCGTGAGCGGAGAGCGCATTTCTGAATATTCCGCTCCCTCGCTCATTCCGCCCAGGGTCGCTCACTCAACCCAGAATGGCCTGCAGGTTTGAAAATATGTGGAATAAGGGCTGTCTCCGACTAAAGTTTTTTTCTAGTCGACTAGTAGTTGTTCATTTAAGCCATTAGTGGACAAATCGCCCCTTTATATTCATTTTATTACTTAAATAGGCTATATACAGGATAATGAGCGTGTACATAATATAGCCGCACTCAAGCGCACGACCGCACACATAAAGATTGCCACAAAGAACCGGCAAAAGTATGAATGTGTCAAAAATAGCAAGGAGACATTTAATTGTTTATTAATAAACTGGTGTTTTCTGTGTCGCTGCAAAGATGAAGTTGGCGATGCAGACTCGCCATGAACGCCAGAGAGAAATGCATGTGAAATGCACATTTCATATGGTGGATTACATAATCAGGGGTGTAGCCTATTTCTTTTCGTTCTGAATAGTTTCGTTTAAAAGTAGACATTTCAAGCTTTCTATAATAGATAGCCTATATTTCTCAAATCTGTGATGGACAAGCTGAGTTTCGGCGCCCTCCAGTTCACGTGCAATGCAAGTGATTGTGCCAGCCTTATTACATTGTCTGCTATATATTTGCTTCTTATTTATTAAATACAGGCAATTGGTTGATAAAACATTGATCAAAATTAAGATACAATTTATACAAAACGAAAATCTTTTAAAAATAGTCTTTCTACAAAACAAAACTCAATGAAGTGTTCAAAATCATGTCTTACCCACTCCATGTCTCCAGTCATATTGCGCATCTCAGGATGTGTCATATCTTTCTCATGCTGCATATGCTCACTTTCATAATCAACATTGATTCAATTAAAAAATAACATTAGCCTATAATATTTAAACATAAATATGAAACTAAATGTTTTCTTTAATGGCTACAACACATATACAGTACAGAGAAATTTCATGTCTTGTCGTCAGCCACAACATAATGACGTCACATATTTTCCAACCCAGCCCTCAGCCCCCTCGCATGAAACAGCTTCCAGCGCGCCTGTGCCTAACTACTAAGCTGCTGTCATTTTAAGACCTACTGCACAAATCCAAAATAATGATACACGTCAAATTTCTTTCTCAACTGTTTACGTTCACTTAAGACGTAACTGACTGTTTACGAGAATACTTGCCGAGTTTTTGAGATTATTTTGTGTATGTGTCCGTTCAAAACTCTTTGTATGCACGCTCTGAGTGTGTGCGCACAGAAAACAGTGCACGAGTACAGAATCGAGTTCTTTTACCTCTTCTTGCACTTGAATGGTTTAAAATTGCTTGAATCTTTAATTTGGCAAGACTTAGAAACACATGCAAATGATAAACTTTCACTCTATGATGGTTAAACTTTGCAACTGGTCTGGGCAAAATCATTACTTGGTCAGTTTGATAAAGTTTTTACCATGCTGTAGAGAAATGACAGTTATAACATCACATCTAAAATGTAAGAGAGTTACTACTGTAAAGTTGTGCTTGTGAAGGTGGTTCAGGTCGATCAGCATGTTCTTCCTGACTGTTATTGCCGGTCTTGGGCTTGAAATATGGCGGAGTTGATATCATAGATAGTTAGCATAGTTACAGTAGTATTTAAAGCGCCTCAGGAGGACCCACCAGTCATGGTAAGGGCTGTTACATCTCCGAAACACGCTCTTAAGTTGTAGACCAACCATAGCAGACTGATTCCAGCTGACCAATCAGAGCAAACTGGGCTTTTCGGAAGGCGGGTTTTAAAGAAACCGAAACTAAAAAAGAGCATTCAGAAAGAGGGTAAAAAACAGGTGGTGTAACAATCTAGATGATTAGAAAAATGAGTTAAAATTATCTATGTAAACATTAAATTATGTAAAAATATTTTAGTTGACCCCTAATCAAAATTATGAACCTGTCTCATATAGCTCTCATATAGCTCTGAGAATTATTGGGGCACTTCAAAATAGGCAGAAACTGCTATAAATTCAATATTGTATGATACATTTAAAAAAACACTGATAACAGAGAATGTTTTGTGTATCTCTGATTTTGATAAGTGAAATTACGGTTTCAAGTTTCTGTTCTTGAGTTTGTAGTGTTTTTTTTCTCTTATATCCGGACCCTGATTTTGATTTTCTTTCTTTTTTTCATGTTGTTGTGTAGGATTGTAGCTGAGGTGTTGGAGCACAATCATCTTCCTGGTGCGATCTGCTCTATGACGTGTGGTGGAGCTGACATCGGGTATGTGATGCATTCATGAAATTGAAATAAAGCACATTTATACTCTTATTAGTTTAGCACTTCAGTCACATAAGACCACTAGATATATCATGAACATTTTGACTGTTATTTTGATACCATACACTTACTGTACAGAGAAAAAGCATTTAGTTGTGTGTGTGGGTGGAAGACCCAACTTTATGCATGTTTTGTAAGATTCCCCTTTCTGTTAAACATATTTTATTAGATTGTCCTGGACTTAAAAGTAGTATGCTATTTTATGAAGTTACCTCACTTAAGGACTTATTTAGATTATAGATTATGCCTGAAAAGGTTTTGGATTTTTTTTTTTATCATATGTTAATTTAAAAAATCTTGTATGATTTGCTGTTTTTGTTTGTTTGGTTTTTATTGTATTTATATGATATTTGTATTTTTGTAATGAAATTTTTGCCAAGAAAATAGCTTTGAATGCTGACATGGCACTAAATAAAACTGTGTGTGTGTACACAGCACGGCCATGGCAAAAGATGAGCGAGTGGGTCTACTGTCCTTCACAGGCAGCACTCATGTGGGCAAACAGGTGGCCATGATGGTACAAGAGCGGTTCGGTGGGTTTTATTCTTTATATCACATATCAAATCATACAACATTATACACTCACATGGAACAGGACCGGCAAAGAACCTCGAAGCGGGGCTCAAACTCTGGTCGCCTGAAGCACAGCTGCACCATGTGCTATTGCTCCAAGACATGCATTTAGCTTTAATTACTGTAATAAAGGATTACATTTTGTGCTGACAAACAATGAATGTTCTGTGCTGCTAATTTGGAGTGATGATCATTGTGGGGCATCTGTTAGAAAACACGAATCTGTTGTTCTCAATCTACATTCTCTTTTATTCCAACTGGCTGCTTTTAGGTTACAGGTGGCTAGAGATGTGGCTCTACAGAAGGAATAATAAGAAATAATAGCTTTTCTTAGTACAGTCACAGCAAGCATTAAACATTAATAATACAGTAAATGGATTGTCTTATTATAGAAATATTCAAATAGACAATAATATGCTCTTAAACAAACTATGTGAAAACATATTCATCACTTCATATGAATCATATAAACAGTAATGACAACAACAGTACATAATCCTCCTTATTAGGAATGCACAGATACCGGTATCGGGCCTGATACTGCGCTCGTGTTCTCGTACTCATTCAAGTGCTCCGATACTAACAACCGACACCACGCAGTGTGTGTGTTCAGCACAGGGCTAGTGACAAAGAAACACAGACAACAGGGCAAACGAGTAAGTAAAGAGTGAAGTAAATGTATGAAATTAATAGATTGTTAAATTAATGAGATAGTTACACCTATATAGCATCTGTGTGCGAGCTTGTTGAGCACACATCCCTTTTTCACAGACATGCTGGAAAGTTTGTAGTTCAGCCGGATATAGGGCTGGGTATCGAGTTTTACTACTGATTTTTTTTAGGCACCGACCGAATTGCCTCGATACCATTGAGTATCAAAATATATCTTGTCGTTCGGGACTAAATTTCGATATCTAAGGAGTTAATCTCGTCAACATGAGTGTAGGGCTGGGCGATATGGGCTAAAAAAAAATCCACAATTTTTGTTGTTTTTTTCACAAAAAAAGCAGATTTACGATTTAAATCTTCTTTTTTTTTTTTTTTTTTTTTCCCATACTTAAAATCAATCTGCAGATGACAAAGAAATTGTTCAAAACAAGTTTTAACTTTATTTTGTTTTGATTTTCCCTTCTGGGATTTGATCTGGATTTCCCCCTTGGGGTTAACGTGCAATCAGAAACAACAAGCCAAAAAGACAAGATGGCAGGCCCTGGCTTTGTAAACTGAAAACATTAACTTAACATAAAATGGGTGGATTGGGATTGGGATTGGGATTGGGATTGGGGGGGGGGGGATGTAAAAAAATGAAAAAAATAAGTGTATTGTGATTGTCAAAACATTTGGTAACTAAACAGAATTTGATTAAGTTTAGTGACAGCACAATGTTTGCATGGTACAATGACTGGTATGCTACTGTTTTTATTATTGCTTGACACAAATTTCACAATTTCCATTTAATTCAATTCTTGTGATTTGATTCTGATCTTGATTCAATATCGATTCCTTTGGATAAATATTAGCTACAGTAGATACGTTAATGTTATGTTAATTTTTCTCCCCCAAAAAAATCTCACCTAATGCTGTAAACATAAAAATAAAATAACATCTCAAAATAAATATGATGCGTTTCTTATAATGACAACGTTATAATATTTTAATGATATAGGTAAAAATATAATAAATATGTAATATAGTTATCATATTTAGCAGAATACTCCTCTCTATAGCAATTTAAGTCCAACTAACGGTCCAGCTATGGTCATTAAATGGCTTTCCTGAGGTAAATGTAACATTACGTGACATTGCTCTCCAGCTGTTTTATGGACCTCTTTCCGTGGTTAAAAAACACTGATCGATTCTATTACATTTCGGTAATTTGAACTTTATCTTTCAAATTACCTATTGATCATTTGTTTATTTACTATTAACTAGTAGTAAAGAGTAACAGATGATCGGTTAATGTGCCACTTGAACTCTGTCAGTGATCTGTCACGTCACAATTACACGGTGTTTATTGTTTGAATTTCGTAATTAAATTGACAGAATCTGAGAGATGAGAATTTGTTTCATATCAACAACAGTATCAATCTTCTGTGTCTAGTCTGTCGGTGTCAGTGTCATCTTTGCTTTGTGATTTTTTTTTGCTCTGCGTATGGAAATGAATGTGTGGCATGAGAGCGTGTGAACAGTGACAATTGTATTTGTCATTGAATAATTCAAGAGATTTGTTCATAAACGCTGATTCATCCAGTTATGAAACAAGTGAAGTATTTATGAATCATTCATTTAAACTATTTTTAAAAATCATTCAAATTAATTAAACATTTAAAACAGACTGCAGCAATTAGGTTTTTGTCAGAACTTCTAGTACTTCTATTCAACTGGCCCGCCCATCACCTCCATCCGGCCCGACGGCACCACCCTCCTCCTCCTCCTCTTCTCCTGGCGGTGCGGCTAGTCTAGTGTGATGCGCGCTTCGACTGACCTGAGAAACGTTTTCCGTGCGGATATTTCAGCAGTTATTATGTGTGTCCCGTATTTCTGTCGACTGAACTAGCGATACCAATCATTCGTGAATTAATCATTCTTTTGGTTCGATTCTTTCTAAACGCGCTTGTATAACGGTCTAAAACTATTCGGGTTCGCTCTGTCACAGGTTTCTCGCTTAACAACAAATTGCGCTGTTTTCAGTTGTTTCACTAGTTGTTTCAGCACGGAGTTGAGTTTACTCCCGGTCCCGGTCAGTAATATTAAACAGCGTTGCGACAACCAGTGGGAAGCGTTTCAATTCGACAGACACCTCTCTGTTACAAACCACAAATCACTCGATGATTTAACTAGTATTAAATTGGCTGAAACAGCCTCAACACCCTTACAAACATTTACCATAAATGTACTGTAGTAATTTACCATGGTTTGAGCAGAAATATGTAATATTATATTGAATACTATGTTATAGTCATTTATATAGCATTAGGTGCGTATAGTTTTTGACCTGTGTTTAGGCATTTGTAATACAGTGGGAGTGAGTAGCCTGTGGTTATCAAGTCTCACTGTCAGAATATTTTCATTTAAGCATAATTATAAATAAAGTAATTCTTATTTCTTACGAATAGCTATGAGCTTGTGTAATTTATTTATTTGTTCCAAGGAAAATAGTTGTACACAGCTGTAAATTATCAAGTTTTTCTTTATTATGGTCTTATAAATCTGCGTACTTTTGGGTACCACATTTCCAAGTAAATACAATACTTTTTTTAGGTTTACTTTAGCTTATTTATTGAAACTGTTATGTCAATAAATTGTTCAACTTTTCGATTTGATAATCCGGCCCTCGAATGTAGCTAGTTGAATAGCCCTGTTCTAGTAAGTTGCATGTTATTTTGTTTAGTTGGTTGTTCAGATTTGTGTGAGAATTGTGATATATATTTGAAACCAAACAAAAAAATGTATCCAGAATCGTGCAGCTCTAGGAAAACCCTAAGATATTGTTTTGGTTCCTGACTTGACTCATGGTTTTAAGAGTGAATATTTTGATTTTTTTTACAGGTCGTCAGCTACTGGAGCTGGGAGGAAATAACGCCATCATAGGTTTGTTGCATTTAATTAATTGAAAAGGGTCTTTTTGTTGGAATAAGTTGTATAAAGGTCCTTTCACACCAACGACGATAATGATAAAGTTCTAAAAAATTGTTATAAATATAAAGAAATAGCAGTTCACACACCACAGCTGTAAGGATATTGTTTGAATCACTTTCAGAAACATGTTTTCCAACTGATGAACAATAAAAAAAAAATATCGACAGCCAATCAGAATCTACTCCGCTTTAAAGAGCTCGAGCATTTAAAACAGCAGACGACAAAACTGCAGTGCACACTTATAATAAACAGTATTATCATTTGTTGGTGTGGACGCTAATACAGTTATAGTTATGGTTATCTTTATAGTTATTGCTCTTGGTGTGAACGGGCCTTTAGTCTTTTGAGTAGTTATAACTGAATAAACTGTAGGGCTGCAACAACTAGTTGATATAATCCATAATGAAAATAGACAACAAATTTTATTAGTCACAGAGGAACCCTGTCAGTGATGTGACTTTACAGTAATGAACAACGTATTTCTGTCTCTTGAAAAACTCTGAAGGTCACAGAGTGAACGAGCTGCTGCAGAGCTGCATGACCCATGCCCAAAGCAGGACAGAAAACATGATTAAACTCTTTAAATATGCGCTTGAGCCGTTTTAGTTCTTATTGTTGGATATTAAATTTAGCTTGTAAATTGACAATAATTACTTGAAATCTTACTGATATAGCAAGTAATGATACATGAGAACAGTAACTGTAATGGGACAGAAGTATAAAAGGTTTAACATATACTAAAATGACAGTAATATGTACTATAAGCAGAAGTGAATGAGTGTTCAATCTACCTCTTAGGCAAACCAGTTGTTTGTACTTTTTTATCATTGATAATTTGATTTATATTGTCCTGCTGCTTTAAAACTTTGGGAGCTTTTTTAAACCATTTGCTGTGTTTCAAAGCCTACATTCATACATTCGAATCCGTTTTCAAAGGCTCCACCTCCAGTTTGCACATTGTTTGGAGGATAAGCATTGGACTGTACGTGTAATTTGAAAGTAATTTATTTCTGTAAGAAATAATTGGCAGATTTATCAGTTATCAAACATGATTGTTAGTTGCAGCCCTAATAAAATGGCCTGTAGGTAGTTAGTCTGAGGTAGGGTGACCACCGTGTTTTGCAAGATGTAAGCAATGTCCCACGATACCACAATAAAAAATACAGTAGTTAACATTTGAAGTGGATCAAACCCTTTCATTTTTTGTAACATAAAAATTTTACATACATTTTTAACAATACCCATTCTTGTTTTAGGACAACTTTGATGAATTTTTTGATCCACTTTAAAAAACTGTGATTGCCATTTAAAAATACATTTGTGCAGTTGTGTAGACGTGTTCTAGCTGGAAAATGAACCAACCAATGCATCTGTTAGAGAGGGTTATTTCCACTGATGACGACTGTGTGGATGAAGTCCAGGAACCAGTGTGGACCTCATCAACCGTGAACTTAATACAGCTACACTAGCCAGGACTTCCACACTGTAAAAAAAAAAGTCATAATGTACTGTATAAATATGAAGGAATTTTCCATATTGTTTATTTTTTCATTTCATTTCATTGTATTTATTTATATAGCACAAATAAACACAACAGAAGTTGACCACTGTGCTTTACAAGGTAAAAGTCCAGGAAACATGAAAGAAGGAGCAAAATAAACCATTAACACATTATGTAATAGAACCATAATTGAGATTTAGTGAAATGCCCGGTCAAAAAGATAAAACTTTAGCTTAAATATCAAGTGTAGCGTTAGTTCTGGCAGGTTACGATAGTCAAGCTCGCATCAGCTGACCCTCAGCTGATCCACATCTACCTATAGGAATACGACGCCTATCACCGTATACATATATAAGCTCCTTCAGTATTATCAGCAGCTATCGCGTTTCTCAGGAGCAATTACCCTCCTCCATCCCCAGCTCCTCCTCTCGTCAGTCAGGATTTGACATTCTGATTCCCCTTGAATCAGAATAATTATCGAATAATGTTGTACTTTAAAATCTTAAATATAGTTATATTAAATATTAAATATAGGTGCAAATTTTCATGTTGGTTCTGTTCTGTTTACCCCAAGGGGGATTATTGCTGCTCTCCCTGCTCTTATCCATGCTAGGCTGCATGGATGCGCAGGGAGTTCTCGCCCAGAACGGAACCATACCGCCAATCCAAACTGTATGCTAATTGTCAATCATATTTGATGGTAGTGGTCCTGACAGAATTAAACTCATGTAAAGAGGACGGGAATCTCAAGGATAATGGGAGGCAATTCCACAGCCTAGGACCGACCACTGCGAAAGCACGACCCCCTCTCGACTTTAATCGGGAATGTGGCTGGGACAGATTATAACTGCTTGTGGACCGTAGACACCTACCGGGCACATTCAAAGTTATAAGTTCAGAGAGGTAAGAGGGTGCAAGACCATTTAAGGATTTGAAAACAAAATTTTAAAATCAACTCTTATGCCGCACTGGCAACCAGTTAAGAGACATTAAAATGGGAGTGATATGTTCATGTTTGCGAACCCCAGTTAGAAATCTGGCTGCAGCGTTTTGAACAATTTGAAAACTGGGATATTCATGCATATAAGGAATTACATTAATCCAAGCGGGATAGAACGAAAGCATGTGTGACTCTTTCAAGCTCTTTCGGTGATAGGAAAGACTTTACTCTAGATAAAAGCTTCAGGTGAAAAAAGCTCGATTTAACTACTGTGTTTGTGTTTATCCAACTTTAGGGAGGAAACCAAATTAACTCCCAGACTTTTAACTGTGGGTTTGATATAGGAGTACAGGTTTGCAACATTAAAAGTGTTTTTTCCATTTCCTACAGGGGGCCCGAACACAATAGCCTCAGTTTTGCTCGCATTTAAATGTAAAAAATTTCAGGACATCCAGGATTTTATGTCGTTTAAACAAGCAAATAGGGTTCCTAGGCCTTTTGTGTCTGTGCGCTTGAAAGGCAGATAGATTTGAGTATCGTCTGCATACAAGTGAAAAGACACTCTGTGTCTCTTAAGACACGGAGTGTAATTTACGTAAAATTACTGGATAATGTCCTGGCAGAAAATTACCAGTACGTTTTCCCATTTAAATTTGTTTACAGTGTAGACTGTGGATAAGCTGCTAGATCAAACAAGTTCAATATGCATAGATGGTACCTAATGAAATTTTAGTATAAAATGTGATTTTACTTCCTAGTCTGTTATTCAGTTTATTGTATTTAGCAGGCTGAATAAGTCCTGTGAGGTAAATTACATCGCATCACTCGAACCTGAGCAAATGGAGCACCAGTCATAGAGCTGATCAGTTAACAAAGCTTATTAGCTGTATAAAGCATATTGTCATCCAACGTCAGTTATGGCACATCAGACTTTCCATGAATGTTGACACATTCTAACAGTGGGGAATCGATCTCTCTCCCCGTGCCCCGCAGTGCCCCACAAACAGGTGCCCACCCTAGTCTGAATCACATCACGCTTATTCATCCAAGGAAGTCTTTCCATGTTTATGTAGTCCATAAAGTCATTGCGTAGTGTTTTTGTTGCAGTGTTTGAGGACGCTGATCTTAATCTGGTTGTGCCGTCTGCTGTCTTTGCCTCTGTGGGAACGGCTGGCCAGCGGTGCACTACTACCAGAAGACTGGTTAGTATAGCGTACTAAAGAGAAGCACTTGTTTAACCATGCTTTCTCTCTTCTTTTTTAATTTACTAGTTTCAAATTTTTTTCCATCCCTTTGTCTGATTGTTTTTCGATCTGCTGTCCTGCTGAATTAGATTCTGCATGAAAGTGTACATGACGAGGTTGTGGAGAGAATCGCTAAAGCCTACAAGCAGATCCGCATCGGTGACCCCTGGGACCGTAAGTTCAGCAGAGAATAATGGGCCTCATTCACTAAGAATTGTGTGGATTATTCTTAGTTCACAGGAGAACTTTTCACCCAAAATGTCCACCTAATTTACATGTGCGTACATGCATGAATTTGTTCTTAACCTCGTTCTGATGTTAATAAATCTATAATAAATAATTTGGAGTATTCTAAATGAGTGACTCCATGCTCTGGGTTAGTTATTTGCATAAAACTATCTCCACAAGGCCTTTCTGCACAACCTTTCCTTTACAGCCTTTCTCTTACCTGAGCGCATGTGCAGCAAGATCCTCCAACGACAAATGTGCAGTCCTCATTTTCAGTATTCAAATACAGTTTTATTGAAAAATGTAGTGCATGAGACCCAATGTGTTACATGTCTGTTTGAAACACAAACATGCATTGATTCTTCTTTATTTGGTGACAGCAAACACTCTTTACGGACCTCTGCACACCAAACAAGCTGTTCAACAGTACCTGGAGGCCATAGAGCAGGCGAAGCAGCAGGGCGGCGCTCTGGTGTGCGGGGGAAAGGTAACGGTTCATTCGGTGCCAACAGTAGCAGTATGATTGTCATTATTACAGCAGAAACAGGGTGTCTTCTGACAGTTACTGTTAATGTTGATATGATGTGTCCTTCTAGGTCAGTGTCTCTCAATCAGGATGCCTTTTTAGCCCTTTAAGTCAAACGGCATTTACACAAAAAAAAAAGGTAAAACAATGATGTCGGACGATTTTGAAGTTGGAGGAGTAATTGAGATTTTTCGCCCTACCCTGCATTTCTGAACCGAACACGCTTGACCTTTCAACCCGGTTACACAGTGTGTGGTGCATCGCATAGCTAGTGCAAGAAGAGTATTTGAGGTTAAAAAGTATACAAATAAATGTGGGAAAAAATACAATTATACATAAAATATACATAAAATAAAAATATGAATACTCTTATTTATTTTACATTTCTTTGTATATTTATTTGTGTATATTTATGTATTTTTGATTTTTTTACCATTTCTTTGTATATTTATTTATTATGTCAGCTTGGAAAGTGTCTAGCTGCTGCGTTTTGAGCCAACTTGAGCGTACTTTTAGAGCCACGGGACATTCCCCCAGTAGCACAATGCAAAAGACTGGAGGTAATGAGCATATGAATTAGTTTTTAAGCATCAGAAACAGACAGCTTGTGTTAGAAGTGTTTCTAAGGTGAAAATGCAAACACAGGCAATGTGACGATCAAAAGACGGGTAACATCCATAAGCACTGTTCTAGCATGATCCACCGCTCACCAACGGGATGCTCATCTGTTTCAGGTTGCTGCTTTGAAAATTGTACATTTTGTCTCTTGTATTTAAAGCATGTTTGTGAAGTTAAAGCTTTTGCACCTTTTAACTTCCTGACCTGGATGATGCATTGAACTTGAGCACTGAAATCTGATTGGCAGATTATGGATCGACCAGGTAACTATGTGGAACCCACTATTATCACCGGACTGCGACACGACGCTCCCATAGTTCACACAGAGACCTTCGTGCCTATCCTTTACGTGCTTAAATTCAAGGTGGGATATTTTATTTTATTCTATTTTGCATACTTTATAATATTATATGATTTAATATTTTTCTTGTAACATATTTTACTGTGGTTTTAGACGGAGGACGAGGCATTTGCCTGGAATAATGAAGTGAAGCAAGGGCTCTCTAGCAGTATCTTCACTAAAGACATGGGCAGAGTGTTCCGCTGGTTAGGGTATGTGTGCAATGTAGCTTTTTGTTTACGAGTTCCTTGACAATAGCTGCTTTTCCACTGTCGGGCCAGTGCGAGCCAGGGCTAACAAACTCCTCCATAGAGCAACGTCACACGACCACACCATTTCACCAGCTGACTGAAAACTAGCTAGATCGCAAAATGAGCATGACAGAAGCAGACGTTTGGTTTTACTTTACATAGTACATTTACATAGTAGGGAAATCCCTATGAAATCCTTAGGTTTTACTTTCTTGACTTGATGTTTTTTTTTTTTCATCTCTATGATTTTTCTGTGTTTCTGGTTATCAAATGAAGACATAAAACACATTTTTCTTTTAATCATATGAAACCGTATGATTAAATACAGTAAATTTATTTTTCGGATTCTGTGATTCCGTCCACTTTTTCTGCATTGCGTAAATCATACAGCCCTAGCACAGATAAACTGAATATTATGGAAGTGTCTTTATATAAAACATGGTGAGTTGATGAATGTGTAAGAGTTGTTTGTCTAACTCTATAGGCCCAAAGGCTCTGACTGTGGCATTGTGAACGTCAACATTCCAACCAGCGGCGCTGAGATCGGAGGAGCGTTTGGTGCGTATCAGTACATCAGTACCACACCATTCTGTGCATCGCACTAACATGAACATTCACCATGGGATCGGGATGCAATAAGGGATCAGCCTTACTGCACTCGGCCGTGCTGAAAGTACCGTAGACGTTTGGAAACTCCACCACCAATTGAAGAAATGCAAAATGTGATAAATATTTTTAGCAATAGTTTGCATGAAAATAACATTAAGCTCAAGTCATTACTTTTTCTTTTCTTATTCCTTCCCCAACGATATCCCGTTGGTCAGAGTCAGGCAAATCCTTCAAATTTGACACTTGACAGAACCAGGAATGCCTCAGCCAGTGTGTGATCTTATTTATTTGTGTGTGTGTGTGTGTGTGTGTGTGTGTGTGTGTGTGTGTGTGTGTGTGTGTGTGTGTGTGTGTGTGTGTGTGTGTGTGTGTGTGTGTGTGTGTGTGTGTGTGTGTGTGTGTGTGTGTGTGTGTGTGTGTGTGTGTGTGTGTGTGTGTGCAGGAGGTGAGAAACACACGGGAGGTGGGCGCGAGTCGGGCAGTGACTCCTGGAAGCAGTACATGAGGAGATCCACATGGTGAGTGTCAGTCTTCAACACAACCTCAGGAGGTTTGCCAGCATGCTTGAAATGAAATATAGCGTTTATCATGTAAACTGGATTCAATGACTTTTCCTGCTGGTCCCTGAGACTCTCCTCCTCCTCTTGCAGCACTATCAACTACAGCAAGGACCTGCCACTGGCCCAGGGGATCAAGTTTGAGTGAACCATGATGTTGCCTAGTTAGCAGTGGGAAATAGGATTTATGATAGTTTTATGTATATCTGTTTGTACTGCCACATAAAATAATCCAAAACAGCTCATCAGTCACTGACGTGCATTTTGTAGCGCTTATCCATGCTGTCCTTAAAGACAGAACACTGTTTATTACCAATAAACCATGAGTCTATAAAAGCAAAACTCTCTTAAGTGCTTTTGGGAAACGCTGCCCTGGACATGTTGAAAACTTTTAAGAAGCGGAATTGAGAAGGACTGGAAAGGATGATTATTGTTGGCCATTCAAATAACAAAAAACTCACAATGTTAAGATTGTAACAGAAAAATGTAATGTCTTTTATGCAAAGAACCATCGAGGAAAGGGTGAGATTTGATCTGGTCTGCATGAGAATTAGAGCAGCGTTGTGTGCGTGACAAGGAAAACTAATGCCATGCTTCCTAATAATATCAGTCAAATCAAATACAAGCTAGTTTGAAAGTTTTAGTGATGATCGTCATTCCACACGCTTTTGTCGTCATATGTGCTTCATTTGTCTTTTCTCTCACCAACTTTTAGCTTTAACTAAGAGCAATGTGTGAGGGACGGAAACAATCTGACAGAAGCTGGTGGAGCCCAGAGGACATCTTTACCCATGACCAAGAATAGAGGTTCCTGGACATTTAGAAAAAGGAAAGACTCTCACAGTTTGTTCTCTTTGCAAACTATACGATAGTCTGTTTCATCTGTGCATGGAGCCTGTCATCATCATCATCATTTCTTGTCTACATTTTTCTTAAAGAAAGAAACACTTGAGTGGTTCTGAACTGCCATGAACGGAGGGAGTAAAACCACTTTCATGGGCAAGCTCACATGCACACATCGACACACCACGATCAGCATTTACTCCCACGTTATATTGCCATATTTAGGGATAGATTTAAGTGACAGGATGAGTCTTTGTGATTATTTCTCCTACCTAGACCAATGCACATTAAGGCAAACTAGAGGGTAACAACACAGATCCATTTCACTCTAACCAGCTGTATACATCCATCCAAAAGATCTTTTGAATTGCAATGAAAGTGTGAATTAAGATGTCCATTAGAGGCTTCTGGTTGATGTGAAAAAAGTAAGTTACACTATTTTGAACTATTGGATACTGGCCAAATACCTAGTCCTTGGCTAATATGTGATTTATTTATAATTTCTAGAAATAGTTTATAAAATTGTTTGTTTTTGTTTTTTAAATATATTCCATACTGCTTTAGCTAATAATAAATAGGGTTTTTGTTTCTTCTGAAAGTTGTAGGTTAAATGCTGAATTTCTGTTAATGTGCACAAATTGTAAAGAGCTGAAGAGAGATTATTTTTTTTGAAGGGGCAAGTGAAAGAACAAGTTGCCTGATTAAAACAGGTATCACTAGAAGAATTACTCTGATTTTATTACATTTAATGTAATGGTGATTTAGATTGATGGTGGATAATCGTATATAATGTACTGATGGTAACAAGGTCGAGTTGTTGAGATTCGCATAGTCTAACGAATGAGAGCAGAGGGTTGTTACATAAAAGACGCTTAGAAAAGCAGGGATTAAAGGAGAAGTTCACTTTTAAAATGAAAATTCTGTCATCATATAATCACCCTCATGTACAATAGTCCCTTTACAGTTATTGCTATCATAAAAATACACTTATAGGTTTAAAATTCTAAATAAGGCACATCTAATGTCCAAATAACAAATATTTTTGCATATATACTGTATATATATATATATATATATATATATATATATATATATATATATATATAAAATGTACTTTATTGTGTCTTTCAATTCAAACACATTTAACACAATTCTACAAATTGACAGTTCATCAATACATCATATTTTCCCCCAATAAATATTCCTTATTCCTTATTTTTCCTTCTACTTTTTTCTTTTGTGATAATACCCACCAACACATAGCCTAAAAAACACACGATTAGAACAATAACCAAAAAGTACATAGTTAGACACTTTTACATATGATTTAAGGGGTAAAAGACAAAAAACAATAAATAAATATGAATAAAAATGTAACATTCACATATTTATATCAAACTCTTATAATGACACATAATTCCTAATAGTTATTCAAGTAATATTATTTGAATATCAAATATTCAATATTAAATAAGTAAATAAATAAAATAACAAATAACTAGAAATAAAAGGGAGGGAGGGCTATATAAAAATGTAGTTGATGTAGGCTAATATATATTATGGAACAACCCTCAGCACACACAAATAAACTCTGTTAAGTCACTGGGTAAACATTCAAAATATGGAGTTTTTATATTTATAACATAATTTAAGTTAAGCAATACGACATGAATACCATCGCGATTGAAAATGTGACATTGATTTCATACAACAGTTGCAATTAAGTCACTTTCGTTCTAGACGCAATGTCTGTTTTTGTTCCGTTTCAGCAGCGAAAATGGTTCAAAATAAAGATCGCAGTAGAACCGCAGCGCATCTCACAGGAACACTCAGCATTACTGAATGATTCAGCGTTTTGAACAAATCGGTTGAGTCAAAGATTCAATGACCCATTCATAGACAACTGCCTCATTCTTGAACAAATCACCGATGTGAACGAATCGTTTGAATGAACGACTCAATGACTCGCTCATGAAGACGGTCACTTGCCGCCGCCTACTGGCGGTTTAGTTTCTCATTCTTTCCAACATTCTTTATTTGTATATTCAAAATATATTTAAAACAATCTCATAACATTATTTAATGCGGTAATAATTTCAGTGTAAATTATCAGTTTGATTGGGAACAGCCCTATAGTGGTAAGAATTTAAAACAAAAGATGAAAGTATAGCCTACATTAAAAAGATTAGGGAAAATGCCTTGTTGTAAAGGTTTTAAAAAATGCCCTCGGGATAAATATCACAAATGTGCAGATTTAAATGACAGAACACTGATGAGAATACTGCTTAAGAATACATTATATTTAGGCGACAACAAAAAAATGTTATGTTTTCCAGACAAGCAACTTTTTTACTCTAACAATTCATCATGGTAACACAAACTTAAAAATGGTGTCAGAGTGGACGGTGGTGATGTGACATTTGAACCGAGGCGTCGGAGCTTGTGCCAGATGAAGCCGCGACTCCAGGCCATTAGCCGCGTTTCCACTGTCGGGCCAGGGCCGGGCCAGGGCTTTAAACGGGCCGTGCCGGGCTAATAGCCTCGGGCCAATAGCACCAGGCCAGCGTTTCCACTGTCGGGCCAGAAGCTCCACAGCGCTTCACTAAAACACGCCCGTAACACGCCTCTCTGGGACAACGTCACACTAACCCATCATTTCACCAACAAATGGAAGTTTTATCAGAATCACTGGAAACAGCGTTGAAAACAAACATGATAAAAGCGGCCGTTTGCTGGCATTTTTGTTGTTTACTTGAATATTTAAAACCCAAGCATCGATGTTTTACCACAGGTTTACAATAAAAAGTGATACATTGATCATAATGAATTAATTTATGTCAAACTTGCACATTAGTCACTCAGAAATAAATTACCGTTAGGTCTATTTCACAAAAGAAAGAGGACACACTTACTTTTTCAGTCGCGTCTGTTTCTTTATCTTGTAACTTAGTTACAGGACATATTTACATCACATTTAGAAAAAATTATAATTTCTACAAATATATGCCATACGATCTGAGGAGCTTTAGCACTCTCTCGACTCCCATACAGATATTTTCAGTCAGAGAAACAGAGGAAGCTCCCGAAAAAAAAAGTTACTTTATTTTATGGTAGTCCGGTTTAAAGAGACGAGACGTAGGCTATGACAGATAAAATAAAAACATGATAGCCTTTAAGATTGGTCTGATTTCTTAAAGCGTTCGCTATGTTTTTTTTTTTTTTTTATATGCGTATCTTCCAGCGTTTACTATGTTTACTATGGTAACGGTTAGCGCGCATAGTCTTTTGCATCACAAACAGAAGGCATTCAATCATGAACGCGATTTAAATTATTTTATTTTTAAGTATTTAAT
Source organism: Vimba vimba (assembly GCA_022828995.1). Classification (NCBI taxonomy): domain Eukaryota; kingdom Metazoa; phylum Chordata; class Actinopteri; order Cypriniformes; family Leuciscidae; genus Vimba; species Vimba vimba. The sequence continues at coordinate 28,029,572 of CM040839.1, forward strand.
GCTGACAGAATCATCCGGCGCTGCCGTCTCCCAACGGTAAACTCCTCCTCTGTTGGTAACCACTCCTCTAGCCCGAGCTGGCCCGCTTTGGCCCAAGGTATTCGACGGGCCAGAAATCCTGGCCGTTGGCCCCGAGTAAGCCCCGATCAAGCCCCGGAAGTGACAGTGGAAACGCGACTGGCCCTGGCACGCACTAGCACGGCCCGGCCCTGGCCCGACAGTGGAAACGCTGCTATTGTTATTGTGTCAGTCAGGGCCGGCTCTAGGTTATTTGGTGCCCAAGGCGAGAGTGCCATACCTACATACCTCTCGGACCTACATATGTGCATTTTAAGGTGTTTGAAGGCCAACATTTTTTGATAACAATAGCTTTAAAAGCATGTCATTGGGCAGTAGCATAAATTATTTGTCAAGATAACAGATTCTTAAACATGAGAATGAGGATAAATGTTGAAATGAATGATCCACACTACAAAATGGAAATGCAAAATGTTTCTGCTTATTGTTGACAATACACAATCACATATTCCAAACAGGAATGGCCTTAAATGAGAAATCTTTCAAGGATTATTTTGCGTTTGAGTCAATCAATGTTTTTGGCACTATTAAATCAGTTCAATTAAATTTCAATTGTTCACTCATAAAGGCAGTCACTTGTCACCACCTACTGGCTTAATGATGCAAGTTGCGCAAACACTGACAAACGGAGTGATACAAACTGTGAAAAGGCTGATGCTGGTGAAATATTCGAACACATTCGACTCGACTCGAGGACATTATATATAGGCTACATATCAGAGTTAAATAGGAATACATTGTAATAATGTTAATCAAGCAGACTAAATCACACGACTGCGCAGCAATATTTAAGCTCATTATAGGCTACAAAGGAAATAATACAATATCTAGACAAATTGGGTTGCTTATAGTTAAAATATTTTTTTTAGTCGGCCATTCATTCCACTTTAATACGCAAATGACAAAACGAAAGTAAAAGCAGCAGCCCCTCGTGGACGACTACCACACACACGCACACGCACACACAATAAAGTCCATGCCTGGTCCTCCGCTGTCTTCGTTCCGATCCTTTCATGCGCCCCGAAGCTGATCAGTGAGAAACTTGAAACCGGTACGGCGCGCGCGCCCCCGAAGCTCATCCGTGAGAAACTTGAAACCGGGGGGGACTTTTACCCCATCATTTAAAGCGCTAAAACCAGCTGTCAGATGTTTTCGCGCCACTCCCGGTTGCTGAGCAACGCGCGTGAGTTTGACAGTGTTGTCAGAGTGACTCAGTCGTTTTTTAGGATTGTATAATCTAGTAAAAGAAATGGACAAATACAAGCAGTGTGTGGACAGTGCACAGTAAAAGTGTACAGCGCGTGCGCAACTTTCATAATACGATACATACATTTAATTAACTTTTTTTTTTTAATTCTGCAATTTTGTGCCCCGTCCAGCAGATGGCGCCCCAGGCGGCCGCCTGTGTCGCCTGTCGGCAAAGCCGGCCCTGGTGTCAGTCATATATGTGTTAGGGTTAGGGCTGAATATTATTACATTATCAGGTTAGAATAGTTATAGTATATTGTTATTATTAATTATAGTAGCTATAATATAGTCTTGTTATATGAATTAGATAAGATTATTTGGATTGCTTTGGATTTTTGTCTGCTCAGATCTTTTTATTATTGCAAATGAAAGGTTACAGACATTAACAGTGAGTAGAAAATAAATAAATAAATAAAACAGACCGGGGGGACACTGAATGAATTAATTTGTCTGCTATTTCTTCGCCGAGTAGCTATGTGTCACTGATGAGCAATGCTGAATAAAGCTTCGAGTAATGACCCTTTGGCTGAAGAAGCAATGGTTCAGTGGTTCAGGAACGTTCAGTGCTGCGTTCCAGTCCAAAATTGTCATGCCCTTCACTCGCTAACTTCCCTCCGTCTCGTTCACTCGGATGTACGTCATTGCTTACATTTGTGCAACACAAGTGCCCACTACTGGCGGAAACTGCAATGGGCTGAACTGGAACGTCCTAAGCCCTTGATCACTTGGAATCAGCTGTGGAGTTGATTTATTATGTACATTTTTTTTTATCCTTTAAGAATTTGTTTAATGCAGCATCCAAATGTTTGTGTGTTTGGGTTTTAAATAAAATAAAAAATATAATTAATATATCGTTGTCTGTTGTGGTGGTGATTAGACGAGATGTGTGGTGACGTCACAGTCGTACTGCATTGTGGGACATATAGGTACCTGAAGTGTACATTTGAAGTAGACTCGCTCCCTCGGTCAAGATCGAGGGAACGAGGGTCTGTCCATCTAAACTTCCCTCGTCCACTTCACGAAGTGGAACGCACTTCAAAATGGCGGCGGGGATTCCCCCGAGGGGAAGTGCTTAGGGAAGTTCGCAAGTGCGTGTCTAAAAGTGGACTGGAACGCAGCACAGGAAGCCTAATTTTGCAATCACTAGTGAACGGATTATATGAACCAGAATCCCGCAGGAGTTCCGATCATGGTTCCGATGCCCACGATGAACTGAAGCAACTGACAATGACGTTAACCTGCCCGGAGCATGCGCAGTTTACACTAAGGATGGCTGACGCGAAACTGTCGTTCCGAAGCTTTGCGAGATCCCGAAGCGCAGATGCTTCGAAACACTGATCCGAAGCGTGATTCGAAACACCCATGTCACGTGACTATGGCCAAACGAAGCCTCGAAGTGTTTCAGTGTTTCATCAGGTGTGGTCCGCCGAATCAGCGTTTGATTGACACGGTCGGGAACAGACCACACAATCGCACATCTGTATAAAAGTGAAATAAACGCATTTTGACCTCGTGGGTTTTTGTGAGAGGAGTTTGACTTTGAGATAGCAGATTTTTGGTGATATAGTGACATAGTGCGATTTGATTAGTTATAGGCAATTTAGGCTTACATTTAAATGTACACAACACATTGACTGATAGGCTAGAGACAGACAGAGTATACATATAGTGACACATTAATAGATACATAGATATAAATATATATAGACAGCTAGATTAATAGATAGATACATATATAGATAGATTACAGATACATATATAAATACATATATTATAGATAGATAGATACATATATAGATAGATAGATTATAAATACATATATAAATACATATATTATATATATATACATATCTAGATACATAGATTATAGATACATAGATAGATTCATATAGATAGATAGATAGATTTGGATAGATAGATAAAATGGAGGCTCCACAGAAGAGATATGCCGTACATCTGTGGTGTGGGAGCATTTCCATTTAGAAACCCCAAATAAAGTGAGATGTGTGTATTGTGATCGGTATCTAGCCTACTGCAACAATACATCATCCATGATGCGCCATTTGAGGAGCACTCATCCTGCCATTTTGCAGGGTGCAGAGGGTGGCATTCCCCCTGTACCTAGGCCTGCTACTGACACTGTTGGGCCATCTAAGCAAGGTATGCATTGTTTGAAATATAATTATAATTGAAATATAATTACAACCTTTTGGGACACTGTTTATAAAGTCCATAGCCCAATGCCCTACAACCTAATGTCCCAAAAAAGCCCAGGAAGCTGAAAAGCACATCACAATGGAGTGTGCTTCGCTGATACGTTCAAACACAAATCCTGGTGAGCAGTTTCAGTCTGTTATAGGGCTGTAACGATTCCTCGATTAAAGTCGAGTACTCGATTTCAAAAAATCCTCGATTGCAATTTACCCGTGTCGAGTAACCGGCAAAATACCGGAAGTGGCGCATTCCACAGACGAGAGTCCATGAACCGCATTATTACACAGTTTTCTAAGGCCACGCGATGTATTTAACTGTTTACAATCATGCTATTGTGAAATCATAAAGGCTAAGATTAAGTTAAATAAATATATGCGCTGTTTTTTTTCTCCCACAGAGAAGCATGACGGTTTAATTATTTACATGCGTGCAGAATCAGATTGTGTTAAAAGTACCTCAGCTATGTTCACAGTAAACGCTGCTCCACACATACTCAGTCTCTGCATGTGCTGTTTGTTTAAAGGAACACTCCACCGTTTTTTGAAGTAGGTCTTATTCACCTTCTTTCCTATATTTAGATAGGTGGGCAAATGCATTTTTGTCTCAGTGCATGCATTGTTTTAGTTTGACAGGGTCGGCGCTAGCTTAGCTTAGCATAATGAATGGAATCCTTTGTTGCCAGCTAGCATGTCCTGAGTAAAAGTAATATATATAAAAAAAAAAACCCCACCTAATTACTTCTTGTGGCCTGCGTATTCACAACGAGTACAAATAGTGATGCAGATTAACACTAGGCGATTTCCTAGGCAGATATTTACTTATATATTAAGGACTATATTAGGGGGAAGCACAGGCGAAGCACTGCTACTTGGGTGTGATATCTCTGCGCCCAAGTAGCAGTGCTTCGCCTGTGCTTCCCCCTAATATAGTCCCAAGTCAATATCTGCCTAGGAAATTGCCTAGTGTTAATCTGCATCACTATTTGTACTTTTTGTGAATACGCAGGCCACAAGAAGTAATTAGGTGGTTTTTTTTTTTTTTTTATATCACTTTTACTCAGGACATGCTAGCTGGCAACAAAGGATTCCATTCATTATGCTAAGCTAAGCTAGCGCCGACCCTGTCAAACTAAAAAATGCATGCACTGAGACAAAAATGCATTTGCCCACCTATCTAAATGTAGGAAAGAAGGTGAATAAGCCCTATTTCAAAAAACGGTGGAGTGTTCCTTTAAGTTTCCAATAATGTGCATTTGGGAACGCAAAACCCCGGACACGTGTTTCATAGTAACTGTCATCATCATTTATATGCGTGGAGCGTCTCGGGTTTCTCAAACTCCATCTTTGTGTGCTGTGAGTTTGTGTGGCTTATAACGTTAATCTGCACGCAGTCTGCGCCGTTTCACAAGATTCGTAACGCAGCTCATTTATAAATCTTCGCCAACACAGGAGAATACATAAGTATGTTTCTCAATATATTCAGAAATATATTCGCAATCGCATATATTCTCATGTGCGAATTGTTGTTCATCGCGATTTCAAAATAAAAGTTTAACCCTTGCACTGCATGCATGTTTTGACGTGCACATGTTCTTTTCAAGAAATGACGGCAGCTGTTGCATTTCTATCGTACAGAAGTGACCAAATATGAAAGATTAAGTTGACATTTGAATTAAATGTTATGTTTATTAGTTATCATATATTTTACATGGTGTATTTTAACAGCGTTGTTCAATAAAACCCATATGATTACTTTGATACTTTATTTGAACCAATAATTATTGCTTGTTATTATTTGGGTAACACTACAATAAGGCTCATTAGTTAACATTAATGTATTAATCAACATGAACTAACAATGAACAATAGCTACATTTGTAACTAACATTTGTTCATACAAATACAGCTGTTCATTGTTTGTTCATGTTAGTTCACTACATTAATGTTAACAAATACAACCTTTAATTTTAATAATGTATTAGTAAATGTTGAAATTAACATGAACTAAGATTAATAAATGCTGTAGAAATAAATATTGTTCATTCTTAGTAACTAATGAACCATATTGTAAAGTGTCTTTAAGTATTTTTAAAGGCTGTTGTTCACTTGGATCTATTTTATTACCACAATTTTTTATCCGATTACTCGATTAATCGATGGAATAATCCGTAGAATACTCGATTACTAAAATAATCGATAGCTACAGCCCTAGTCTGTTATGTTATGTAATCTGAATCATGTAATATATACTTCATATATGCCGTCAGTTTAGGATTTGTTACTAATTGCTGTTTACATTTTTATTCAGAGCCAGAAATGTCAGCATCAGACCCATCATCATCATCATCATCACCATCAACATCAACACCAGTAGAAACACAGGACAGTTTATGGGAACTTTTTGATACTCGCATCCATCAAACCCAGATGATACACAATGCTACAGCTGATGCCATAGTGGAAGTGAAAAAATACCTCAACGATGCGTTTTTGCCCAGAACTCATGATCCCCTAACTTACTGGAAAGAGAGAGCAGTAATCTTTCCTCATTTGTATGTCCTTGCTAAAAAATATCTTTGTATGCCAGCAACAAGTGTCCCTTGTGAGACGATTTTTTCAAAGGCTGGAGAAATTATCTGTAAAAAAAAGAAGTAGGCTAAGTCCTTCCACAGCAGAGAAATTAATATTTTTGAATAAAAATCTCTAAAAAAGTGAGACATTGTGGCTTGATTTCTTTTATTAATATTCATTTTTCATGAAAATAATAACATTATAACATTATGCACAGTGAGGAGCCTATAGGTTACAAGCTTCACATATTAGAAAATTATAATAATAAAAAAACAACACATTTTTTTAATGGCTCGTTGTCAAGGTTGTTTCAGATCAACACCTGCAAGTGACCACTAGGTGTCACCGTTGAGACGGGTGTCGGATTGATTCGAAGCCTCGAAACAATATGGCACATTTGGTTCAACTGTTTCATTGCTTCACGAGGCCTCGATCTGCCCACCACTAGTTTACACAGCAAGCAGAGCTGATGCTCGCCGAATGGAATTCCATTGTTGACATAATAATAAAGAAATATATACATAAATAAATATACGAACACACACACAAATACATCAATATATACAAAATTAATATACAAAGAAATGTAAAAATATATATATATATATTTATACTTATTTCCTAAGTTATGTATAATTGTATTTTTCCACATTTATTCATTTTTTCATTTATTTATGTATTTATTTCCACTTTTATTTATTTTAATTTTAATTTAAAAATTAAATTTTTAAAATTAAATCCCGAGCCGCGCCCATCTCTATCAGACAGCGGTCTATTGGCCTGGCTAGCTGGATGCGGTCATGCTAATGCCTTGTTTTGCTTTCCGTGATTACTTTTTAAAACAACAGCGACAGATCCAGCATGGACAGTTACCGGAGTGAGGGACCTGTCTGAGAAAGTAACTAAACTGTTTGAGTTAAATTTCAAATGCAAATGGAAAGTTTGTGCAATTTGTTTGTTTTTGTGTAAGAATGCCTCAGTCTTGTAATATGGCATTAAATAATTACTGACTTTTTGACAGAGCACTGTATCATGCAGTTTGTGATAAATTGTGTTTGGGTGGTCAATACTAATAATTATTTGTAATATTATTATTATTATTATTTTTCGCTTTACAAAGATATGTAGCAGTGGTTCTCAAACTGGGTTTGTGGTGGTTCTCAAACCGTGAGGTGACAGAAGGGGGTGCGGGAACAAAATGCTGAATTTTGCGGTCCTTTAATACTACCTCATCTTAAAATACGATTTAAACTGAGCATGCATTTCTCTCAGGTTAAATGCTGTAAATACATGACATACGATCAAATTACCTCATCTTTTGCGGTCAAAACTGTCTGAATTTAACAAGAAGTCCTCGCTGCAGCCTGTAGCACGATGACGTAGTTGGATGATCCAATACGTATTGGATAGGAGGTTCGGATCATTTTGCCGACTCTCTTGTTCGATCTCTTTCATCAAAATGAATGAATCTTTTTTCGAGTCATTTCGTTCATTTTAAGGGGCTTTAAATGTTATACTTTTAACTGGCAAATTCCCCGAACACATCCACCTACGCAATCCTGATCATATTCTGAATTAAGAAATCATTATAATGCAGTCAAAAATAATTTACAGGGAACATAAATAATTACTTTACCTTCCGAGTCTTTCGTTCATTTGTCACGTTCATGAACATAATTCGCATGCGCTGGTCTTAGGTGAGATGACGTTCTCACCTGTGTAGTAGTAGCCTACTGATAAATAGTAATTATTGATGAATAAGTAATTATTTACATAAATGTGATGCTTTCCTCTCTCTCTACATACATGCAAAATAGTTAATTTTACAACATTTTAAATCACATGATTTTAAACCTAAATGTGATGGATTTATTGCGTGTATACAGAACATTTTAAAATAAAGCATTTTATTTTATTCAGGTCATTTGCTGTTGAGTGAAAGCAAGAAATAATAACAGCTAAACTAAATCTTGTCAGAAAAAAAAAGTTCTTTATGATATTTTTCCACAGTGCTCTGTACATAAGGTCCCTTAAAATATGGAATCGTCCCGTATTTACAAGTAAGATGATGCGTCCCGTATCAAATCAATAAGGGACGGGATTTGTCCCGTATTTTTCATTAGGCCCACACATAGTTGAATACAAACATAAGGATTTTGCAGTATGGATAATACTAATAGCAAATATAAAAATATCAATTTCACAATTAGTAGAGAAGCTCATTGCATGATTGCATTTTAGCGTCTTTGTTTCTATAGCGACGGAGTTTTATATAAAAAAAATAAAAAAAACCTGAATTTAAGTTTAATATACAAACTGATCACAGCAGTCAGATCACGCAGTTGTCACTCAAGTGATCATTTATATTTAACTTAAATTCAGGTTTTTAAAAAAAAATTATTTGTACAGACCAACGCACCACCGCGCATGCGCGTCCAGTACGTATTGAATCATCCAACTACGTCATCGTGCTACAGGCTGCAGCGAGGGGTGTCTCGAATTTAAGCAGCGTGTAGGCTATATGACAGGTCTCATGCAGATTTCTGCCTCGGCAAATCGCGCTATACTGCTATACGTTCTCGACAATGTACGTTACCTTTGTAAAAGTATAAGGTAGGTAGATTTAGCACTTACTAGCATGAAGAACAAATATAGACACAGGCTGTGCATGGAGATCGATATAATTCAAACTCTCTTCGATACAAACACATACCCTGTGTGAGTTCCTGTGTTTAATGTTGATCACATTATATGAAGATCCACACGATTGCAAATGTCACATGATTGATTTTATACAACAGTTCAACAAACGAAATATTAATATTAAGTGATGTTCATTTTCAACACAGTTGTCAGTATTTTTACAATAAAATAATAGCTCCAAGTAACGAAAGCCACAGCAGTGTTTGTGAACGAATCCGCGGCTTTGAACGAATCATTAGAGTCAATGATTCAATGATTAATTCATAAATACCTACAGCCACTTGCTTCATTTCTGAATGACTCACCACCTACTGGCGGTTTTAATTTAATGTTTAAAAGCATCACTTCGTTTTTACCATCATTGCATATTTATCTATTTAACTTTTTTATTTATTTTATAAAGGTATTTGTAAAGGTAAAAATGCAGTTGAAAAAATCGATTTAAGGGGGCAAATATTGTCCCTTACTGAAAAAGGTGTGACTGAAGAGTGGGGGTACGCAGAAGGATATTAAAGCTTCTTGGGGTACAACTCTAAAAAGTTTGAGAACCACTGGGGGTTAAGGAATAGAACAAAATAAACATCAAAGCACAATACACATACCAAGGGCAGAAAGTAGGCCTAATAGCCTACTCCCATGGTTTGAATATTACACAGCCCCACCTAAGATATTTTTCACCAGCCGAACCACAGGCTCTGCTCTTCAGCACAATGACCCCAACAACTCACATGGACCAGAAAACCTTGTAAATTCCAAAATAATATATTACATAATACATTTTCATACAATATACAAATTAATAGTTAGTTGTGTGTTTTCTTTTAAATGCACAAAGGAACAAGTTAGATCATGTATGCAATGCAATGCAATGCAACAAGTTCATAGCTTATATGTTATTCTTCAGTGCAATCCATGTGTGCAGTACAATGCAACGCAACAGCACAAATGTTACCTGTTCAATGCACAATGGAATGAGTTTGTTCTGGTATGCATTGCAATAAAAGAAGTGCATAGCTTATTTGTTATGCTTCAATGCAATCCTGTGTGCAATACAATGCAATGCAACAGCACATACAGTGAGGAAAATAAGTATTTGAACACCCTGCTATTTTGCAAGTTCTCCCACTTGGAAATCATGGGGTCTGAAATTGTCATCGTAGGTGCATGTCCACTGTGAGAGACATAATCTAAAAAAAAAAAATCCAGAAATCACAATATATGATTTTTTAACTATTTATTTGTATGATACAGCAGCAAATAAGTATTTGAACACCTGTCTATCAGCTAGAATTCTGACCCTCAAAGACCTGTTAGTCTGCCTTTAAAATGTCCACCTCCACTCCATTTATTATCCTAAATTAGATGCACCTGTTTGAGGTCGTTAGCTGCATAAAGACACCTGTCCACCCCATACAATCAGTAAGAATACTAACATGGCCAAGACCAAAGAGCTGTCCAAAGACACTAGAGACAAAATTGTACACCTCCACAAGGCTGGAAAGGGCTACGGGGAAATTGCCAAGCAGCTTGGTGAAAAAAGGTCCACTGTTGGAGCAATCATTAGAAAATGGAAGAAGCTAAACATGACTGTCAATCTCCCTCAGACTGGGGCTCCATGCAAGATCTCACCTCGTGGGGTCTCAATGATCCTAAGAAAGGTGAGAAATCAGCCCAGAACTACACGGGAGGAGCTGGTCAATGACCTGAAAAGAGCTGGGACCACCGTTTCCAAGGTTACTGTTGGTAATACACTAAGACGTCATGGTTTGAAATCATGCATGGCACGGAAGTTTCCCCTGCTTAAACCAGCACATGTCAAGGCCCGTCTTAAGTTTGCCAATGACCATTTGGATGATCCAGAGGAGTCATGGGAGAAAGTCATGTGGTCAGATGAGACCAAAATAGAACTTTTTGGTCATAATTCCACTAAACGTGTTTGGAGGAAGAAGAATGATGAGTACCATCCCAAGAACACCATCCCTACTGTGAAGCATGGGGGTGGTAGCATCATGCTTTGGGGGTGTTTTTCTGCACATGGGACAGGGCGACTGCACTGTATTAAGGAGAGGATGACCGGGGCCATGTATTGCGAGATTTTGGGGAACAACCTCCTTCCCTCAGTTAGAGCATTGAAGATGGGTCGAGGCTGGGTCTTCCAACATGACAATGACCCGAAGCACACAGCCAGGATAACCAAGGAGTGGCTCTGTAAGAAGCATATCAAGGTTCTGACGTGGCCTAGCCAGTTTCCAGACCTAAACCCAATAGAGAATCTTTGGAGGGAGCTCAAACTCCGTGTTTCTCAGCAACAGCCCAGAAACCTGACTGATCTAGAGAAGATCTGTGTGGAGGAGTGGGCCAAAATCCCTCCTGCAGTGTGTGCAAACCTGGTGAAAAACTACAGGAAACGTTTGACCTCTGTAATTGACCCTTCGCTAAGCCACGCCCAAAAACCGCCACAGGCCAATCGTGGCTTAGCAACCGTAACTAGGCGCGGGAGGTCTGGCAAGCTTTCGAGCGAGGGAAACATGCCGAAGCGGTGTGCGTACGGATTGTGTAAATCCGATGCCCGTTATCCTAAAAGTTTGGACGGGGGGGTGGAATTTTTTCCCTTCCCGAAACCTAGAACCCAAGAGGAGAAATGCCGGGCGTGGATCAAACAGTGTGGGAGGCCCCATTCACAATTAAATGTCGACAGGATTAATAAAAACACCTATGTTTGCTCCAAGGTAAGAACACTGTTAGCTAACTTACCTAAAGTTAGCTAACTCAGCACAGCATTGCTTGGAAATAATGACGGTTCTTTGTTCATAATGCATTTATTTGAACGTAAATTAAGATGATTAAAGGCAAGACGGAGGCTCACTGACATACTTTAAAACATATTTCAGCATTTTGTTAATCGACGGCCTACCCCTGAGTACCCCAATCCGATCGCGGCTCTCCCGGTGTCAGTTCAAAGGAGGGAACATCAGGGGGCTTGCCGAAGATCTCCAAAGAAAAGGTTGGTATGCAAACTTAATCAGTTCATTAACAGTAACGTTAGTCACTTATGTGCTGTTATACCCGTTTACTACCGTGTAGACTTTATTTGGGCAGCGAGATTTATTACAGAACACAACATGCTCTCATGCTTTATACAAAAGTGCATTTTATTTATTTCTTGTAAGAAACCAATACAGGATCAAAATCCCAACAAAACAACAGTGTAATGAAAAAAGAAAACAAAATATTCCATGGGTATATCAATAGTTAAAGGGATAGTTTACTTTAAAATGAAAATTCTGTCATCATATACTCACCCTCATGTTGTTTCAAACCTGTATGAATTTCTTTCTTCAGCTGAACAGAAAAGAAGATATTTAGAAGAATGTCAGTAACCAGACAGTTTCTGGTCTCATTGACTTCCATAGAAGGAAAAAAAAAAAATACTATGGAAGTCAATGAGACCAGAAACTGTCTGGTTACTGACATTCTTCTAAATATCTTCCTTTCTGTTCAGCTGAAGAAAGAAATTCATACAGGTTTGAAACAACATGAGGGTGAGTATATGATGACAGAATTTTCATTTTAAAGTAAACTATCCCTTTAAGTTATTAGAAGAGTTTGCTAAATTTGAATGATTTTATGAAGACAACTAAATCATTTTTAAACGGATTGTTTACTGAATCATGTGTGACAGGAAGCCAGCACCTCAAACTCAGCAGGAAGCCAGCACCTCAAACTCAGCAGGAAGCCAGCACCTCAAACTCCACTGAGGATACATTTCAAAGCACCTCACAACAGAGTGACTCTACCTATGGTAAGTTTAAACCGCTATTTGTATCTGTTTTTAGTTACTGATTGCAACTGGGAAGGAAGTAATCAAAGAAAAACAAATCTAATTTGTCTTTCATCTCACCCCACTTTTCAATATCTAAATGTACCCGCTGCAAGTGGTAGTCTTCTGCGCACATTACAAAGAAGTCACACCAAGGCATGTCTGTGAGTCCCAGCTGCCCTATTATTTGGTAGTAATATGCGTGGGTCTCCTTTAGCTTGTAACCACCATCTGCCTGTCTTTGGAGATAGGGACAGTCTTGGCAGCTGTTCTTTGCTGGACATTTGATTTCCAAAAGGCCAAAGCTTGTACCATCTACGACCTTCCGGTCTGGGGATGTGCCAAGGTGTGGAGCATTGGGGTTCACTACAAAGCCGCAAGGGTATACCAGATTACCTGTTACTTTCAAGTACTGCTGCACTGCCACAGGTTCTAGCTCTACCCCTCTCCTCATTGCTTTGGTCTGCATTTTGGATGTGCCCCTGATTCTCACAGCCAAGGTGTCAAAGTCAGCTCTCCTAGAGCATATTGTCTTGAACACACTTGACGTTAGTCGGGGAGCCCGGGCAAGATGCCAGATGGGATTTGTATCTTGTTGTCTGGTCTCTCTTTCTAAAGCTAAAGACTGGGATGGTGTGATTGTCAATTTTCTGTAGCTACACATGTTTTGTTCATGCAGCACTGCACAGAAATTTGACGGCTGTGTTGGCAGAGGAAAATCCGGGAAGTCGTTTGACGGCTGGTTCGCAGATGATGGTCGTGCAGAGTCAAGCAGAGGAAGCTGTAAAACAGAAGAAAATAACATAAATTAGTAACATTACATGTTTTCTTTCTCTTTTTTTGTCTTTTACAGAAGAACATGATACAGGCGACCATGGAGAGGAACTGAGAACTCTGCAGGACGCATTAGCCAATCACAAGCAGGACATCATTAATCTGAAGCTTCAACTCGAGGCAAAGGATGGCCAACTCCATCATCTTCAAAAGGAACTTCAGAATGCACACACCTCAGCTTTAAACCCAGAGATTTTAAACCAAAGCCATGTGCCTGATTATTTCCACTACTGCACAGGGTTTTCTTATGAGCAATTTAACAGCTTGTGTGAATTTTTTAACATTCCAACTGACCCAAGTGCACCACAAACACACATTCCTCTCTCATACATACGTGTCAATAATGAGATCAAACAACTTTCACTGCGTACTCAATTGTTACTGACCTTAATGAAATTACGACAAAATTTGGACCACAAAGACCTAGCCTTCAGATTTAACATCCGTTTACAGAGTGTCAGCACACTGATCAACTCCTGGGTGGACTATATGTATGATAGTCTTGGCAAATTGTCTATTTGGCCACACAGGGATGTTATTTCTGAGAACATGCCAGCTAAATTTAAGGAAGAATTTCCAAATACTTTTGCCATCTTAGACTGCACTGAACTTAAAATTCAGAGACCAAGCTCACTAGTGTTTCAGAGTCAGACTTACTCCACCTACAAGTCTACTAACACCCTTAAGTCTCTAGTGGCCTGTGATCCACGCGGTGCAGTCATTTATGTGTCTGCCCTCTTCACCGGAGCAATTTCTGACAAAGAGATTTTCAATGAGTGCAACATCCTTGACATTTTGAAGGGGTACATTCAGTGTGGCTATCTCAATGTAGGAGATGGCTTGATGGTTGATAAAGGCTTTTTAATAGAGAAGGAAGTTGAGGAGATTGGTTTACAACTTAACATTCCACCTTTTGCAAGAGCAAACAGACAGATGCCACATGGAGATGTTGAAATGACCAAAAGAATAGCCAAGCACAGGGTTCATGTTGAAAGAGCTATTGCAAAGATAAAAAAGTTTAAAATTGTGTCAGGCCAAATCCCGATTTCCCGGCTTGTGAACATAAATCAAATATGGTATGTAGTCAGCATGCTGTCTAACTTCCAGCCACATATCATCAAAGATTAAGGTTGTCTGTGTGTAGAAGAGCTAAGTGGTTGAAGAAGATCACATGGTGCACTGTCCTGCACTGCCCTGTACATTACATTTTTGTGAATTTCATATAAAGTACACAATAAAGAATATCTACTTTAATACTGCCTCATCTCATTCATTTACCTGATGGCTCAAACCACTTCCTAGTGGGTATCTCTCTCCTCCTACCGTTATGTCAATAGGGGGTCTGTTTACCAAGTAGCTGATAGGTGCTCCTGTCTGCCTTTTTAATAAAGCAATTTTCTCCTCAGTAACTGAGAAGGTCCTGAAAGAGAATACCCTATCAATACAAAGCTAGGGGTTTTATATGACAAAACTTTGCTGTACTTGGAAACCTGCCTCTCTAATGTCATGGTTTGTATATTATAGCATTGTTTTATTTTCATTAGGCTATTGATTGAATTGAAATTATTGTTTATTATGGCTATTCTCATTAATGTAGTCTTACCAACATTTTAAAACTGTTCACTGTTCATTTTAACTATTGTGCTGTTTTTATTTCTATGTCACTTTGGACAAAAGCGTCTGCCAAATCCCATAACTATAACCATAACCATAACCAACATTTTCAACTTACCTGCTTCCTGTATACCGACAGTCGATTGGTCGCCGCATACGGTTTTCATTGGCTTTAGCGACAACTACTGATGATATTGGTACTGCCCTTATTTTGTTACCCCTTGGCTTGTGCCACTGCTGTGGTAGACTCGTACAGGGGGGGTTTGATTGTGTTGTTGATGGTGCATCTCTGGCTCTTGCCAGGTCCAAGCCGTAGATTAGACCCACGATGTGAGAGCAGTAACCTGGCGCGCTAAAAATATAAGCAGAAGAATGTTATTATTGCAAAGTGGTCAGGCTAATGTCTTGTGTTTATTCCACAAGACTTATGGATAAGCTATAAAATAAGTTTGATTTATAATTATTATTTTAAAATTTCACTTACCCTGCTGTGCATGAACATATCTGTTCCTCTATCTGTGTGTTTCCCACTTGAATTGTCAGCGTATGGGGCGGCTGCTGCTTGCGCTGGGACCTATAAGCTTTAGCTTCAATTTTTATTAAATTATTCTCTAATCGGTTGCAAATAATGTCGTGGATATATCCCTCGAATGCATACTGCAGTCCCTTTTGTCTCGCTCTCTCAGATATTTCACCTGTTCGCCAAAAATTTGTAAATATCTCCTTGGGAATGTCTGTCACCGGTGCATACATACTGTATTAGACGTGCCGGTCGCGAAAGCTTGACAGGCGTAGCAACAGTAACTAAGGAGGGCGGGGCTTAGCGAAGGGTCAATTGCAAACAAAGGCTACTGTACCAAATATTAACATTGATTTTCTCAGGTGTTCAAATACTTATTTGCAGCTGTATCATACAAATAAATAGTTAAAAAATCATACATTGTGATTTCTGGATTTTTTTTTTAGATTATGTCTCTCACAGTGGACATGCACCTACGATGACAATTTCAGACCCCTCCATGATTTCTAAGTGGGAGAACTTGCAAAATAGCAGGGTGTTCAAATACTTATTTTCCTCACTGTATGTTATCTCTTCGTTGAACATTGGGAAAGAGTTAGTTATTGTATGCAATGGAATGGAACAACTAGGCTAATGCAATGATTTCCCTTCAATACACAAATGAAAATTAGTTGTAGTATGCAATGCAATGTGAAACTACGAATGTTATGTTCTTTTCATTGCACAGAGAAATTCGATATTTTATGCATTGCAGTGCAACAGACAAAATTGTATATCTTCAATGCACATCGGAATTAGTTCATTCTTGAATGCAATGCAATGCGACAAATGCATTAAGTGCAGTGTTAGATCGTGTCTGCAATGCAATGCAAACAGCACAAATGTTACCTGTTCAATGCTCAACATGCATTGCGACCTTATTTGTTATGCTTCAATGCACAACGTTAGATCCTGTGTGCAATGCAATGCAACAACACATACGTTATCTTCGTTGCACAAATGGAATGAGGTTACAAAGGACGTGAATCAATTAACCAAACTTAATATCTGGGGGAACTTGGAAAAATGTAAAGCTCATCTCAACTCTTGGTCTCAGAGAGATCTATCTATTATAGGGCGAACATTACTTACAAAAACTGAAACCATCTCTCGCTTCATCTACCCAGCCCAATCATTGTCAGTTCCCAAGGAAGCAATCAAAGCAATAAACCAAGCAAACTTTAACTACATCTGGAAAGGTAAAACGCATTATATAAAAAAAAGAGTACAATGATTAGAAACTATGAAGAAGGCGGGGTTAAGGCAATTGATTTTGAATGTATTGATGGTACAATCAAAACCAACTGGCTAAAACAATTTCTAAATAAAAAAACACAAATTTGGTTTCACATTCCCAACAATATCTTTATGAAACTTGGTGGCATCAAATTTCTCCTTAGTTGTGATTAAGACCTCAAGAAACTTCCCTATAAAATCTCTTCATTTCATTATCAAACTCTGTTTTATTGGAAAATGATATACAAACATAATTTTAGTCCCCACAATATCCCAATATGGAACTGCAGGTATATTTTACATAATCGTAAATCTCTGTTTATACAAAACTGGTTAGATAAAGGCATTTGGTCTGTTTCTCATTTACTAGACTGTAATGGTAACTTACTCTCATTCGAGGATTTTTGTGCTAAATTTAATATTATAGACAAACAGCAATATAAAAAAGTTGTTAATGCAATACCTAAGCAAGTTCTTTTAATGATATCTCACCGGCATCGAGACTGTTCGACTCCAAAGCTTCCTTCGCTTTTGGTACAAGGGAGTAATATGTTCGAATGTAAAATAAGTAACCTCGATATTAGACAAATATTTAACAAAGAACTGTACCCGTTCTCTAGATCTTACAATTCAATCTCCAGGTTTTTTTCCAAAAAAGACGCTGAATGTTTAAGATCCTTTTTCTTTAAATTTCCAATTATGCCAAAAGTTAAGGAAGTACACTACAAGGTCCTAAATGGAATCTATCCATCTTCTGAGTTTCTTTCTAATAGATTTGGTTTTGACTGTAAGAACTGTGTGTTTTGTACCAATAACGCAGAAACCACAGATCACATGTTCTATGATTGTATTTACATCAATGTCCTCTGGAGTGATTTATTCCATTGGTTGTCTAAATATCTGCCTGTTCCTGTTTTAAAGAAAGAAAATGTTTTATATGGTTTTATTGTCAAAGATAACTATCACAATATGTTGATCAACTCCATAGTAATACTTGGAAAATTCTTCATACACAAGAACAGATTTATGAAATCCATTCCCAAATTTTTTGCTTTTCACAAAGAATTGTACTGTTACTTTTCATCTCTGAAACACATGAAAGGAAAGAATGCTGTGAAACTCTGTACAACGATAGATGATCTCGAAATGCTAAAAAATCCCTTAGCTCTCTTCCGGTTTATTTTATTTTTTTTATTTTTTTCCACTATGTTAATCTATCTCTATCTCTTGTAATTCTCTCGCTTCTCTTAAGCGTCTTTTGTGTTTGACTCTGTCCGCAAGCCATCTTAAACTGTCTTGTTCAAATGGTAATGTTTATAATTGTTATGTCTGTACTGGAAAGATTTCAATAATAATAATAAAAAAAATAAAAAAAATGGAATGAGGAAGTTCCAGTGTTCGAATTGAGGGGGGGGGGGGGCTGGGGGGGTCCGGGACCTCCCATAAGCATCAAGGGACCCCCCATAAGGCCCAAAAAATTACCTCGGGGGTTCCCCTGGTTTTTCATTAAAACTAAAATAATAGAAACATAATTTATTAGGTAATATATATATATATATATATATATATATATATATATATATATATATATATATATATATTAATCAAAGTATTGCGCTGCCACTCCCATTAGAAAGTAATTGTAGTAGAAAAGTAGATTAAAATAGATTCAAATTAGACGCTCAAGTGCGTCACACGCTGTTTTCTGAAGGAATTTACAGACTGTTGAATTTATAAACAGATACATTTTATTCATTGTGCCATTTATACGGCAAAAGATGTTTTTTTTTTTTGTTTTTTTTGTTTTGCGTGTAATACGCACTGCAAACCCCTTGGGTAGGATTAGGGGTGTGGAGTACGTGCGTATTA
This sequence comes from Vimba vimba, assembly GCA_022828995.1. Lineage (NCBI taxonomy): Eukaryota > Metazoa > Chordata > Actinopteri > Cypriniformes > Leuciscidae > Vimba > Vimba vimba. Next base: position 28,048,317 of record CM040839.1, read on the forward strand.
CACGCCATAAAGTGCGTATCATATGCACGTAAAAACTATTTTTGGCGAATAAATGGTAGGCCCTACGAGAAATAAATTTCGTGCTATAGACAGGGGCGCCGCTAAGGGGGGGGAAAGTTAGGACGATTCTAAGGGCCCAGGCACTTTTGGGGGCCCCAGAGATCGATTTTATTAACAGAATGGGTGCGGTAGGGGGCCCAACCTCATATTCTTTCATAGGGCCCAAAATTGATAGCGGCGCCCCTGGCTATAGATAAGCACTTTCACGAGAGTCTGGCAGAGTGCATCCTCATTTTCACCTCACGATGACGGTAAGATAATATTTCTTTCTTTTATGATTGTTTGGTAATTTACTGATCTGAATAGAATTTCGACATTAACGCTTGTCCGGGACACGTGCGTGTGTTTTATAAGGGACAAGTGAAAGAGAATTGTACTTGCCCAACCGGGCAAATGCCATGATTAAAACAATTTTCAATATCAAAAAAATAAAATAAGAAATAACGTACTCGGTTACTGACGTAACCTCAGTTCCCTGAGAGTAGGGAAAGAGTATAGAGAGTAAAAATTAGGGAAAGAAATGCCCTTTATAAAGCTAAAAAAATTATTCTGATAAGAGTGTTTTCCAACAGTGATGTAAGTCTTCAGGTTTACTTCTAGACAATAGGCTGGAGGGTTTGAGGTCGGAGCTAAAGGGCCAGAGTAAACCATCACTGCTTTAAATAACCCAGAACATAAGCTGACCTGACTGTCCATTAAACAACTTTATTTGAATGGTTTGTGTTTTCTGTTTTACTTTCAGACCAGGACTGGAGAACGCCTGACGATGGGATGTTGAGACTTCTTCCTCTGGTTGAGAAAAAGCTCCACCACATCAGTGATCACATCTTCTGTTCATCTGTTGTACTGTACAACTGAACAAACTGTTTAGACAAGGAAGAAGAACATGAACATGATAGACACGTACAGGGAAGAGCAAGAAACCAGTTTAGCTGTGATAATGAATCATTATTTTCTCAAATCTGTTTTCTGTAGGTGACTGAATATGATTCTCTGGCACTCGTTTTGTGGCTTCAGCAGCTGTGAATGGATTCATACGATGTTAACGTATATTTGAAGACACATTTTTATTAATCTTGAATCTCATTTGTCTTTATGCTACTTTATCAACTTTATGCTTTGTCCTCCAATAAAGTGTTGTTTAATGAAGTATGGTGAATATTGTGTATTGAAAGTGGTGTTTGGTACAGTAAATAGAAATTTTTATTTGAGAAATTTTCTTTAGTTAAAATTTTCTTATAATTTAAAAACAACTACTATAATTAATTATCATGATTATTTTACTTATTACATAGAATTTAGATCTGGTTAATGATATTTGGGACAACAATGCAACATAAATTGCACATAGCCTACTTGCGTGTATGCCAGATTTCAGTGAAATAAAGGGAAACTGAATAACAAGCGGCTGCAGTGGGCTATCTTGCTATAAACACTTCAAGCATAATTGAAGATGATCCATGTTGATCATTCTAGCACATCTACTACTGCTTTTCGAATGAAAGCATACATTACTGATGTCAGGCATATAAGCAGCAATCAGAGGGGGTGAAAAGGAAATGTTGGCACTGTTTTTTTGTTGTTTTACTGAATGGTGCATTACCCTTGTGTAATAGTAATAGTGTGTGTAGATCTGTGTAGATTGTACTGTTCTTCCACCCCCAGGGGCCCAGCAACGGCCCCCAGAAGAGCAAACAAATTCAAAGAGAAAGAGAAAATCAGCAGGACGACTGCTTATGTTTAATAAATAATGTTGGCCACAGTTTTCAGACATAAATGGAAAGCTGGCATAAAGGTTATTTTAAAAGAGCTCACAGTAAAATATCTAATTTCAGCCTGTCCCTCATATATGTCATAAAGGTTTGCACAGTGAACAAATTTAGATATCCAGTTGTCCATTAAAGATATTATATTTCATTACTAAACGTTTTAAACTACATTTCCCACACATCTCTGTCATTCTATCAATGGAACAGGAAACATGGTGCTGTAATTCATTGAAATGTGCAGACATGCTTAGGGTTAGGGTTGGGATCTCGGTAAAGGAGTTAACTTAATGTATAACTAACGTAACTTTGTACTTCATACTTTGTAACATGAAGCGTTGTTTTATATGGGTTAAACGATCCAATCACAGCGAGTCCTGCGAGAAAGTCACAGCCAATAACAACCCAGCTGAACAGATGCGTCACACTTACTTGCCCATTTATGGTAAATGATGACAGATCTCCTTGAATATGTTATATTTAGGTTGTTTAACATGTATTCCTTCTTATTAAATTATAAAACTCATATTTAAAAACAAAAGACTCCTTTGTGTGGTTACCATCCAAAAACGAGTTCACATGATCAATCATAATTCATAATCAGAAGGAGTCTATACGTTTATGATAGACAAAATCCTTTTGAGAACTCTTTGGTCAAATTTTTCTTCAATCGGTCAAGTATGGACTACTGTCTGCCTGATTTAACATTACGAGAAGTCAGTCTATATGTATAGTGAGTTAATGTTCACTGACTCTGGCCAGAAATATGTTCAGTAGGTCAGAAATTTTCTTTTTTTATGGGTGATGTAACATCAGAAGGATCCTTTGACCAAAAAAAAGTTCAATAGGTCAGAAATGGACTTCTAAAAGGCTTATGAAGCATCAAAAAGAGTCTGAGTATGTATGGAAAATTCAAGATCAAGTATATGTTCAGTAGCTCAAATATGTACCTCTATATGGTTTAATTAAACCCTTGTGCATCAATTTAAAAAAGTTACACATAGCTACATAGAGGACAAAATGTCCATGTCAAAAAACTGTCTTAAAAGTTGAAGCTTGGGAGCACAGACTTAACTTTGGTATCATTTTAAAGAATACCCTTGGCAGATTTTTGCTGAAGTTAAATTATTTTTATAAGTAAATCCCAAAAAAGTTATATAGGTTTAAGTTTATGAAAATTATTTATGAACATTTTATATAATATATATATATTTTATGAAACAAGTTGAACTCTAAAACAGATAGAAAAATCAAAGCTATAAATCTAAATAAGTTGTGTTCCAAATTTGAGGTTGATGCAAAATCTCAACAAAAAAATTGTTTGGGCGCAGTACCAGACCTTCCCCATTGGATGCCAGCAAATCTCCACTGGTGAACACAGTGATTGGCTTTGTTATTTGCAGTTGAGTTTCTCTCTCAATATTTCAAACACACACATTTTTTTATAACACACATACCTGTAACGTCAACGGGTGGATGAAGACGAAGGTCAAGCGAAGATACAAAATACTCAATATTTATTTCCATAGGCAAGATCCAAACAAACACGAAACAGTGTGCAAGTGCACAAACAGAGTGCAAACAAACAATAACCGACAATGAAAAGGAGTGAGAGGGGAACTTAAATACACAGATAATGACAAGACAACAGGTGATGGTGATGATGATGATGAGGGTGATGAGGAGCAGGTGCAGGTGATGATGACAGGATTCTGGGAAGTGTAGTGCTGACAGGACGATGACAGACGGTGAATGTGACATTACTCCCCCCTCCCGCTAGGCGCGACCCGCGCCGCAGAAGGCAGAACACGAGAGGGTGGGTGGGCATCCTGGAGTCCGTGGCGGGGAGGTGAACCGGGTGAAGATGGACGGACTCCAGGATGGTCCAGACGACCATGGTGGAGCAGACTAGTCAGGGGACCATGGCGGAGTAGGAGACCACCCCTCGGGCGGTCCAGGCGGGGACGACCCTTCAGGCGGCCATGGCGATGCAGGCTGAGGAGGTGACCACGGCGAAGCAGGCTGAGGAGGTGACCACGGCGGAGAGGACCCTTCGGGTGACCACGGCGGAGAGGACCCTTCGGGTGACCACGGCGGAGAGGACCCTTAGGGTGGCCATGGCGGAGAGGACTTATTGCCCCCCCCAAAATTTTCTTGGGGAGGTTAATGGGCTTAGGCTCCAGGTAGGAGAAGTCCAGCGGCGAAGGCGTGTCAGGACTGGACAGGACCAGCGGCGAAGACGGGTCTGGACTGGACAGGACCAGCGGCGAAGACGGGTCTGGACTGGACAGGACCAGCGGCGAAGAGGACTTTGAGCTGGGCAGGACCAGCGGCGAAGAGGGCTTTGAGCTGGGCAGGACCAGCGGCGAAGAGGGCTTTGAGCTGGGCAGGACCAGCAGCGAAGAGGGCTTTGAGCTGGGCAGGACCAGCGGTGAAGAGGGCTTTGAGCTGGGCAGGACCAGCGGCGAAGGGAGCTTCAAGCTCGGCAGGATAAAAGAAAACAAAAGCTCTGCGGGCATGACGCTGTCAGTCTCTAGCTTGGCGGGCATGACGCTCACTGTCACAGGCGCAGCGGGCATGACGCTCACTGTCACAGGCGCGGCAGGTATGACGCTCACTGTCACAGGCGCGGCAGGTATGACGCTCACTGTCACAGGCGCGGCGGGCATGACGCTCACTGTCACAGGCGCGGCGGGTATGACGCTCACTGTCACAGGCGCGGCGGGTATGACGCTCACTGTCACAGGCGCGGCGGGCATGACACTCACAGTCTCAGGGGCGGCGGGCATGACGCATACTGCCTTGGGCTCGGCAGATCTAGCGTGAAGTGCGGGCTCGGCTGGACTGGCATCTGAATTCCGGATGATGATGGTTGGCGTGGTGAAGATGGCTGGTGTGTGTGGTTGAGTGGTGATGTCATCTTCAGCCTCACCAACAGTGAGGGCTGACCCACTCAACCACAACACATGATCGAGGTAACTGGCGAAGGTTCCTGGAAAAGCTGCTGCTGGGGCTTGCTGGTGCAGATGATTGTCTAAGCCCAACCAAAAGACAGTTTTAAAGACATCATCTGACCAGCTTACCCCAGCAGAGAGTTCCAGGAAATCAGCGATGTAATCCTCTATAGAAAGTCCGTCTTGGAAAGTGGTGAGTAGAGAGTGAGCTGGGTTAACCCGGGGTGAGAAGAATTCCCATGCTGACTCTTTGTTTGGTCGGTTATTCTGTAACGTCAACGGGTGGATGAACAAGACGAAGGTCAAGCCAAGATACAAAATACTCAATATTTATTTCCATAGGCAAGATCCAAACAAACACAAAACAGTGTGCAAGTGCACAAACAGAGTGCAAACGCACACAATAACCAACAATGAAAAGGAGTGAGAGGGGAACTTAAATACACAGATAATGACAAAGACAACAGGTGACGGTGATGATGATGATGAGGAGCAGGTGCAGGTGATGATGACAGAGGATTCTGGGAAGTGTAGTGCTGACAGGACGATGACAGACGGTGAATGTGACAATACCAACCACACTCTGACATCCATACCAACAAACCCACACAATTATCGTTGCATAATTTATCTAATTGGCTCTATAATATGCCGAAGCAGAAAACAGGAATAAAGCGAGTATTTGCTTTATAGGCCAAACCTTAAAAAATGTCACCAACTGATAAAAAATTGTAAAAATGTACATTTTGAAGCCTTGCCAACAGATATTAGATTAAAAAAAGATTTTTATAGTTAACATTTTATAGTTAAATGGCACAGGGATTAAAAAAAATGCAGTTTTAATGGGTTTCAATGGGGACATATTTGTCCAAAAGGTCCTGAGAGGAAGTATTTTGTGTACTTAGTGCAAAATAGATTTTTTAAAAGAAATGGTGATGAAATAGTAAAATTCCAATAAAAAATACACACCCGTGCCAAATTTTATGCAGTTAGCATTAACACAGGCAAAATGATCAAAAAAACAAAACTGAAAAGGACAAAAATGTCCATAAGGATGCACAAGGGTTAACACAAGAAAGAGTCTATAAGTTTATAATAGTACACAAAATACCTTTTGAGGATTCTTTTGCCAAAAATATGTTCAATCAGTCAAATATGGACTACAGTCTGGCTGATATAACATCACAAGAATCTTGTATATTTAGTAAGTTAATGTTCAAGGACTCTTTGTCCAGAAATTTGTTCAGTAGGTCAAAAATTTACTTTTGTATGGCTGATGGTTTTTGTAACATCAGAAAGATTCTACGAGAATGTATAGAAAGTTCAAGATCGATTACTCTTGGGCCAGAAATATGTGCAGCAGGTCAAAAATAGACGACTGTCTGGCTAATACAAAATCACAAGAAGTCAGTCTGTATGTATAGTAAGAACTCTTTGGACAGAAAATATGTTCCGTAGGTCAAAGAGGGACCTCTGTATGCATGATTTGACACATAACACATGTGCTTTCGCATTGCACTGAATAACAAACTTATTAATTTTTGCTTTGAAGGGAAATTATTGCATTTACCTCTTGCGTTACAATGCATAGAATAAACTACTTCATACCTCATGTGCAATGAAAAGATAACATGAGTGTTGCATTGCACAAACGATCTAATAATGTTTTATTATGTCTAACTAAATCAGTTAGATCTTTTATGCAGTGGAATGTAACTCCAAAAGTAGTATGTCTTCAATGCACATCGGAATGAGATAGTTACTGTATGTTTACAATGCACTCATAGCTTATATGTTATTCTTCAATGAACAAAGTTTGATCGTGTGTGAAATGCAATGCAACAGCACAAATTGTATTTCCTCAAAGCACAACGCAATGAGTTAGTTCTGGTGTGCAATGCAATGCAAGAAGTGCATAGCCTATATGTTATTCTTCAGTGCACAACGGTAGATCGTTTGTCCAATGCAATGCACATATGCATATGTTGCAAACACATATGTTATCTCTTTAATGAACATGGGAATGGATTAGTTCTGGTGTGCAATGCAATGCAAGAAGTGAATAATTAATTAATAATGCATTATTATTTGTCTAACTATGTCAGTTAGATCTTTTATGCAGTGGAATGTTACTCCAAAATTGGTATCTCTTCAATGCACATCAAAATGAGTTAGTTCTGGTGTGCAATGCAATGCCAGAAGTGCATAGCCTATATGTTATTCTTTAATATACAACGTTAGATTGTTTGTGCAATGCAATGCACATATGCATATGTTGCAAACACATATGTTATCTCTTTAATGAACATGGGAATGGATTAGTTCTGGTGTGCAATGCAATCAAAGAAGTGCATAGCCTATGTTATTCTTCAATGTACAACGTTAGACTGTTTGTGCAATGCAAGGAAACAACACGTTATCTCATTAATGAACACGGGATTGAGTTAGTTATGGTGTGCAATGCAATGCAAGACGTGCATAGCTTATATAATATTATTCAATGCACAACATTAGATCGTTTGTGCAATGCATTGCAACAACACATGTTATCTTTATAATAAACATGGGAAGGAGTTAGTTCTGGTGTGCAATGCAATTGCAAGAAGTGCATAACCTATATGTTATTCTTCAGTGCACAACATTAGATCGTTTGTGCAATGCAATATGTTATCTCTTAAATGAACATGGGAAAGAGTTAGTTCTGGTGTGCACTGAATTTTTTTCTGGCCAAGGAGTACTTGAAAATTTACCTTTCTATAAATACTCGTTGACTCTTTCTGATGTTATGTCAGCCATACAAGAAGTCCATATTTGACCCAAGGAACATATTTCTGGCCAAAGAGACCTCGGTTTTGGACTTTCTATACATACTCATAGACTCCTTCTGATGCTTCATAAGCCATATAGATGTCCATATCTGACCTTTTGAACTTATTTGTGGTCAAAGTGTCCTCAACATTTTTCAAACTACATAAAGTTATAGACGCCTTTTGATGATAAATCAGCTATTCAGAGGTCCCCTTTTGATCTACTGAACATATTTCTGGCCAAAGAGTCCTCGATTTTGGGCTTTCTATACATACTCATAGACTCCTTCTGATGCTTCATAAGCCATATAGATGTCCATATCTGACCTTTTGAACTTATTTCTGATCAAAGGGTCTTCAAAAGTTTTTAAACTATCTAAAGTTATTGACTCTTTCTGATGATAAATCAGCTATTCAGAGGTCCCCTTTTGACCTACTGAACATATTTCTGGCCAAAGAGTCCTAAAAGATTAACACTATACATTCAGATTGATATCGTCTCCGGTTACTTAATTGTAACCTTGTTCCCTGAGAAAGCGGAACGAGATGCTGCGCTGCTCTGCGCATTGGGAACATATTCTATCGTGACCAGCTGTGAATATTGTGTATAACACGTCGATGGAATCGACCCGGAGGTAATATAGCCTCGGTCGGTGACGTCATCGGCACGCCCCCGCGACACGAGGCTATAAGTAGATGAGCCACAGGTGCATCGTCAGGATATTTTGTCTGAAGAGCAGTCCTGGGACATCTTCAGCATGGCAAAGCAGCGCAGCATCTCGTTCCGCTTTCTCAGGGAACAAGGTTACAATTAAGTAACCAGAGACGTTCCCTTTCGAAAGCTACAATCGATGCTGCACTGCTCAGCGCATTGGGAACGAGAATACCCACGCTGCCGTGCTTGAAAATGTCTGGACCCCCACGGTTGTGCAGGTGTGTTTCACAAGAACGCAAGAAAGCCTAGACATTAGCTTGTGATGTCGACTCAAGGACATGAGAGCCCGGAGTGGCATGAACATCCAAACTATAAAATCTTATGAATGTGTGCGGAGAGGACCAACCTGCCGCATGACAAACATGTTGTAAAGGGGCCCCCCTTGCCAAAGCACTAGAAAAGGCGACTCCCCTGGTGGAGTGAGCCCTAAGACCTATAGGCGAAGCTTGGCCGCGCGCCTCATAAGCAAGAGCGATATAGCATCCCTGACCCAATGAGACATGGTCTGCTTGGTAGCAGCTCCTCCTCTGTTGCTGCCCCCATAACAGACGAACAGTTGCACCCACGATAGTCGAAAAAGTCGACGTCGACGGCACAAAAACGCTAGAAATATAAGGTTTACTCCATGACTTAGACAGCTCATCATGGAGGTCCTCGAAAAAGGGGAGAGACTGATGTAATGTTCTCTCCCCCCTGCCACCGGACAGAAACCTATCCTCAAGCTTACTGCGTTTGGGGGTTTCTTGTTCGCGTGGCCAGTCAAGCTGTAACCTGACCATCGCGCGAGTAACCACCTCTAGCAATTCCTCGACAGATTTCTTTTCGCGAGAGGAATGCTCAGAGGCTGGCTGCTCGTGATCTGAAGAACCAAGAGATATATCATCCCCCTCGTGAACCGAAGAAGCACCGGAGCGCGCTTCGAGATCACGAGAAGGGATGTTTGGATCTGGTGACGCAGCAAGCGAAAGGGACGAACCCGTCTCTTGCTCATCATGCAGATCCATACGAGAGCCCCACGTTGGCAATGCAGGTGCGGACTGGAAATAGTTGAGACGAGTGCGAAGCATCTTAACAGTGAGACGCTCACAATGCTCGCACTCGCCTCTCTCTAAAGCCAGTACCGCGTGCTCTTCCCCCAAACACACAAAGCAATAATCGTGTGTATCCAGCTCAGACATGGGACGGGAGCATGGAGGAACACAGCGCTTATTGCTTTGTTGGCTCATTTCACTTCTTTTTTTACTTTTTAAACTCTTAGATTGTAACGAGAGAGAAAAAGATTTTGGAAATGAGAAATTTCTGCACACTGCCTGAGTAAACTAACTCCTAACAACATATCTTTATCAGAACAAAGGTAGAGAGAGAGTTCTTGACGTACACATGCACAGTAATGGTCTGAAGACAAAAGACCTGACGATGCACCTGTGGCTCATCTACTTATAGCCTCATGTCGCGGGGGCGTGCCGATGATGTCACCGACCGAGGCTATATTCCCTCCGGGTCGATTCCATCGACGTGTTATACACAATATTCACAGCTGGTCACGATAGAATATGTTCCCAATGCGCTGAGCAGCGCAGCATCGATTGTAGCTTTCGAAAGGGAACTATATGGCTTATGAAGCATCAGAAGGAGTCTATGAGTATGTATAGAAAGCCCAAGATCGAGGACTCTTTGGCCAGAAATATGTTCAGTAGGTCAAAAGGGGACCTCTGTATAGCTGATTTATCATCAAAAGGAGTCTATAACTTTATGTAGTTTGAAAAATGTTGAGGACACTTTGACCAAAAATAAGTTCAAAAGGTCAGATATGGACATCTATATGGCTTATGAAGCATCAGAAGGAGTCTAAGAGTATGTAGTCAGGAATCTTGGTGTGACACTAGAGTCAGACCTTAGTTTCAGTAGTCATGTCAAAGCAATAACTAAATCAGCATACTATCATCTCAAAAATATTGCAAGAATTAGATGCTTTGTTTCCAGACAAGACTTAGAGAAACTTGTGCATGCTTTCATCACCAGCAGGGTGGATTATTGTAATGGACTCCTCACTGGCCTTCCCAAAAAGACCATAAGACAGTTGCAGCTCATGCAGAACGCTGCCGCCAGGATTCTGAGCAGAACCAGAAAATATGAACATAACACACCAGTCCTCAGGTCTTTACACTGGCTCCCAGTTAAATTTAGGATTGATTTTAAAGTATTATTACTGGTATATAAATCATTCAATGGCCTAGGACCTCAATATATTGCAGATATGCTCACTGATTATAAACCCAACAGATCACTCAGATCATTAGGATCATATCAGCTAGAAATACCAAGGGTTCACTCTAAGCATGGTGAGTCCGCTTTTAGCTATTATGCCAGCCGCAACTGGAACCAGCTTCCAGAGGAGATCAGATGTGCTCCTACTGTAGTCACATTCAAATCCAGACTCAAAACACATCTGTTTAGCTATGCATTTACTGAATGAGCACTGTGCCGCTGTTCGTCCGACTGTTTGTACTGTACTGTATTTTATTTTATTTTCTAAACCGTTTTAATTATTCTTATTTTCTTTTTATTATTTTAATTTCTTCTATGTAAAGCACTTTGAATTGCCATTGTGTATGAAATGTGCTATATAAATAAACTTGCCTTGCCTTGCCTTGCCATGTATAGAAAGCCAAGATCGAGGACACTTTGGCCAGAAATATGTTCAGTAGGTCAAAAGGGGACCTCTGTACAGCTGATTTATCATCAAAAGGAGTCTATAACTTTATGTAGCTTGAAAAATGTTGAGGACACTTTGACCACAAATAAGTTCAAAAGGTCAGATATGGACATCTATATGGCTTATGAAGCATCAGAAGGAGTCTATGAGTATGTATAGAAAGCCCAAGATTGAGGACTCTTTGGCCAGAAATATGTTCAGGAGGTCAAAAGGGGACCTCTGTATAGCTGATTTATCATCAAAAGGCGTCTATAACTTTATGTAGTTTGAACAATTTTGAGGACACTTTGACCAGAAATTACAACTATGCCTAGGGTCTTGAAGTTCTATCACAACACATGTAGCCACTTACATGTATGCTTACTTGGCATATGTAACTCTTTAGGTATTTACAACACCACTGGTCACTATATGATAAAAGTGTGAAAATGAATCGTAAGAAGAAGTTTATATTAGTTCCAGTTTGCTCTGTGTGGATGTATTGTTCTGTTCCAGTGATGTTCTGTGACAAAATCTGAAGAGAAAAGATATCACCTATGGGGTTAAAGCCTGTTCTCCAATGGTCTCTGCTGACGCTTTTGCAAGAGGCATATATACCCCTCGGGTCCCAGCAAGTTTTCACCAAGGTGGTGGGACCCAGCAATCCATTTCGGCCCTTTGCATACATTGTTTATTCGTGTAGCCTGTCCTCCAGATAACAAATATGCACTTGCTTAGCATTTCTTCCATTGGGTTATTATGGAATCAAACTAATCAAGAGTTCTAGACTTTGACAGGTTCTTCTTATTTGCTTTCATGTTCCTTTAGACAACTATGCCTAGGGTCTTGAAGTTCTATCACACCACATGTAGCCACTTACATGTATGCTTACTTGGCATATGTAACTCTTTAGGTATTTCCAACACCACTGGTCACTATGTGATAAAAGTGTGAAAATGAATCGTAAGAAGAAGTTTATATTAGTTCCGGTTTGCTCTGTGTGGATGCATTGTTCTGTTCCAGTGATGTTCTATGACTAAAACTTGAAGGGAAAATATATCACCTATGGGGTCAAAGCTATTCCCCAATGGTATCTGCTGAACCTTTTGCAAGAGGCATATATACCCCTCGCAAAACAATGCTACCTCAAATTCTGCTTTAACTCCCCGGAATCACCCAAACATGCTAAAAAGGTTTAATTATATTCATGAATCCTTTATGATACTTTATGCTAGAAACAAACTGACCACACCTTTCAAAATAGTGTAAGATAAGCTTTCACCTGATGCCTTGATTGTACATGTAATTAGAATGTAAGAGTTAACAATGCCTCTCAATTCATTGGGTGATTCCGGGGAGTTAAAGCAGAATTTGAGGTAGCATTGTTTTGACCCTAATTACAAGTTTCCAGCAGCTTGTTGACCGGGTTGTCCACCCAGGTTGTGATCCTCAGACATCATAGATTTCATTTTTATATGACAACCTTTTACAGCAGCCCATGTCTGCTAAACCCCCTTTGCCCCCAGGGTAAGGGTCAGATTTTGGGAATGTACTAGTTGGTCTTAATGAGTGGTGGCATTTTCTACCTTCAAAAGCTATGCAAAAGCACCATGTAAAAAATAGTTATAGTAAAGTAAAAGTAGTCCACACAACTCTTGCATTATATTCCAAGCCATACAATCTGCAGTATGAGACATACGGCCAAATCAAGTTTTTTTTATTCTTGAATAAAAGTCATGTGGGTTTGGAACAACAAAGGTAAACAAGTAATGGTGACAGAATTTTTTTGGGGGGTGAATGAATGCTTTAATTCTACTGATTATTGATTTTCAGTTATTTGTGCTATGTCACTTCTAAATATTTTTCCTTATATGAACTGTCTTTTGCTCATTTCAGCAAACAAAAAGATGCAAGACTGCAAACTTTCCAGTACTCCTGTGTACTGATAATCCGGTTTCCACCCAGTCCCAGGAGGTTTGTCTGTTTTATCTTTCTTCACTAAAATGTCTTAAAATTGCTTGGTTATTGACCAGTAATGCTAGGATATACAATAGGAATTTTGTTATTTACTACTTTTTTCAGATTATATTAAACCTGGAAAATATTGGAGAAGATCAATTAAGTTTTCAGGAGCACATTACTGTGATAAATGCTGAACTACGTAAAAGACAACCCGACTACACCAACATAAAAAATCGAATGAGATGCACTCTTTTTAAAAGAGTCGATTTAATGACAAAATCAACACGAGAGGTCATGGACATGTTCCCATTTCTTCGGGTTCCACAACTTGTGAGTATTTGTTTTTAGTGTTGTTTCCTTTGAGTTTAGTATTTCCACTGCATTTTCAATTTTTTTTGTATGAATAAAAACAGTCAAAATTGTTTTAATGAATTTTTCTTTCTTTTTTCTTTCTTTTTTTGGTAGCTGCTGCATGAAGTGAAGATGCGGTTTGGGAAGGACCTTCATCTTAATCTAGACACTGCTCTTCACGTTCTGGCCCCAAACATCTTAAATGTGGCTAGACATGGAAGTTAGAGGGATGTGCTGAACAGTTTACTTCAGCAAATTGACACAAACACAAAAAGTATGTTCTTTTTTTCCTTAACACTACCATTAGTTGCTTGGTTTGTTGAACGGTTACTGTAATAAATCTATTTATACCATGGTTTGTCTGAATATTTGATTCTGATTGGTTAAAAGGTGTGCATTAAAATAATGCAGTCAGTTTTAATTACAGTTAAAGTTTAATGTGCTGCTTTTCAATGACATACATGCACACAAAACACTTGCACACAGAGATCGGAGATTAAAGTAATGTGAACTGAGACATTTTGCATTTAATTTTTTTAATTTTTTACAACCTCAGTTGCATTGCTTCACTGCCATTCATAAATCCTCTCCTGTGGTCTCATGGAGTAGTAAAGTATCCATTGTAAGCATACTTCAGAATCTCAGCAGAAGTACTTTGATTTTGGATGCTGTGTAAAATAAATTATATAAATATTTTATTTGACAAAGTAATTACAGTAATATTTCAGTCTTTATATATTAATAATTGAATTTAAAAATAAGCAAAATAATAGTGTTATTATTTAGAAGTTGTTATACATTCAAATTGACGGGCTTTCCAAAAACACTGTGAATGTAATGTAAACCGAGACAACCATCACAGCTAAAATAGAGTGTGTACCAATAACCTGTTTTGTTTTTTGTTTTTGTGTAAACTGATATTGCAGATCTGGAGAAAAATGCCGCACTGCTGATCTTACCATCTTTATTCAGAGAAAACAGCAAGTTTCTCTTCTGTCTGGACAATGTAAGTTTTGATATGTCATGTCTTTGTGTTGGGGGGGGGCTCAGAAAATGATCTGAACTTTAGAGTTCCAAACTGTATGACGTTCATTGTGATGAGCAGATATTTGAGATGCCATGATTTTAAAGAATTGACAGCCACGATCACTTGATTGCATGTAGCTCTGTGAATGTGACAACAAAATTAAATAAAAATGTCTTGCTCTTGTAGAAGAATGTTCTAATAAAGAATGTTTTACTCTTATTGACAGTTGCTTTGTAATATCAGGAGAAATACAAAGATGTTAAAAATGAGAGAGGGCTGCTCAGTTTCTCACAAAAACATTTGCACAATTTAAATGAAAGACGTGGAGGCAAAAAATCACTGATGCATTTTTTTTGGCAACAGGCCTTTAGATCTAGCATTCTGCATGCTTTAAATCAGATACAGAAATGATGTAGCTTGAACGGATTGCATTTATTTAAATTAACAACAGAGAGAAAGTGAGAAACTGCATGTGTGAATAATGTTTGTGTAGTGTCTCTTCAATAATCAAGCTGCAAGTTTAGTTAAATCAAAAACAGATACATTGTTGCTTTTTACTTTTTCAGTATGCTATCCAAGCTATTTTATTAATGAATATTGCATTGATCTTGAAAATAAGTTTTTGTGGTCATGATTGTTTGTGAGTTGTGTGTGCAACCTAGCCAGTGAATTGGCCCTTACCACTGTGGTAAAAAATGGTCAGTCACATCCCTAATTGTTTGGAAGAAAGTATGCAAAAGCAGTTAAACATGACTAAGGCTATCATTCTGCCTTTTGGTTTTCACCACAGAAAAGTCATGCAAATTTTGGGCAAAATGGGGTTGACTAAATGAAAAAATTTTGATGGAATTTTAACTTTTGGGACTACTGTATTCTAAGTTATTTCACAAACAATTTATATGTTTTTCCAACTTGCAGGAATCAGTAAAGCCAACTCCGACTATAGTTTTTCATGAAGCTTCAAACTCCCTCCATGCAAAAAGAGCCAGCATCAGTATGGAGGGTGTCAACATTGTGAGCGCAGAAATGGATGTGATGGAGGCAATGGAATGCCTCTTTACTACTTATTTCGTATTCAGTGTGGAATACCCCAAGCACATCACTCACACGATGAATTTTGTTGAGCACTACCTGTTTAAACTCTCCAGCAGCCAAAAAAAACTGTCTGTCCCAGTGCTCAAAATGTATAATCAATTATCATAATACTTTGATATGTCATGAATAGCGCTAATGTAAATTTGTAAATATGAGGCGATAGATGTTATTCTGAAATGCTGATCTGAATTTGAATCTGTTATTACAATTCTTTATGAGTGGTATTAATGTAAATTTGTAGATTTGAAGTACTTGATGTTCTGAAATGCTGATCTGAATTTTAATCTATGTATTCACATTCTTTCTTAGTGATATTAATATGAATTTGTAGATTTGAAGTACTTCTACAGTATATCTGTATATTTCCATTTTGAGTTATATTAATATGGATTTGTAGTTTTGAGGGACTTGATGTTGTTCTAACACTGATGGGAATTTAGATGAATCAGTATATTTGCATTATTTATTAGTGATAGATTAATGTAATTTTGTACATTTTATGGACTTATTTTGTAATATGTAGATGTAGGTGAAACTCTATTGAGATATTTTTTAAATGGTTGATGTTTTAATGTTTAATTGTACATTTAAAGCCTTTAATACATTCTTTCAGTAATAGTAATTAATTTTGTTAATATAAATAAATTACTAGTTCTATGCACTTTGGGTGTGCTTTTTTTCAGTATTCATGGGTGACTTTTTTTATGTGAATTACATTTTAGGGTCTTGATGTTTGTCAATAATATGAAATATTTAATCCGGAAAGGACAAAACAAATGATAATGAATGAACCCCTAAAAGGTTCCATATAGAACCTTTTTCCTGGTTACAAAGAACCCTAAAGGGTTCTAACTTATTCCGTTGACCATTGAAGAAAAAACACATAACCTCTGATCAAGATTGAAACCGAGACTGATTTCATAACAGTTCAATAAACAAATAGTTAAAATTAAGTCACTTACATTTTTTTCAGCAGCGAAAATAGTTCCAAACATCACAGCAGAACCATCGCGCATCTCACATGAACACTCAGCCATGTTTCATTAATGAATGATTCAGCGTTTTGAACGAATCGGTTGACTCAAAGATTCAATGACCCATTCATAAACTGCCTCATTCTGAATAAATCAGGCGTTTGAACGAATCGTTTGAATGAATGACTTAATGACTCGCTCATTAAGACGGTCGCCTGCCGCCTCCTACTGGCGGTTAAGTTTCATAAAGTATCATTCTTTTCAACATTCCTTATTTGCATATTCAAAAATATTTAAAATAATCTAATTTAATACAGTTATTATTTTTCAATGTAAATTATTTAATTTGATTGGTAACAGCCTAGTGTCTTATTTTAATTGAATATATTGATCAAATTTAAGACTTTGAAATGAAAGATGGAGCAAACATTTAGGGGAAAAAAATGCCCTTTATAAAGGTACAAAAAATTATTCTGAGTGTTTTCAAACAGTGATGTAATGATACATTGACAAGTTAAGTTTGAAGGGAGTAAAGCCTCTGTTTAGGCTATTAAGGAAGTGTAATTTTGCCAAAAGAAGAACTTTTATTTTAAATAAATGTTCATTTTAAATCAGCCTACTTCAGTGTGATATGTTCATGTTCAATAGGTCAAATGTGGACTATTGTATGGCTGATGAATCACAGAAGGAGTCTATGAGAACGAATAGTGAGTTACCCATTGATGGCTCTTTGGCCAGAAATATGTTAAACTGGTCAAATATGGACTAATATATGGTTGATGAATCATCAGAAGGAGATTATGTACCAAAGCGACTGAGAAAAACTGCTCGGCCATCTAGTGGTAATAGTCATGAAATGACTATTAGGATTTTTAACTGATCTTTGCATGCAGTGCAGATTTATTTTGTATTTAGAATGTGTAGAGTGTTGAAATGTAATTATTGTTAAAGTTATTGAGAAGTCAATAAAAACTTGAACATAATAAACTTCTTCTTATGATTAATTTTCACACTTTTATCATATAGTGACCAGTGGTGTTGTAAATACCTGAAGAGTTACATATGCCAAGTAAACATCCCAGACAGCAATGGGGACATTTATACAATGTTGAGTTTTGATCCAAACCATCATTTTGGTTGAGACTGACATTTCAGTGTTTAAAGTGTGTTGGATCAGCATTGAAATTTTGACGAAAGTCAACAGCACACATGGGTGGAGACAGTGACACTGAACTAACAGTGATTTGTAGTTGATGAGTTCAGGCATGTATCTCTGCAGAACACTAGAGGGTGTTTCTCTATCAGTGGGGCGTTTTCAACTGCTTTACCCGATATGCTCTAATCCACTGGGGGCTTGGTTTAGGGGAGGGCCTTCATGATTTTAGCAAGTCTGTTGAAAAATGGTTGAAAAACAATTATTGTACTTTGAAATTGGCTACTGATTGGTAAACCCCATTTTGGTTTTGCATGCGCACTTCTCAGTGTAATGCTTCCTCAATAGAGAGAAAACATCGGTGCATCCTATACAGAAGTCTGGTTTGTTGAAGCACCTGACATACTTACATGACTTCTCTAGCACAGTTTCAAACAATGGTGCATCTACATTCTTAAAAAATGCACATTGCTTTAGTAAAGTTTATTACGAATTTCCTGAATAAAGTTCTAACGTCATTTAACACATTTCTTGAAGTGCAGGAGACATGAACACGAGCAAGAAAGTTACACTGCAAACATAGCCCATGTCTTGCATCCGTCAGTGCTTGCATGCACATTATTGCTCCTTTAGTAGGAATGAAGGCCAACAAAGATGGACAATAAAAAAAAAAAGAAGCACCCTCCTGATAATGCTGACATTGTTGTCGACAGCATAATCACCTGACCTGGGACTTATCACTGCTTAATCAGGTAATCATTCATATTCCTGAATCTGTATTCAATTTGAGAAATGTAACTGATTTCCACTCAGTTTTGCTTGTTTCCACTGAAACACAATAACAAAAAACATCTTGTGTTTATTAAGAAAGTGACTGACATGGCTATTTTGTGCTATTTAAAGAGATTAAGGTCTACATAAGGTGAATCTGCAGCTTCAAAGGGATAGTTCAGCCCGAAATGAAAATTCTGTCATCATTTGTTCAACCTCAAGTTGTTCCAAACCTGTATGAATTTCTTTCTTCTGCTGAACACAAAAGAAGAGAGTGAAGAATGTTGGCATCCAGACAGTTGATGGTAGCCATTGACTTCCATGGTATTTATTTTCTACTATGGAAATCAATGGCCACCGTCAACTTTCTGGTCACCAACATTCTTTAAAATATCTTATTTTGTGTGCAGCAACTTTTTTAAAAAGTGAATCATATTGTGTTTAGTAAATAACATTCTTGAATGTGACTGTATATGGCAACTGAATTGACTCGTTCTTGAGTAACATCATGTTTTGAGTAACAACCCAAAGGAAAAGAGGCAGTAGACTGAAGAAAGACAGATTTTTAAAGACCTGAACCGTTGGACCACCTGTAGTTATTATGACATCAGACTTCTGAAGACAATTTTATTTTTAAAGGTTGAAATGCTTTTGTCCTATTTCTCCCCCTTTCTTTTTAAAAGAATGATCTTTTAATATATTTTTGTCATTGATTGATTGAATAAAATAAATTGACTCAACTGCTGGAAATGTGTCATTTATATTTTAAAAGGTTTTTGCCAAATTTTGAAATGGTCAGGAAATTGTTGACGCACCACTGAAGTTGAAATATTAATGCTGTTTCAACATTAACTTAGTACATCAGATGGCAACATTGTTTGACATTCCTTTTCAGTTTTATTTTCAGTGTTTCAACAAAATGTATTTAGAATCAACATCACATTGTAACATTGATCAAACCATATTACCAAAGATTATTTTTGTTAATTTCAGTGTTGATTCAACAGCAATTGAATTAATTCAATGTAATTAGTGTTAACGCATCAACACTGACTCAACATTGTCTCAATGATTACATGCTATCTGGGATACATGTAAGTGGCTACATGTGGTGTGATAGAACTTCAAGACCCTGGGCATAGTTGTCTATAAAAATCTCATACAGCAACATGAAAGCAAATAAGAAGAACCTGTCAAAGTCTAGAACTCTTGATTAGTTTGATTCCATAATAACCAAATGGATGAATTGCAAAGCAAGTGCATATTTATTATCTAGAGGACAGGCTACACTAATAAACAAGGTATACAACGAGGCGAAATGGATCGCTGGGTCCCACCATCTTGGTGAAAACTTGCTGGGACCCGAGGGGTATATATGCCTCTTGCAAAAGCTTCAGCAGATACCATTGGGGAACAGGCTTTGACCCCAGGTGATATATTTTCCCTTCACAGAACATCACCCGTTTTGCTAGTTTAAACCCGGCGAGTTTTTCTGCATTAAACAACTATCTCAACTGTTAAATAACAGATGCAAGATTAAAATAATATCAGATTTGTCTTATTTTAAATAAACACAAAAATAAAAAAAGAGATGAAAAATTAACATGAGTAAGAAATGTTCATTTGCTCCATCTAGTGGCAATAGTCATGAAATGCCATGTTATACTATTTTTGTCCACAAGAGGTCGGCAGAGACACCCAAAGCAGTGCAAACAGTATAGTTTGCCGATAGTGCTGCGGATCATCATAATCGGGCGGGCCAAGTTATAAAAACACAACATTCTAATTAATCGAGGGTGGATGACAGATAAACCATTATAATGTGTTAAGTTTAATAAAGTCATCACGGTAAAACGCAATGAACGTGCGTCACTCTTTTACTTTCGTTTTCAACAACGTAATTCTTGGCCAACCAGTCAAATGCCCTTATTAAAATAATTTTTAACATAAAAAATAAATAAATAAATAAATAAATAAATAAATAAATAACTAGGGAATCACCGAAAACGCGAGGATGATTCAGATTTTATTTCATTTAATGTAAGTGGCGATTGATAGCGCAGATCACGCGCATCTCACATGAACACTCACTCAGCCATGTTTCATTATTGAATGATTCAGCATTTTGAACGAATCGGTTGACTCAAAGATTCAATGATCCATTCAAAAACTGCCTCATTCTGAATAAATCAGCCGTTTGAACGAATCGTTTGAATGAATGACTCAATGACTCGCTCATTAACACCTGCCGCCTCCTACTGGCGGTTTAGTTTCAAAGTATCATTCTTTTCAACATTCCTTATTTGTTTATTCAAAAAATATTTACACTCTCATAATCTCATTTAATACATTTGTAATTTTTCAATGTAAATTATTTCATTTGATTGGTAAAAGCCTAACGTTAGTGTCTTATTATTCTAATTGAATGTATTGAAATTTAAGAATTTGAAATGAAAGATGGAGCATGCATTTAATCAAATTAGGGAACAAATGCCCATTATAAAGGTTAAAAAAATATAACGTTATAATAGTTCTAATGTAATAATTCTAACTGGATGACTCGTTCATGTCTTCCTCTGCAAAACAGTGGAAAAAACATCTAATTTATCAAACTGTTTCCCAATATACTGTACACCGCGTTATTAATAGCTCGAATGATTTATACTTCGTGAGAGAAAATAAATATCAGTTTTCTCACTTGCCTCCGTCGCTTTCACAACAAGACAAAAGTGGAGCCCGTTTGTTTGTTTGTTTGTTTGTTTGTTTGTTAGTTTGTTTGTTGTTAGATTATAAATGATGCGGATCAGCGTCGCGAATGAACATTAGTTCAGCTCCACCCACTGCTGTTCTGCCGTGTCTGTTTACCGTAACCATAGTGACGGTAATTGAGGAAGTGACGACATTCACTTAAAGTCACCCATGTCAAAAAATAAAGTCAAAATTGATCATATTTTTTTACACAGAATATTTCACTGTTTATCATTATTCTTATTGTTTAATTCATGTGCACTTTAATCTTTAATCAGAAACATAAATTTAGCATCAATTCTCCCTCTTGTTTATAGAAGCAAAGGCTAAATTTGTACATAATTTTTTTGAGACAAAATTGAAAAAAAAATTAAGTGTTTACAAATAAGGGAGAGCGGGGCACAACCTTACGCTTTTAGACTTTCTCAGTTTGTGTAAATCTACTTAAGGTTCAGAGTATTTATTTTTCCCTTAATTTCACACGTCTAGTACAATTATGTGGTTTTGTTTCATTAATGCAGCGTATACTTTTCTCTTGATTTACCCTGAATGAATGAAGTGAAATGAGACAACATGCCCCATAGGTGGAGTACATTATCACATGATCATATGACAGATTAAAATGTTTTCTGATCTAATCAAAACATATAGGCCTACAGAAGACAAAATCAAATATTTTGTCAATAAAATTAAATTAATAACTTTTTCATATAAAATAATGGCAATTTTTAATCATTAAAAATACATTTTGACAACACACACACTGCAAAACACAGCTATACAGCATAGTTCAAAACATAATAATAATGAATAATTTCAGTCTCATTTGGTTTCTCAATAGAATTGATAAAAGTATAGACTAGAATATCATAGTTCTAATAGTAACATTCATTGTAACTCATGTGACAACATGCTTTATTTAATTCGTGTGCACTTTAAACCCGTTTTGCTAGTTTAAACCCGGCGAGTGTTTCTGCATTAAACTATCTCAACTGTTAAATAATAGATGTAAGATTAAAATAATATCATATTTGTCTTATTTTAAATAAACACAAAAAACAGAGATGAAAAATTAACGAGTAAGAAATGTTCATTTGCTCCATCTAGTGGCAATAGTCATGAAATGCCATGTTATACTATTTTTGTACACAAGAGGTCGGCAGAGACACCCAAAGCAGTGCAATGAGTTATTTTGTATTTATATTAAAGAATGTGGAAAATGTGCTTTTTTTTTGTTAAAATGTAATTATTGTTAAAGTTATTGAAAGGTAAATAAAATAAGAAATCGTCCCCTTGGAATTATAAGGTTCTATCTGCGTTCTGAGCAGTTTTGATATATTGAGCTTTAAAGCTTTTGCATTCCATTCGACTGTGTAGAAAGAACCTTTTTATTTTCTAAATAAAAAGTTCCAAAATTTACACAACTTAAAAAACAACATCACATAATGTAAAGAAGTGGTCACAGAATAAGAATATGTAAATAACTAAATTTTGATCAAAATGTCAGATAGAACCTTATAATTCCAAGGGGACGAAATACCAAAAAAAAAATATATATATATAAGAATGAAAAAATAAATAAATATCAGAATAAAATTATATAAGTTTTCTGGACAAAAAGGAAAAACTGGTTCAAAATGCTTAGTCATGCTGTCAATATTGTTTTATCTTGTATGTGAACAATGACTCAAGGACTTGTCATTCTGATGGCAGAGTTCATTGACATAAATCCTCACTTTTGAGAGGTGAACTAAGGGTTTTTTAGGCTTTTGCAGATAATCCATTGTGTTCTGCTGTTTGTATGAATTGTTTGGAGAAATGCACTTACTGGTTTGCAGATCTTAAGATGATTCAAGAAATGTACCAAAGCGACTGAGAAAAACTGCTCGGCCATCTAGTGGCAATAACTGATCTTTGCAGGCAATGCAGATTTATTTTGTATTTAGAATGTGTAGAATGTTAAAATGTAATTATTGTTAAAGTTATTAAGAAGTAAATAAAATAATAAAATAAAATAAAATAAAATAAAATAAAATAAAATAAAATAAAATAAAATAAAATAAAATAATAAATAACACCCAAAAAATGCATTAAAAAAGAAAAAAATATCAGAATGAAATGATATAAGCTTTCTGGACAAATAATGAAGTGTAATAGTAATACTTGGATAATACTTGGTGAGGAAAGAAGGATTTGTAATCACACGTGAGGAGAGTATTTAATTATTTAAAGTATGTAAAGGTTTTAATTGTTTAATTGTAAAAGTTACAACTAAAGGAAACGTATCGCTGGAAACGCTTTCTTGAAAGAACTACTCTCAGTGTGTGCGCTCATTCATTACACCGGATTAAAGAAATACCTCGTGATTGGGATATACTCTCATCTCTCATTCATAACATTGCTTACAAAAATATATCATAACTTTTATCATTGTAACTCATGAAACTCATGCTCTCATATGCCAGTTCTCTCGTTTTACTGTCGCCAAAGCTTCCCACTATCAACGCCCCTCCCTCTTTCGCTTGTTAATATTTAATATACAATATGCATAATATATGTTAATAGTTAATATAAAACTTAAATTGTGCAATCAAAAGATAACATAACACATTTGCTGTTGCATTGAGTTGACACAATCTAACTTAATACAGTGAAGAATATTAGAACTAACAAGAACTAACTTATGCATTGTGCATTTAAGAATAAAACGAAATATGCACGTATAAAAAAATATATTTTTTCTCACTGTGCAATGAAGAGAAAACACATAAGATGTGCTCTGTTTCATTGCACACTGCAAAAAGAGATGTGTCAAAAAACAACACGTGACTGTGTAGATGGTATTTTTGACACATGTTGTGTAGATTTTAGCACACAATGTGTGTTAAAATGTAACTCTGGATAGAATAGCACTGGGTGGAGGGCAGTTTGTGTTTATGAAAAACATTATAGGTATATTTTATATGGTATCCCATAAAATACTCTAAAATAAATAAAACAATACATTCAAGTAAATAAATTAAATCTTAATTCATGAAAACTTAAAGATTAACGGGTGTTTTTTGGCAGCCAATCACATCATGCCTCTTTTTCAATGTCTTTTTCAAAAGCTGCTTTCACTTGTTATTAATAACCAGATTGACTTTATTTCTGTCAGATGTCTACAGAAGCTCTTATTGAGAATTAACAGGTTTTGGTGTTAACGATTCATTGAATGTTTCATTTAAAGTCACCAGAATCGTGATTAGTGTCAGCTTTATTTGGGCTCTTGACCCTTGACCCTTTAACATTAGTTTTCTCTGATTGCTGTAAATGTGTATTTATTTTAACACATTTGAATCAGCAGAAATAATCATGAGAAAAATATGCTTAGATGATTATTTTATCATCATTGACATGTAAGTTTGTTAAGCTCAGCAAGAATTTAATGTTTGAAAGGTGAGTGTAATATATAAAAGATGATATCTAAGAAGATTAGCTTATTGCAATTAACTTTAAAATAGTTTTTAAATACACAGTTTGTACAGGACTTTACTGACTATGGTATCAAGCAGACATCAAGAATTAGCACATGAATCTCAACTATGGTGACAAACGAAAAGCTTCATGCCACAATGCATGCTGGGTGTGAAGGGGGTGGATTTAATCCACTGCTGCTTCAATGTATATGGAGTGATTATAATCAAGGTATTTATGAATATTTTTCCTTCTAAATATCACATGAGTTGAATGACTTCTCTGGAGATTTTACTTTGTTATAGAAGTTACCAGTGTGATTTCATGTATTCTTTAATGCCTGTATTTGATATCTGAATGCAGTAACAGTGCTTGCCTATTTATCCCAGCTTCCAGAAATTAAATAGGGACTGGTTTTGTGTTTGAGAAAGGTCTTCAACATGTTAAAACACATAGGGGTCATTGAAGTCTATAGTTTAAAGGGATAGTTTGCATAAAAATTAAAATTTTGAAAAATGTCGGTAACCAGACAGTTGCTGGACCCCATTGACTTCCATAGTATTTTTTTTCCCTACTATGGAAGTCAATGGGGTCCATCAACTGTTTGGTTACCGACATTTTTCAAAATATCTTCTTTTGTGTTCAGCAGAAAAAAGAAATTCATACAGGTTTGAAACAACTTGCGGGTGAGTAAATGATGACAGAATTTTCATTTTTGGGCGAACTATCCCTTTAAGGGACCATTTGTCAGTTAAATCCTATATTTTCCATTTTGACTAAAGTGTCTGATCCTGAGAGAAAGAACTTATCTTGATGTTTTGAGACAAGACTCCTGTTTATAGTTAGAGTCTGGCCATATCCAACCTTGGAAAAGATGTGTGTCGGGTGTGTGTGTTAGTCTTCTTGCTTATAGGTTAAGGAACCACTGTCATTGTTGGAGATTGACTGAGTTGTTGTTCGAGACATGCTGGCACCCAGCAACCCAAATTTGCGACCTGGAAGGTCACGACGTGCCTGACTTCAGGGTCCGAGTGTCAGCGGCATAATCTATGGAGATATGCTTCTGTCTATCTGTATATGTGTGGAAAATTACTATGTTTATGAATTTCTTAGCCAATCAGAATCATTCAGCCTGTAAGCAATGACGTAGCTTAGACCTTGGAAATGGTATAACTGCTGTGATCTTTGTAACTGTAAGCGGGGCGGTCTACGAACTCCTGTGTGAGTGCTGAAGCTGACTTCTGCTGATGAAACTGCAAACTATCTTCAGTAAAACTTTTCTTAAATTTTTTATAATTCTGACTCCGGGTCTTCTTTCAAACATCTGGTCCATGGGTCCTAAACTGTTAACCCCTAACAGGTGCCACCATAGTACAAATCTCATCCATGACTCCCAGCATGCATTGCGGCATGACGCTTTTCGTTTGTCACCATTGTTGAGATTCATACGCTGATTCTTGAGGTCTGTGTTTGACTAGTTTCTGCTGCTGATTAAAATCTTTTTATTCTGCACTGCTGGATAGCATGATGTAGTGTCACCAGATTGTTATAACTAACAGCACATAAATAAATTAAATGCACACCATCCATATACTCATAAACTTAATCAGATCAGCACTTGCTGACTATGACATCATCAAGAAACATCTGATCATATTTTCTCTCACCATAACAAATGTATTTTATTAAAATACAGTTAAAGCAGCCAGAGAAAGACTATAAGAAGAGTAAAGGGTCAAGAGCTCAAATAAAGGAGCCATTAATCACGATTCTGGTGACTTCAAATAAAACATTCAGTGAAACATCAACATCTAAACCGGTTAATTCTCAATAAGAGCTTGTAGATTCATGATGTCTAAACCATCCAAATGTTCAAACAAACTCTTTATTAAACGTCACTGGACTCCATAAACACAAGTTAACAATACGTTTCAGTGTTCATCCAAACACTCAGTTGTAAAAACACAGGAACTCTGGCAAATACACACCGACTACAGTCACATGTGACACATATCTGACACAAGTTGTGTAACTATAACACATTAGTGTGTAAAAGGTTTCAACACGCTTCTGTGTAAGAGGAATAACACATTAGTTGTGTTAAAGGTAATACAAAATGTGTAGTCCTTATAAACACAGAGATGTAGTAAGAATCGACACAGGTTGTGTGTTAAATTTGACACATCATGTGTTGTCCCTGAGCACACACACTACATGTGTTAAAAATCTACACAGGTTGTGTGTTAAAATCTACACAACATGTGTTGTCCCTGAGCACACACACTACATGTGTTAAAAATCTACACAACATGTGTTGTCCCTGAGCACACACACTACATGTGTTAAAAATCTACACAACATGTGTTGTCCCTGAGCACACACACTACATGTGTTAAAATCTACACAACATGTGTTGTCCCTGAGCACACACACTACATGTGTTAAAATCTACACAACATGTGTAATTTTTAACATCTCATTTTACAGGTTGTGTTGTTTTCAACTCATCATTTTATAAGAGCGTGCCGACACTCACCATCACTGTGAATGGTATGCAGTGTTTTCTGTTCTCAAACAAACAGGCCAGTGTAAATACAAGTTATTTATATACGATATTTTGTCAGTTGCTACATTTTAATTAAATTCAAAGTGCAAACTCTGTTAACTGTTATCTCTTCATGAACTTTTGTCAAAAGCAGCATTATCAATTAGGGGTTGAAGCGTGAATAACTGAATAATGTCCAGTACAGTGAGTCTGTCCAGTTATTGAGCTTGAAACATTGTCTTGTACTTTGTGTGCACATGCATTCTGTAGTCCCGACTATTGATTAAACGGTTAATATTTTTGCATCTGGCCCTTTCGCTTTATTTTTTAAAAATGACACAATTTGTGTGTTAAAATGACTTACATATATATTGTGTTAAATTTGTCACAACATGTGTTGTCCCTGAGCACACTCACATGTGTTAAAACTGACACAACATGTGTCATTTTTAACACATCTCTTTTTAGAGTGCACGATCTAACATTGTGCAATAAAGATTAATATATAAGCTATGCACTTGTTGCATTGCAATTCATACAATAATTAACTCATTCCGTTGTGCAACATTGCATGAACATAGCCTACTTCATTTGTGGATTGAAAAGACAGTATTAGCCTACAACAAGCTGTTGCGTTCAACGCGTTCAATAAACTAAATCATTTTGCTGTGCAACGAGGAGATAACAGTTGCATTGCATAAAATACATTTGCAACTTATACATTTGTGCATTGAAAAGACACACAAAACATAATGTTGAATTCGCATTGCATTGCATA
Source organism: Vimba vimba (assembly GCA_022828995.1). Classification (NCBI taxonomy): domain Eukaryota; kingdom Metazoa; phylum Chordata; class Actinopteri; order Cypriniformes; family Leuciscidae; genus Vimba; species Vimba vimba. The sequence goes on from CM040839.1 coordinate 28,076,174, forward strand.
AAGAAATAGCTTGTGCAACGAAGAGATGATATGTGCTGTTGTATTGCATTGCACACATGATCTATCGTTGTGCAATAAAGAATAACACATAAGCAATATTGTTGCATTGCAATGCATACAAGAACTAACTCATTCTGTTGTGCAACGAGGAGATAACGTTTTTGCATTGCACAACAGAATGAGTTAGTTATTGTATGCATTGTAATGCATAAAGTGCATTGCTTATGTTATTCTTTATTGCACAACGCATTAGAAACACAGACATGAGAAATACATCAAATACACAAAGCTTGAAATGTCTTTAAACGAAATAATTCAAAGCGAAAAGAAAAAGGCTACTCTCTGATCCATTATGTGCATTTCTCTCTATAGGCGCGTTCACTACGAATATGGCGATCGTCAACTTCATCTTTGCGGTCGACACTGTCAGAAAACACTAGTTTATTAATAAAAATCAATACAGGCGTCACCGGATTTACAAATGCACATCTTGCTTGTTGCACGCACACATATTATTGAATGCTGAATGTTGCGCTTGTTCAATTTAATAAAATTAAAACTTTTAATTGTGATTATTAAAATAATTATTTAGTGGCCAAGTTTTGCTCATATATATATATATATATATATAGGCTATATATGTAAGTAGCGATAGTCCATTCTAAGTTTACTCAAGTGGAAGAATGTGACTAATAAACTTAGACCTACTAGCACTATGCATTATATTTTGAAAAAGAAGTAGATTATCTTAATATTAAAACCTTACATTTTCTCTGGACTCAATGATAAATAGTACATGTCTGACATCTAGTGTAGATATCTATGACTTCGCACGATGGTGTAATTTACTTCTGGGTAAAGATAGGATCAGTCAAATTAAATACAATAAACGTATAAATAAATATTAGGCTACAAATTAAAAAACGATCGGAAATGTCGTCCAATTTTCCAATATTTGATGACAACAATACATTTGGAAAACAAAATCCAGCCATTTCTGATTTTTTTCTTTTAAACAAAAAACCAAGCTGCACCCTTTTTTAAATTTCATCTTTCATTCCGAAATAGAATAAAGAATGTGTATCATTCGTTTAATCGTTTTTTTTTTTTTAATTTAATATTGAAAGTAGAAAAATGAGAAAACGGTTCTTGTTTCGTTTTTTCATTTTTTTTTTCAAAAAAAAAAAAAAACGAAAAACAAGAATTCAGCTTTAGTTTTCGTTTTTCGTTCTGAGGTAGAAAAATTAATAAACAGCTTGAATATTCGATTTCTACACATGGGCAGGAATGAAACGCCCCTTTCCTCTGATTTGTCAGCCGAAGATCAAACTGTCCCGTCATCTGGGGCACGTTCAAGTTCAAAACGGTGCGCAACGTTTTGCTACGGTTTCCGGGTTGAACGTCATGTTTCCTGGAAACGGCGTGCACCGGTGTGCAACGGGGTTTGAGATGCGTTTTCTCTTGTTTGGTGGGTGTGTCAGAACTGCAGTCCAATCAGCAGCAACATGTATATAAAGCACGCGGTATTAAAGTGAACTCGCACAATGGGTTCAAGGAAAGTAATTTACAAATGTGTTCGATGCAGCTCGGTATACACAACAACTGAGGATATTAGAAGACATGTTTGTTTTATTGTAAAAATATAGGTTATCAACATAATGATGTAGTTGCTTATATTTTTAGCTTCATTGCAAGTGTATGACATTTGGTATAGAAATAAACAATGGTAATTAGCCTATGTGCTTTTCCTAAAAAGGAGAAAGAAAATACAGGGTATTAAAACAGTATGAACTACAAATAAAGTCAGTATGTGAGGCTAAATAGATGTGTTTTAGTCTGAATTAGGTAAGATGTGTGCTTCCATTTCAGTTTCAGCAATCCCTTCACTCGATTGGGATGTTCTCTTTTGTTCTGGGCGGCAAGTGCAGTAACTGTAACATCGGGCATATTTTGTAGTATTAAACACATATTTATACCGACTTCATCAGGCTCCGAAAATTCTTCACAAAGAACACAAAGAATGGCCTTCTCAGCTGCCATAGTGGCAACTCTTGCGTCATCAGAACAGTGTGTTCAACGCATCACCGTTTCTGTTTAAAAAACGTTGTGCAACGTTTTGTCGGGGCTGAACGCAGCCCAGTTCTTCCTCAGTTCTGCACTGCAGAATAAGAGTCCTCCGTTGTGCGAATTCTTAACGCGTTTATTGCAACTTTTTCATGTTTTCCATCAACCAGACTAACGAATGGCTCGACACAACCCGCACAGGGGAATAGACTAGACAGGGCTTTCTTCTTTGTAGACCAGAGTTCTCAAGTGCCAGGGGTTTGCTATTTTCCGAACTGTAAAGTCATGTTTTTTGTTTTTGTTTTTTATAATGAACCTGTGTTTTATTCCTAAGTGACTATATAATGCATTTTACTTAAAATAATCTAAATGTTGACTTTCAAAAGTAGGCGTGTCAGAAGTCTATTCACTCTATTTTGGTTCATTTTTGGTGTGCGCCAGAAAGATGTTCAAGGAGACTGAGACGCACTAAAGCAGCGCATCTCGCATCATGTTGTTTTCTTTATTTTTCAAAGGTCATTAATGTACACAAATAAAAATATAAATTTTACTGCTTCGAAACGACAGAATATTAAGTTATTTCCCCTGCTAACTTGACATCGCAGCATGTTCATTATTAAAATAAAACACAGTCAACCAAATATATAAAATGTTATTCTGCTTAATTTAATTGGTCTGTTGTACAATATAAAGGCTGTGCTGCACAGTCCTACTTGCTGTTATTCCAAACTCATTTCCCTTTGCTGTGAAGATGATGATTTAGCTATACGTGTATATTGGGACTCGACTGAAGTACGAAGCCTTCTTTACATTACTAGTTAGCATCCAAATGTTACATTGCAAAGATGGAAACTTTGGACCGAATAAGAGATGCGCGAAACCAACGTCCGTACAGTTTCAGTTTCGATTCAAATAAACTTGTTTAGGCCTGGCGTTTAAAATAGGCGAAATGTTGTTTATAATAAAAGACACAATAGGCTATTATTATAAGTTATTAGGTTATATTTTTATTATACGTGGCTACTTATTTTTCATTCTTGTTGTTTTCTGAATACCATTCATTTAAGGATTTGACATAGTACAGTAAGGGGAAGTAAAATACGCATAGACATAGCCTATATGTTATTAATAGTGTTTATAATGTTAATGTTGTAATGTTTAATTTAATGTTTATTTACCGGTCTTTTACACTATTTATAGGCTAATAATAAAATGCGTTTGTTTCCCTCTCAACATGACCGGTGCGCTGCGCACAAGCGCTTGAGATATAAATGAATACATTTTAATAAAACACAAGGCCTACCATCATAAAACTCAGAAGAGTATGTATTTTAATATCTCTGTTGTTCTCTGTTCTCCGGCTGTTAGATAGTCAGTCTGAATGACAGTTCATGCGTTTACGTTAATATAGGCCTATTATATAGTCAAAGCATTATTGTTTTCTTTTTGTATTAGTGTTAAAAATATTTAATTTACAACTAATTATATTGATTTATATCTTTATTTATTATTATTTTTAAAAATACTGGGTGAGGCGACCATGGTAGGCTAACAGCCGTCATTACCCTGCATACCCAGCTGATGCAAAGCGTAGGTGAATTTATATCTACACAGAAGAAAGCCCTGTCTAGTCTATTCCCCAGTACGGGTTGTGTCGAACAATTCGTTAGTCTGGTTGTTTGATGATAAAAAGATGAAATGTAGTTGCAATAAACGCGTTAAAAATCTGGAGGACGGAGGACTCTTATTCTGCAGTGCAGAACTGAGGAAGATCTTCGGCTGACAAATCAGAGGAAAGGGGCGTTTCATTCCCGCCCATGTGTAGAAATCAAATATTCAAGCTGTTTGTTATTTTTTCTACCTCAGAACGAAAAACGAAAAATCAAGCTGAATTCTTGTTTTTTGTTTTTTTTGTTTTTTTTTTGGAAAAAATGAAAAATCAAAAAAGGAACTGTTTTCTCATTTTTCTACTTTCAATATTAAATAAAAAACCGACTGAACGAATGATGTTTTTTTTTGTACAGTTTTATTAAATACTGAATTGGTCGATGTTTCTCTGAGTTTTCTTTATTATTTTGGCTTGAGAAAGCAAGCATATATTTAAACATTATTATTATGTAATATTATTATGAGAAATTTACTCCGACTTTAATGCTTCACCAAGCTCAGCTCAGACTGGTCTGACTCGCTTATATCTCTTCTAACTGGTCAGACTTACTTTCCCAAAAAATCCATTGACTTGCGTTCTCTGAGCAATGAAGGCCGTAATACTCAATGCTGTCCACTAGAGGGGGCGACAGGATAATAAGTGTTTTCTACTCTCTTTCCCTGTTTGCATCAGTTTAAATGACAAATAAAAGCATGAATTTCATTCATAAATAGGCCATATCTGTGTATGAGAACAACTTTACACTTCAAGCTTCAAGTATGTCAAATATGGACTTTTGTCAGGATGATATAACATCCGAAGATATCAATCTGAATGTATTGTACATATTAATCTTTTAGGACTCTTTGGCCAGAAATATGTTCAGGAGTTCCAAAGGGGCCCTCTGTATAGCTGATTTATCATCAAAAGGAGTCTATAACTTTATATAGTTTGAAAAATGTTGAGGACACTTTGACCACAAATAAGTTCAAAAGGTCAAATATGTCAGCTAATACAACATCACAAGAAGTCAGTCTGTATGTATAGTAAGAACTCTTTGGACAGAAAATATGTTCCGTAGGTCAAAGATGGACCTCTGTATGCCTGATTTGTCACATAAAATATGTGCTATCGCATTGCACTTAATAGCTAACATTCATTTTTGCTTTGAAGGGAAATTATTGAATTTACCTCTTGCGTCACAATGCATAGAATAAACTACTTCATACCTCATGTGCAATGAAAAGATAACATGAGTGTTGCATTGCACAAACAATCTAAGAATTAGCGCTGAAATAATAATGTTTTATTATATCTAAGTTTATTAGTCAGATCTTTTATGCAGTGGAATGTACTCCAAAAATGGTATCTTTTCAATGGACATCGGAATGAGGATAGTTGCTGTATGTTTGCAATGCACTCATAGCTTATATGTTATTCTTCAATGCACAAAGTTTGATCTATGAAATGCAATGCAACAGCACAAATTGTATTGCCTCAAAGCACAACGCAATGAGTTTGGGAATGAGTTAGTTCTGGTGTGCAATGCAATGCAAGTGCATATATATATTCTTCAAAGCACAACGTTAGATCGTGTGTGCAATGCAATGCAACAACACACGTTATCTATTTAATGAACATGGAGTTGAGTTAGTTCTGGTGTGCAATGCAATGCAATGCAAGAAGTTTAAAATAATATTATTCATTGCACTACGTTAGATCGTTTGTGCAATGCAATGCAACATGTTATCTCTTTAATGAACATGGGAAGGAGTTAGTTCTGGTGTGCAATGCAATGCAAAAAGTGCATGGTCTATGTTACTCTTCAATGCTTTGCAACATGTTATCTCTTTAATGAACATGTGAAGGAGTTAGTTCTGCAATGCAATGCAAAAAGTGCATAGCCTATATGTTATTCTTAAATGCACAACGTTGGATCGTTTGTGCAATGCAATGCAACATGTTATCTCTTTAATGAGCATGGGAAGGAGTTAGTTCTGCAATGCAATGCAAAAAGTGCATAGCCTATGTTACTCTTCAATGCACAACGTTAGATCGTTTGTGCAAAGCGATGCAAAGTTGCAAAACATGTTATCTCTTTAATGAACATGGGAAGGAGTTAGTTCTTGGTGTGCAGTGCAATGCAATGCAAAAAGTGCATAGCCTATATGTTTTCTTCAATGCACAAGATCGTTTGTGCAATGCAATGCAATGCAACATGTTATCTCTTTAATGAACATGGGAAGGAGTTAGTTATGGTGTGCAATGCAATGCTATGCAAAAAGTGCATGGTCTATTTTACTCTTCAATTCACAACGTTAGATCGTTTGTTAAATGCAATGCAACATGTTATCTCTTTATTGAGCATTTGAAGGAGTTAGTTCTGGTGTGCAGTGCAATGCAATACAAAAAGTGCATGGTCTTTGTTACTCTTCAATGCACAACTTTAGATCGTTTGTGCAATGCAAAATGTTATCTCTTTAATGAACATTTGAAGGAGTTAGTTCTGGTGTGCAATGCAATGCAAAAAGTGCACAGCCTATATGTTATTCTTCAATGCACCACGTTAGATCGTTTGTGCAATGCAATGCAACATGATATCTCTTTAATGAGCATGGGAAGGAGTTAGTTATGGTGTGCAATGCAATGCAATGCAAAAAGTGCATGGTCTATTTTACTCTTCAATGCACAACGTTAGATCGTTTGTGCAATGCAATGCAACATGTTATCTCTTTAATGAGCATGGGAAGGAGTTAGTTCTGGTGGGCAATGCAATGCAATGCAAAAAGTGCATGGTCTATGTTACTCTACAATGTACAACGTTAGATCGTTTCTGCAATGCAATGCAACATGTTATCTCTTTAATGAGCATGGGAAGGAGTTAGTTCTGGTGGGCAATGCAATGCAATGCAAAAAGTGCATGGTCTATTTTACTCTTCAATGCACAACGTTAGATCGTTTCTGCAATGCACTGCAAAATGTTATCTCTTTAATGAACATTTGAAGGAGTTAGTTCTGGTGTGCAATGCAATGCAAAAAGTGTATGGTCTATCTTACTCTTCAATGCACAACGTTAGATCGTTTGTGCAATGCAACATGTTATCTCTTTAATGAACATGTGAAGGAGTTAGTTCTGCAATGCAATGCAAAAAGTGCATAGCCTATGTTACTCTTCAAAGTACAACGTTAGATCGTTTGTGCAAAGCAATGCAAAGTTGCAAAACATGTTATCTCTTTAATGATCATGGGAAGGAGTTAGTTCTGGTGTGCAGTGCAATGCAATGCAAAAAGTGCATAGCCTATATGTTTTCTTCAATGCACAAGATTGTTTGCGCAATGCAATGCAACATGTTATCTCTTTAATGAACATTTGAAGGAGTTAGTTCTTGGTGTGCAATGCAATGCAATGTAAAAAGTGCATACCCTAAATGTTATTATTCAGTGCACAACGTTAGATCGTTTCTGCAATGCAATGCAATGCAATGCAACATGTTATCTCTTTAATGAACATGGGAAGGAGTTAGTTCTGGTGTGCAATGCAATGCAAAAAGTGCATAGCCTATATGTTATTCTTCAATGCACAACGTTGGATCGTTTGTGCAATGCAATGCAACATGTTATCTCTATAATGAGCATGGGAAGGAGTTAGTTCTGGTGTGCAATGCAAAAAGTGCATAGCCTAAGTTACTCTTCAATGCACAACGTTAGATCGTTTGTGCAAAGCAATGCAAAGTTGCAAAACATATGTTATCTCTTTAATGAACATGGAAAGGAGTTAGTTATGGTGTGCAATGCAATGCAAAAAGTGTATGGTCTATGTTACTCTTCAATGCACAACGTTAGATCGTTTGTGCAATGCAATGCAACATGTTATCTCTTTAATGAACATGGGAAGGAGTTAGTTATGGTGTGCAATGCAATGCTATGCAAAAAGTGCATGGTCTATTTTACTCTTCAATTCACAACGTTAGATCGTTTGTTAAATGCAATGCAACATGTTATCTCTTTAATGAACATGGGAAGGAGCTAGTTCTGGTGTGCAGTGCAATGCAATACAAAAAGTGCATGGTCTTTGTTACTCTTCAATGCACAACTTTAGATCGTTTGTGCAATGCAAAATGTTATCTCTTTAATGAACATTTGAAGGAGTTAGTTCTGGTGTGCAATGCAATGCAAAAAGTGCACAGCCTAAATGTTATTCTTCAATGCACAACTTTAGATCGTTTGTGCAATGCAAAATGTTATCTCTTTAATGAACATTTGAAGGAGTTAGTTCTGGTGTGCAATGCAATGCAAAAAGTGCACAGCCTATATGTTATTCTTCAATGCACCACGTTAGATCGTTTGTGCAATGCAATGCAACATGATATCTCTTTAATGAGCATGGGAAGGAGTTAGTTATGGTGTGCAGTGCAATGCAATGCAAAAAGTGCATAACCTATATGTTATTCTTCAATGCACAACGTTAGAAAAGTGCATGGTCTATGTTACTCTACAATGTACAACGTTAGATCGTTTCTGCAATGCAATGCAACATGTTATCTCTTTAATGAGCATGGGAAGGAGTTAGTTCTGGTGGGCAATGCAATGCAATGCAAAAAGTGCATGGTCTATTTTACTCTTCAATGCACAACGTTAGATCGTTTCTGCAATGCACTGCAAAATGTTATCTCTTTAATGAACATTTGAAGGAGTTAGTTCTGGTGTGCAATGCAATGCAAAAAGTGTATGGTCTATCTTACTCTTCAATGCACAACGTTAGATCGTTTGTGCAATGCAACATGTTATCTCTTTAATGAACATGTGAAGGAGTTAGTTCTGCAATGCAATGCAAAAAGTGCATAGCCTATGTTACTCTTCAATGTACAACGTTAGATCGTTTGTGCAAAGCAATGCAAAGTTGCAAAACATGTTATCTCTTTAATGATCATGGGAAGGAGTTAGTTCTGGTGTGCAGTGCAATGCAATGCAAAAAGTGCATAGCCTATATGTTTTCTTCAATGCACAAGATCGTTTGCGCAATGCAATGCAACATGTTATCTCTTTAATGAACATTTGAAGGAGTTAGTTCTTGGTGTGCAATGCAATGCAATGCAAAAAGTGCATACCCTAAATGTTATTATTCAGTGCACAACGTTAGATCGTTTCTGCAATGCAATGCAATGCAATGCAACATGTTATCTCTTTAATGAACATGGGAAGGAGTTAGTTCTGGTGTGCAATGCAATGCAAAAAGTGCATAGCCTATATGTTATTCTTCAATGCACAACGTTGGATCGTTTGTGCAATGCAATGCAACATGTTATCTCTATAATGAGCATGGGAAGGAGTTAGTTCTGATGTGCAATGCAAAAAGTGCATAGCCTAAGTTACTCTTCAATGCACAACGTTAGATCGTTTGTGCAAAGCAATGCAAAGTTGCAAAACATATGTTATCTCTTTAATGAACATGGAAAGGAGTTAGTTATGGTGTGCAATGCAATGCAAAAAGTGTATGGTCTATGTTACTCTTCAATGCACAACGTTAGATCGTTTGTGCAATGCAATGCAATGTTATCTCTTTAATGATCATGGGAAGGAGTTAGTTCTGGTGTGCAGTGCAATGCAATGCAAAAAGTGCATAGCCTATATGTTTTCTTCAATGCACAAGATCGTTTGCGCAATGCAATTCAACATGTTATCTCTGTAATGAACATTTGAAGGAGTTAGTTCTTGGTGTGCAATGCAATGCAATGTAAAAAGTGCATACCCTAAATGTTATTATTCAGTGCACAACGTTAGATCGTTTCTGCAATGCAATGCAATGCAAAGCAACATGTTATCTCTTTAATGAACATGGGAAGGAGTTAGTTCTGGTGTGCAATGCAATGCAAAAAGTGTATGGTCTATGTTACTCTTCAATGCACAACGTTAGATCGTTTGTGCAATGCAATGCAACATGTTATCTCTTTAATAAGCATGGGAAGAAGTTAGTTCTGCAATGCAATGCAAAAAGTGCATAGCCTAAGTTACTCTTCAATGTACAACGTTAGATCGTTTGTGCAAAGCAATGCAAAGTTGCAAAACATATGTTATCTCTTTAATGAACATGGAAAGGAGTTAGTTCTGGTGTGCAGAATGCAATGCAAAAAGTGCATTGCCTATATGTTATTCTTCAATGCACAAAGTTAGATCGTTTGTGCAATGCAATTCAATGCAACATGATATCTCTTTAATGAACATGGGAAGGAGTTAGTTATGGTGTGCAATGCAATGCTATGCAAAAAGTGCATGGTCTATTTTACTCTTCAATGCACAACGTTAGATCGTTTGTGCAAAGCAATGCAAAGTTGCAAAACATGTTATCTCTTTAATGAGCATTTGAAGGAGTTAGTTCTGGTGTGCAGTGCAATGCAATGCAAAAAGTGCATGGTCTTTGTTACTCTTCAATGCACAACTTTAGATCGTTTGTGCAATGCAAAATGTTATCTCTTTAATGAATATTTGAAGGAGTTAGTTCTGGTGTGCAATGCAATGCAAAAAGTGCATAACCTATATGTTATTCTTCAATGCACAACGTTAGATCGTTTCTGCAATGCAATGCAACATGTTATCTCTTTAATGAGCATGGGAAGGAGTTAGTTCTGGTGTGCAATGCAATGCAATGCAAAAAGTGCATGGTCTATGTTACTCTTCAATGCACAACGTTAGATCGTTTGTGCAATGCAATGCAACATGTTATCTCTTTAATGAACATTTGAAGGAGTTAGTTCTGGTGTGCAATGCAATGCAAAAAGTGTATGGTCCATGTTACTCTTCAATGCACAACGTTAGATCGTTTGTGCAGTGCAATGCAACATGTTATCTCTTTAATGAACATGTGAAGGAGTTAGTTCTGCAATGCAATGCAAAAAGTGCATAGCCTATGTTACTCTTCAATGTACAACGTTAGATCGTTTGTGCAAAGCAATGCAAAGTTGCAAAACATGTTATCTCTTTAATGAACATGGGAAGGAGTTAGTTCTGGTGTGCAGTGCAATGCAATGCAAAAAGTGCATAGCCTATATGTTTTCTTCAATGCACAACGTTGGATCGTTTGTGCAATGCAATGCAACATGTTATCTCTATAATGAGCATGGGAAGGAGTTAGTTCTGGTGTGCAATGCAATGCAAAAAGTGTATGGTCTATGTTACTCTTCAATGCACAACGTTAGATCGTTTGTGCAATGCACTGCAAAATGTTATCTCTTTAATGAACATTTGAAGGAGTTAGTTCTGGTGTGCAATGCAATGCAAAAAGTGTATGGTCTATGTTACTCTTCAATGCACAACGTTAGATCGTTTGTGCAATGCAATGCAACATGTTATCTCTTTAATAAGCATGGGAAGTTAGTTCTGCACTTGCAATGCAAAAAGTGCATAGCCTAAGTTACTCTTCAATGCACAACGTTAGATGCATGTGCAAAGCAATGCAAAGTTGCAAAACATATGTTATCTCTTTAATGAACATGGAAAGGAGTTAGTTCTGGTGTGCAGAATGCAATGCAAAAAGTGCATTGCCTATATGTTATTCTTCAATGCACAAAGTTAGGTCGTTTGTGCAATGCAATGCAATGCAACATGTTATCTCTTTAATGAACATGGGAAGGAGTTAGTTATGGTGTGCAATGCAATGCTATGCAAAAAGTGCATGGTCTATTTTACTCTTCAATGCACAACTTTAGATCGTTTGTGCAATGCAAAATGTTATCTCTTTAATGAACATTTGAAGGAGTTAGTTCTGGTGTGCAGTGCAATGCAATGCAAAAAGTGCACAGCCTATATGTTATTCTTCAATGCACAACTTTAGATCGTTTGTGCAATGCAAAATGTTATCTCTTTAATGAACATTTTAAGGAGTTAGTTCTGGTGTGCAATGCAATGCAATAAGTGTATGGTCTATGTTACTCTTCAATGCACAGCGTTAGATGGGTTGTGCAATGCAATGCAAAATGTTATCTCTTTAATGAACATTTGAAGGAGTTAGTTCTGGTGTGCAATGCAATGCAAAAAGTGTATGGTTTATGTTACTCTTCAATGCACAACGTTTGATCGTTTGTGCAAAGCAATGCAATGTTGCAAAACATATGTTATCTCTTTAATGAACATGGGAAGGAGTTAGTTCTAATGAGCAATGCAATGCAAAAAGTGCATAAATGTTATTCTTCAGTGCACAACGTTAGATCGTTTGTGCAATGCAATGCAAAATGTTATCTCTTTGAAGGAGTTAGTTCTGGTGTGCAATGCAATGCAATGCAATGCAATGCAATAAGTGCATACCCTAAATGTTATTCTCAGTACACAACGTTAGATCGTTTCGGCAAAGCAATGCAACATGTTATTTCTTTAATGAGCATGGGGAGTTAGTTATCTCTTTAATGAACATGGGAAGGAGTTAGTTATGGTGTGCAATTCAATGCAAGAAGTGCATAGCCTATATGTTATTCTTCAGTGCACAAAGTTAGATCGTTTGTGCAATGCAATGCAACAACACCCGTTATCTATTTAATGAACATGGAGTTGAGTTAGTTCTGGTGTGCAATGCAATGCAATGTAAAAAGAGCATACCCTAAATGTTATTATTCAGTGCACAACGTTAGATCGTTTTTGCAATGCAATTGCAATGCAACATGTTATCTCTTTAATGAACATGGAAAGGAGTTAGTTCTGGTGTGCAGAATGCAATGCAAAAAGTGCATTGCCTATATTGTTATTCTTCAATGCACAAAGTTAGATCGTTTGTGCAATGCAATGCAATGCAACTTGTTATCTCTTTAAAGAACATGGGAAGGAGTTAGTTATGGTGTGCAATGCAATGCTATGCAAAAAGTGCATGGTCTATTTTACTCCAATGCACAACGTTAGATCGTTTGTTAAATGCAATGCAACATTGTTATCTCTTTAATGAGAATGGGAAGGAGTTAGTTCTGGTGTGCAGTGCAATGCAATGCAAAAAGTGCATGGTCTTTGTTACTCTTCAATGCACAACTTTAGATCGTTTGTGCAATGCAAAATGTTATCTCTTTAAAGAACATTTGAAGGAGTTAGTTCTGGTGTGCAATGCATTGCAAAAAGTGCACAGCCTATATGTTATTCTTCAATGCAAAACTTTAGATCGTTTGTGCAATGCAAAATGTTAACTCTTTAATGAACATTTGAAGGAGTTTGTTCTGGTGTGCAATGCAATGAAATGCAAAAAGTACATAGCCTATGTTACTCTTCAATGCACAACGTTAGATCGTTTGTGCAAAGCAATGCAAAGTTGCATAACATTTGTTATCTCTTTAATGAAAATGGGAAGGAGTTAGTTCGGGTGTGCAATGCAATACAATGCATGCATTTACACTATATGTTGTTCTTTATTGCACAACGTTAGATCATTTCTGCAATGCAATGCAAAATGTTATCTCTATAATAAACATTTGAAGGAGTTAGTTCTGGTGTACAATGCAATGCGAAGCAAAATGTGCATAGCCTATGTTACTCTTCAATGCACAACGTTAGATCGTTTGTGCAAAGCAATGCAATGTTGCATAACATATGTTATCTCTTTAATGAAAATGGGAAGGAGTTAGTTCGGGTGTGCAATGCAATACAATGCATGCATTTAGCCTATATGTTATTCTTCAATGCACAACGTTAGATAATTTGTGCAATGCAATCCAACATGTTATCTCTTTAATGAACATGGGAAGGAGTTAGTTCTGGTGTGCAATTCAATGCAATGCAAAAAGTGCATAAATGTTATTTTTCAGTGCACAGCGTTAGATCGTTTGTGCAATGCAATGCAATCCAACATGTTATCGCTTTAATGAACATGGGAAGGAGTTAGTTCTGTTGTGCAAAGCAATGCATTGCAAAAAGTGCATAGCCTATATGTTATTTTAGTGCACAGCGTTAGATCGTTTGTGCAATGCAATGCAATGCAAAATGTTATCTCTTTTATAAACATTTGAAGGAGTTAGCTCTGGTGTGCAATGTAATGCAATGCAAAAAGTGCATAAATGTTATTCTGCAGTGCACAACGTTAGATCGTTTGTGCAATGCAATGCAAAATGATACTCTTTATTAAACATTTGAAGGAGTTAGTTCTGGTGTGCAATGAAATGCAAAAAGTGCATGGCCTATATGTTATTCTTTAGTGCATTCTATCGTTGCCCAACGAAATGAATTAATTGTGTCCATTGTAAAGTGATTGCAATGATTTTCCATCACTGCACATTAACCTACATATACATTCAGTCAACTGATGTTAACTTTCTATACATACTCTTCGACTCCTGATGTTAGGTCAGCTATACAGAAGTCTATATTTGACCAAAGTAACATATTTCAGGACAACGAGTCCTCGATTTCTATACATATTGACTCCTGATGCTTCATAAGCCATATAGATATCCATACAGATATGGATATCTATATGGCTTATGGCTTACCTTTTGAACTTATTTCTGTTCAAAGTGTCCTCAAAATTTTTCAAATTATATAAAGTTATAGTCTCCTTCTGATGATAAAACAGCTATGCAGAGATCGATATTTGACCTTCTGAACATATTTCTGGCCAGAGACCTTGAACATTTACTTTACTATACATATTTCTCCTACTATTCAGACTTCTCATGATGTTGTCCATATCTGACCTTTTGAACTAATTTGTGGTCAAAGTGTACTCAAAATTTTTCAAACTATATAAAGTTATAGACTCCTTCTGATGATAAATCAGCTATACAGAGGTCCCCTTTTGACCTCCTTAACATATTTCTGGCCAAAGAATCCTCGATCTTGGTCTTTCTATACATACTCATAGACTGCTTCTGATGCTTCATAAGCCATATAGATGTCCAAATCTGACCTTTTGAACTTATTTGTGGTCAAAGTGTCCTCAAATTTTTTCAAACTATATAAAGTTATAGACTCCTTTTGATGATAAATCAGCTATACAGAGGACCCCTTTGGACCTCAACATATTTCTGGCCAAAGAATCCTCGATCTTGGGCTTTCTATACATACTCATAGACTCCTTCTGATGCTTCATAAGCCATATAGATGTCCATATCTGACCTTTTGAACTTATTTGTGGTCAAAGTGTCCTCAAATTTTTTCAAACTATATAAAGTTATAGACTCCTTTTGATTATACATCAGCTATACAGAGGTCCCCTTTTGACCTCAATATATTTCTGGCCAAAGAGTCCTCGATCTTGGGCTTTCTATACATACTCATAGACTCCTTCTGAGGCTTCATAAGCCATATAGATGTCCATATCTGACCTTTTGAACTTATTTGTGGTCAAACTGTACTCAAAATTTTTCAAACTATATAAAATTATAGACTCATTTTGATGATAAATCAGCTATACAGAGGTCCCCTTTTGACCTCTTGAACATATTTCTGGCCAAAGACTCCTCGATCTTGGGCTTCTATACATACTCAGACTCCTTCTGATGCTTCATAAGCCATATAGATGTCCATATCTGACCTTTTGAACTTATTTGTGGTCAAAGTGTCCTCAAAATTTTTCAAACTATATAAAGTTATAGACTCCTTTTGATGATAAATCAGCTATACAGAGGGCCCCTTTTGACCTCCTTAACATATTTCTGGCCAAAGAATCCTCGATCTTGGTCTTTCTATACATACTCATAGACTCCTTCTGATGCTTCATAAGCCATATAGATGTCCATATCTGACCTTTTGAACTTATTTGTGGTCAAAGTGTCCTCAAAATTTTTCACACTATATAAAGTTATAGACTCCTTTTGATGATAAATCAGCCATTCATAGGTCCCCTTTTGACCTCAACATATTTCTGGCCAAAGAGTCCTCGATCTTGGGCTTTCTATACATACTCAGACTCCTTCTGATGCTTCATAAGCAATATAGATGTCCATTTCTGACCTTTTGAACTTATTTGTGGTCAAAGTGTCCTCAAAAATTTTCAAACTATATAAAGTTATAGAGTCCATTTGATGATAAATCAGCTATTCAGAGGGCCCCTTTTGACCTCTTGAACATATTTCTGGCCAAAGAGTCCTCGATCTTGGGCTTTCTATACATACTCATAGACTCCTTCTGATGCTTCATAAGCCATATAGATGTCCATATCTGACCTTTTGAACTTATTTGTGGTCAAAGTGTCCTCAAATTTTTTCAAACTATATAAAATTATAGACTCATTTTGATGATAAATCAGCTATACAGAGGTCCCCTTTTGACCTCTTGAACATATTTCTGGCCAAAGACTCCTCGATCTTGGGCTTCTATACATACTCAGACTCCTTCTGATGCTTCATAAGCCATATAGATGTCCATATCTGACCTTTTGAACTTATTTGTGGTCAAAGTGTCCTCAAATTTTTTCAAACTATATAAAATTATAGACTCATTTTGATGATAAATCAGCTATACAGAGGTCCCCTTTTGACCTCTTGAACATATTTCTGGCCAAAGACTCCTCGATCTTGGGCTTCTATACATACTCAGACTCCTTCTGATGCTTCATAAGCCATATAGATGTCCATATCTGACCTTTTGAACTTATTTGTGGTCAAAGTGTCCTCAAAATTTTTCAAACTATATAAAGTTATAGACTCCTTTTGATGATAAATCAGCTATACAGAGGGCCCCTTTTGACCTCCTGAACATATTTCTGGCCAAAGAATCCTCGATCTTGGTCTTTCTATACATACTCATAGACTCCTTCTGATGCTTCATAAGCCATATAGATGTCCATATCTGACCTTTTGAACTTATTTGTGGTCAAAGTGTCCTCAAAATTTTTCAAACTATATAAAGTTATAGACTCCTTTTGATGATAAATCAGCCATTCATAGGTCCCCTTTTGACCTCAACATATTTCTGGCCAAAGAGTCCTCGATCTTGGGCTTTCTATACATACTCATAGACTCCTTCTGATGCTTCATAAGCCATATAGATGTCCATATCTGACCTTTTGAACTTATTTGTGGTCAAAGTGTCCTCAAAAGTTTTCAAAGTATATAAAGTTATTGACTCCATTTGATGATAAATCAGCTATACAGAGGTCCCCTTTTGACCTCTTGAACATATTTCTGGCCAAAGAGTCCTCGATCTTGGGCTTTCTATACATACTCATAGACTCCTTCTGATGCTTCATAAGCCATATAGATGTCCATATCTGACCTTTTGAACTTATTTGTGGTCAAAGTGTCCTCAAAAGTTTTCAAAGTATATAAAGTTATTGACTCCATTTGATGATAAATCAGCTATACAGAGGGCCCCTTTTGACCTCTTGAACATATTTCTGGCCAAAGAGTCCTCGATCTTGGGCTTTCTATACATACTCATAGACTCCTTCTAATGCTTCATAAGCCATATAGATGTCCTTATCTGACCTGTTGAACTTATTTGTGGTCAAAGTGTACTCAAAATTTTTCAAACAATATAAAGTTATAGACTCCTTTTGATGGTACATCAGCTATACAGAGGGCCCCTTTGAAACTCCTTAACATATTTCTGGCCAAAGAATCCTCGATCTTGGTCTTTCTATACATACTCATAGACTCCTTCTGATGCTTCATAAGCCATATAGATGTCCATATCTGGCCTTTTGAACTTATTTGTGGTCAAAGTGTCCTCAAATTTTTTCAAACTATATAAAGTTATAGACTCCTTTTGATGATAAATCAGCTATACAGAGGGTCCCTTTGGAGCTCCTTAACATATTTCTGGCCAAAGAATCCTCGATCTTGGGCTTTCTATACATACTCATAGACTCCTTCTGATGATTCATAAGCCATATAGATGTCCATATCTGACCTTTTGAACTTATTTGTGGTCAAAGTGTCCTCAAAAGTTTTCAAAGTATATAAAGTTATTGACTCCTTTTGATGATAAATCAGCTATACAGAGGGTCCCTTTGGACCTCCTGAACATATTTCTGGCCAAAGAGTCCTCGATCTTGGGCTTTCTATGCATACTCATAGACTCTTTCTGATGCTTCATAAGCCATATAGATGTCCATATCTGACCTTTTGAACTTATTTGTGGTCAAAGTGTCCTCAAAATTTTTCAAACTATATAAAGTTATAGACTCCTTTTGATGATAAATCAGCTATTCATAGGTCCCCTTTTGACCTCAACATGTTTCAGGCCAAAGAGTCCTCGATCTTGGGCTTTCTATACATACTCAGACTCCTTCTGATGCTTCATAAGCAATATAGATGTCCATATGTGACCTTTTGAACTTATTTGTGGTCAAAGTGTCCTCAAAAATTTTCAAACTATATAAAGTTATAGAGTCCATTTGATGATAAATCAGCTATTCAGAGGGCCCCTTTTGACCTCTTGAACATATTTCTGGCCAAAGAGTCCTCGATCTTGGGCTTTCTATACATACTCAGACTCCTTCTGATGCTTCATAAGCCATATAGATGTCCAAATCTGACCTTTTGAACTTATTTTTGGTCATCAAATTTTTTAAACTATATAAAGTTATAGACTCTTTCTGATGATAAATCAGCTATTCAGACGTCCCCTTTTGACCTACTGAGCATATTTCTGGCCAAAGAGTCCTAAATGACTAACACTATACATTCACACTGATATCTTCGGATGTTATATCATCCTGACAAAAGTCCATATTTGACATACTGAATTTTTTTTTGGCCAAGGAGTACTCGAAACTTGACCTTTCCATATATACTCGTTGACTTTTTCTGATGTTACGTCAGCCATACAGAAGTCCATATTTGACCTAAAGAGGCCAAAGATTGGCCAAAGATTCCTCGATCTTGGGCTTTCTATACATACTCATAGTCCAGCTCCTTCTGATGCTTCATAAGCCATATAGATGTCTATATCTGACCTTTTGAACTTATTTCTGGTCAAAGTGTCCTCAAAATTTTTCAAACTATAGTAAGTTATAGACTCCTTCTGATAATAAATCAGCTATACCAAGGTCACCTTTTGACCTTCTGAACATATTTCTGGCCAAAGAGTTCTTGAACATTATCTTGCTATACTACAGATTGACTTCTTGTGATGTTATATTAACCAGCCAGTAGTCTATTTTTGACCTACTGAACATATTTCTGGCCAGAGTCCGTGAACATCAACTCACTATACATATAGACTGACTTCTCGTAATGTAAAATCAGGCAGACAGTAGTCCATATTTGACTGATTGAAAAAAAAAATTGACCAAAGAGTTCTCTAAAGGATTTTGTCTATCATAAATGTATAGACTCCTTCTGATGTTAAATCAGCCATACAGAAGTCCATATTTGACCTTCTGAACATATTTCTGGCCAGAGACCTTGAACTATTATGGACTATTTTGGTCTGATTTATCATCAAAAGGAGTCTATAACTTTATATAGTTTGAAAAATTTTGAGGACATTTTGACCAGAAATAAGTTCAAAAGGATAGATATGGACATCTATATGGCTTATGAAGCATCAGAAGGAGTCTATGAGTATGTATAGAAAGCCCAAGATCGAGGACTCTTTGGCAAGAAATATGTTCCTTGGGTCAAATATGGAATTCTGTATGTCTGACGTAACATCAGAAAGAGTCAACAAGTATATATGAAAAGGTCAAGTTTCGAGTACTCACTCCTTGGTCAGAAAAAAATTCGGTAGAACAAATATGGACTTTTGTCAGGATGATATAACATCCGAAGATATCAGTCTGAATGTATAGTGTTAATCTTTTAGGACTCTTTGGCCAGAAATATGTTCAGTATAGGTCAAAAGGGGCCCTCTGTACAGCTGATTTATCATCAGAAGGAGACTATAACTTTATATAGTTTGAAAAAATGTTGAGGACACTTTGACCACAAATAAGTTCAAAAGGTCAGATATGGACATCTATATGGCTTATGAAGCATCAGAAGGCATCTATGAGTATGTATAGAAAGCCCAAGATCAATTACTCTTTGGCCAGAAATATGTTCAGGAGGTCAAAAGGGGCCCTCTGTACAGCTGATTTATCATCAAAAGGAGTCTATAACTTTATATACTTTGAATTTTTTTTAGGACACTTTGACCACAAATAAGTTCAAAATGTCAGATATGGAAATCTATATGGCTTATGAAGCACCAGAAGGAGTCTATGAGTATGTATAGAAAGCCCAAGATCGAGGACTCTTTGGCCAGAAATATGTTCAGGAGGTCAAAAGGGACCCTCTGTATAGCTGATTTATCATCAAAAGGAGTCTATAACTTTCTATAGTTTGAAAAAATGTTAGGACACTTTGACCACAAATAAGTTAAAAAGATCAGAAATGGACATCTTATGAAGAATCAGAAGGAGTCTATGAGTATGTATAGAAAGCCCAAGATCGAGGACTCTTTGGCCAGAAATATTTTCAGGAGGTCAAAAGTGGACCTCTGTATAGCTGTTTTATCATCAAAAGTAGTCTATAACTTTATATAGTTTGAATTATTTTTAGGACAATTTGACCACAAATAAGTTCAAAATGTCAGATATGGAAATCTATATGGCTTATGAGGCACCAGAAGGAGTCTATGAGCATGTATAGAAAGCCCAAGATGTTCAGGAGGTCAAAAGGGGACCTCTGTATAGCTGACTTATCATCAAAAGGAGTCTATAACTTTATATAGTTTGAATTTTTTTTTAGGACACTTTGACCACAAATAAGTTCAAAAGGTCAGATATGGACATCTATATGGCTTATGAAGCACCAGAAGGAGTCTATGAGTATGTATAGAAAGCCCAAGATCGAGGACTATTTGGCCAGAAATATGTTCAGGAGGTCAAAAGGGGACCTCTGTATAGCTGATTTATCAACATTTAAATTATGCACTTTTTGCATTGCATTGTACAACTGAACTACCTCATTCCCATGTTGATTAAAGACATAACGTTTGTTGTTGCATTACATTGCATTGCACAAACGATCTAACGTTGTGCACTGAAGAATAACATATATGTTATGCTCTTTTCGCATTGCATTGCACACCAGAACAAAATCATTCCCAAGATCATTATAGAGATGATATGTGTGTTGTTGCATTGCATTGCATTGCATTGAATTGAATTGCATTGCACTAACGACGTTGTGCACTGAAGAATAACATATGATATGCACTTTTTGAATTGCATTGCATTGCACACCAGAACTACCTCATTCCCATGTTGATTAAAGACATAACGTGTGTTGTTGCATTGCATTGCAATTGCATTGCATTGCATTGATTTGCAATGCTTTGCACTGCATTGCATTGCATTGCATTGCACTAACGATCTAACTTTGTGCACTAAAGAATAACATATAGGTTATGCACTTTTTGCATTTCATTGCATTGCACAACATACCTAAATCATTCCCATGTTCATTAAAGAGATAACGTTTGTTGGTGCACTTTTTGCTAACGATCTAACGTTGTGCACTGAAGAATAACATATGTTATGCACTTTTTGCATTGCATTGCACACCAGAACTACCTCATTCCCATGTTGATTAAAGACATAAAGTGTGTTGTTGCATTGCATTGTATTGCATTGCATTGCATTGCATTTATTTGCATTGCTTTGCACTGCATTGCATTGCAATGCATTGCATGGCATTGCACTAACGATCTAACGTTGTGCACTGAAGAATAACTTATAGGTTATGCACTTTTCGCATTGCATTGCACACCAGAACTACCTCATTCCCATGTTGATTAAAGACATAACGTGTGTTGTTGCATTGCATTGTATTGCATTGCATTGCATTGCATTGTATTGCATTGAATTGAATTGCATTGCATTGCACTAACGATCTAACGTTGTGCACTGAAGAATAACATATAGGTTATGCACTTTTCGCATTGCATTGCACACCAGAACTAAATCATTCCCATGTTCATTAAAGACATAACGTGTGTTGTTGCATTGTATTGCATTGCATTTTATTTGCATTGCTTTGCACTAACGATCTAACGTTGTGCACGTATTGCATTGCATCGCACACCAGAACTAAATCATTCCCATGTTCAGTAAAGACATAACGTGTGTTGTTGCATTGCATTGTATTGCATTGCATTACACTGATTTGCATTGCTTTGCACTGCATTGCATTGCACTAACGATCTAACGTTGTGCACTGAAGAATAACATATAGGTTATGCTCTTTTCGCATTGCATTGCACACCAGAACAAAATCATTCCCAAGTTCGTTATAGAGATGATATGTGTGTTGTTGCTTTGCATTGCATTGCATTGTATTGCATTGAATTGAATTGCATTGCATTGCAGTAACGATTTAACGTTGTGCACTGAAGAATAACATATAGGTTATGCACTTTTTGCATTGCATTGCACACCAGAACTAAATCATTCGCATGTTCATTAAAGACATAACGTGTGTTGTTGCATTGCATTGTATTGCATTGCATTGCATTTATTTGCATTGCTTTGCAGTGCATTGCATTGCATTGCATTGCACTAACGATCTAACGTTGTGCACTGAAGAATAACATATAGGTTATGCACTTTTTCGCATTGCAATGCATTGCACACCAGAACTACCTCATTCCCATGTTCATTAAATACATAACGTGTGTTGTTGCATTGCATTGTATTGCATTGCATTGCATTGCCATGTATTGCAATGCAATGTATTGCATTGCATTACATTGCTTTGCATTGCTTTGCATTGCATTGCATTGCATTGCACTAACATCTAACGTTGTGCACTGAAGAATAACATATAGGTTATGCACTTTTTGCATTGCATTGCACACCAGAACTAAATCATTCCTATGTTCATTAAAGACATAACGTGTGTTGTTGCATGGCATTGTATTGCATTGCATTGATTTGCATTGCTTTGCATTGCTTGGCACTGCATTGCATTGCACTAACGATCTAACGTTGTGAACGTATTGCATTGCATTGCACACCAGAACTAAATCATTCCCATGTTCATTAAAGACATAACGTGTGTTGTTGCATTGCATTGCATTGCATTGAATTGAATTGCATTTGCACTAACGACGTTGTGCACTGAAGAATAACACATGTTATGCACTTTTTGCATTGCATTGCATTGCACACCAGAACTACCTCATTCCCATGTTGATTAAAGACATAACGTGTGTTGTTGCATTGCATTGCATAGATTTGCAATGCTTTGCACTGCATTGCATTGCATTGCATTGCATTGCATTGCACTAACGATCTAACGTTGTGCACTGAAGAATAACAGGTTATGCTATTTTCGCATTGCATTGCACACCAGAACAAAATCATTCCCAAGTTGATTAAAGACATAACGTGTGTTGTTGCATTGCATTGTATTGCATTGCATTGCCATGTATTGCAATGCAATGTATTGCATTGCATTACATTGCTTTGCATTGCTTTGCACTGCATTGCATTGCACTAACGATCTAACGTTGTGCACTTTAGAATAACAGGTTATGCTATTTTCGCATTGCATTGCACACCAGAACAAAATCATTCCCAAGTTGATTAAAGACATAACGTGTGTTGTTGCATTGCATTTGTATTGCATTGCATTGCATTGCATTTATATGCATTGCATTGCATTGCAATACACTAACGCTCTAACGTTGTGCACTGAAGAATTGCATTGCATTTATTTGCATTGCATTGCATTGCACTAACGATCTAACGTTGTGCACTGAAGAATAACTTATAGGTTATGCACTTTTGGCATTGCATTGCACACCAGAACTACCTCATTCCCATGTTGATTAAAGACATAACGTGTGTTGTTGCATTGCATTTGTATTGCATTGCATTGCATTTATTTGCATTGCATTGCATTGCATTGCACTAACATCTAACGTTGTGCACTGAAGAATAACATATAGGTAATGCACTTTTTGCATTGCATTGCACACCAGAACTAAATCATTCCTATGTTCATTAAAGACATAACGTGTGTTGTTGCATTGCATTGTATTGCATTGCATTGATTTGCATTGCTTTGCATTGCTTGGCACTGCATTGCATTGCACTAACGATCTAACGTTGTGAACGTATTGCATTGCATTGCACACCAGAACTAAATCATTCCCATGTTCATTAAAGACATAACGTGTGTTGTTGCATTGCATTGCATTGCATTGAATTGAATTGCATTTGCACTAACGACGTTGTGCACTGAAGAATAACACATGTTATGCACTTTTTGCATTGCATTGCATTGCACACCAGAACTACCTCATTCCCATGTTGATTAAAGACATAACGTGTGTTGTTGCATTGCATTGCATAGATTTGCAATGCTTTGCACTGCATTGCATTGCATTGCATTGCATTGCATTGCATTGTACTAACGATCTAACGTTGTGCACTGAAGAATAACTTTTTGTATTGCATTGCACACCAGAACTACCTCATTCCCATGTTGATTAAAGACATAACGTGTGTTGTTGCATTGCATTGCATTGCATTGCATTGCATTGCATTTATTTGCATTGCATTGCATTGCATAGCATTTGCACTGCATTGCATTGCATAGCATTTGCACTGCATTGCATTGCATTGCATTGCACTAACGATCTAACTTTGTGCACTAAAGAATAACATATAGGTTATGCACTTTTTGCATTTCATTGCATTGCACAACAGACGTAAATCATTCCCATGTTCATTAAAGAGATAACGTTTGTTGGTGCACTTTTTGCTAACGATCTAACGTTGTGCACTGAATAACATATGTTATGCACTTTTTGCATTGCATTGCACACCAGAACTACCTCATTCCCATGTTGATTAAAGACATAAAGTGTGTTGTTGCATTGCATTGTATTGTATTGCATTGCATTGCATTGCATTTATTTGCATTTATTTGCATTGCTTTGCACTGCATTGCATTGCAATGCATTGCATTGCATTGCATTGCATTGCATTGCACTAACGATCTAACGTTGTGCACTGAAGAATAACTAATAGGTTATGCACTTGTCGCATTGCATTGCACACCAGAACTACCTCATTCCCATGTTGATTAAAGACGTAACGTGTGTTGTTGCATTGCATTGTATTGCATTGCATTTTATTTGCATTGCTTTGCACTGCATTGCATTGCACCAACGATCTAACGTTGTGCACTGATTGCATTGCATTGCACACCAGAACTAAATCATTCCCATGTTCATTAAAGACATAACGTGTGTTGTTGCATTGCATTGTATTGCATTGCATTGATTTGCATTGCTTTGCACTGCATTGCATTGCACTAACGATCTAACGTTGTGCACGTATTGCATTGCATTGCACACCAGAACTAAATCATTCCCATGTTCATTAAAGACATAACGTGTGTTGTTGCATTGCATTGATTTGCACTGCATTGCATTGCACTAACGATCTAACGTTGTGCACTGAAGAATAACTTATAGGTTATGCACTTTTCGCATTGCATTGCACACCAGAACTAAATCATTCCCATGTTGATTAAAGACATAACGTGTGTTGTTGCATTGCATTGTATTGCATTGCATTACATTGCATTGCATTTATTTGCATTGCATTGCATTGCATTGCATTGCACTAACATTAACAAAATCATTCCCAAGTTCATTATAGAGATGATATGTGTGTTTGTTGCATTGCATTGCATTGCATTGCATTGCATTGAATTGCATTGCACTAACGCCGTTGTGCACTGAAGAATAACATATGTTATGCACTTTTTGCATTGCATTGCATTGCACACCAGAACTACCTCATTCCCATGTTGATTAAAGACATAACGTGTGTTGTTGCATTGCATTGCATTGATTTGCAATGCTTTGAACTGCATTGCATTGCATTGCATTGCACTAACGATCTAACTTTGTGCACTAAAGAATAACATATAGGTTATGCACTTTTTGCATTTCATTGCATTGCACAACAGACCTAAATCATTCCCATGTTCATTAAAGAGATAACGTTTGTTGGTGCACTTTTTGCTAACGATCTAACGTTGTGCACTGAAGAATAACATATGTTATGCACTTTTTGCATTGCATTGCACACCAGAACTACCTCATTCCCATGTTAATTAAAGACATAAAGTGTGTTGTTGCATTGCATTGTATGGCATTGCATTGCATTGCATTGCATTTATTTGCATTGCATTGCATTGCATTGCATTGCACTAACGATCTAACGTTGTGCACTGAAGAATAACATATAGGTTATGCACTTTTCGCATTGCATTGCACACCAGAACTAAATCATTCCCATGTTCATTAAAGAGGTATGTGTGTTGTTAAATTGCATTGCACTAACGATCTAACGTTGTGCACTGAAGAATAACATATAGGTTATGCACTTTTCGCATTGCATTGCACACCAGAACTAAATCATTCCCATGTTCTTTAAAGAGATGATATGTGTGTTGTTGCATTGCATTGCACTAGCGATGTAACGTTGTGCACTGAAGAATAACATATAGGTTATGCACTTTTTGCATTGCATTGCATTGCACACTAGAACTTAACCATTCCCATGTTCATTAAAGAGATGGTATGTGTGTTGTTGCACTGCATTGCACTAACGATCTAACGTTGTGCACTGAAGAATAACATATAGGTTATGCACTTTTTGCATTGCATTGCATTGCACACCAGAACTAAATCATTCCCATGTTCATTAAAGAGATAATGTTTGTTGGTGCATTGCATTGCATTGCACAAACGATCTAACGTTGTGCTCTGAAGAATAACATATAGGTTATGCACTTTTCGCATTGCATTGCATTGCACACCAGAACTAAATCATTCCCATGTTCATTAAAGAGATAATGTTTGTTGTTGCATTGCATTGCATCGCACAAACGATCTAACGTTGCGCTCTGAAGAATAACATATAGGTTATGCACTTTTCGCATTGCATTGCACACCAGAACTAAATCATTCCCATGTTCTTTAAAGAGATGATATGTGTGTTGTTGCATTGCATTGCACTAGCGATGTAACGTTGTGCACTGAAGAATAACATATAGGTTATGCACTTTTTGCATTGCATTGCATTGCACACTAGAACTTAACCATTCCCATGTTCATTAAAGAGATGGTATGTGTGTTGTTGCATTGCATTGCACTAACGATCTAACGTTGTGCACTGAAGAATAACATATAGGTTATACACTTTTTGCATTGCATTGCACACTAGAACTTAACCATTCCCATGTTCATTAAAGAGATAACATATGTGTTGTTGCATTGCATTGCACAAACGATCTAACGTTGTGCACTGAAGAATACCATATAGGTTATACACTTTTTGCATTGCATTGCACACTAGAACTTAACCATTCCCATGTTCATTAAAGAGATAACATGTGTGCTGTTGCATTGCATTGCACTAACAATCTAACGTTGTGCATTGAAGAATAACATATAGGCTATGCACTTCTTGCATTGCATTACACACCAGAAGTAACTCATTTCCAAACTACATTGCGTTTTGCTTTGAGGAAATACAATATGTGCTATTGCATTGCATTTCACACAAGATCAAACTTTGTGCATTGAAGAATAACATATAAGCTATGAGAGCATCACAAACATACAATAACTATCTCAACTATCTACATTCCCCTGCATAAAATATCTAACTGATATAGTTAGATATAATAATAATACATTATTATTCAACGCTAATTCTTAGATCGTTTGTGCAATGCAACACTCATGTTATGTTTTCATTGCACATGAGGTATGAAGTAGTTTATTCTATGCATTGTAATGCAAGAGGTAAATGCAATAATTTCCCTTAAAAGAATAAATGAATAAGTTAGTTATTGTGCAATGCCAAAGCACATATGTCATGTGTCAAATCAGGCCTACAGAGGTCCCTCTTTGACCTACAGAACATATTTTCTGTCCAAAGAGTTCTTACTGACTTCTTACTTACTGACTTCTTGTGATGTTGTATTAGCAAGACAGTAGTCCATGTTTGACCTACTGCACATATTTCTGACCCAAGAGTAATCGATCTTAAACTTTCTATACATTCTCGTAGAATCTTTCTGATGTTACATCAGCCATACAGAAGTCCATTTTTAATCTACTGAACACATTTCTGGATAAAGAGTCCTTGAATATTAACTTACTAAACATACAAGACTGACTTCTTGTGATGTTATATAAGCCAGACAGTAGTCCATATTTGACTGATTGAACATATTTTTGGCAAAAGAGGCCTCGAAATGTTTGTTTTTTTTACTCTTATAAATTTATAGACTCCTTATGATGTTAAATCAGCCATATTTCAACTACTGGGAAAAAGAGTACTCGATCTTGGACTTTCTGTACATACTCTAGACATCTTCTGATGCTTCATAATCCATTTAGAAGTCCATATCTGACCTGTTAAACTTATTTCTGGTCAATGGGTCCTTAAAAGGTTTTAAATATATTAAACATAATTCGGGCCAAAGAGTACTCAAACTTGAACTTTCTATACATACTTGTTGACTCCTTCTGATGTTACGTCAGCCATGAAGAAGTCCATATGTGACCCAAGGAACATTTTTCTAATATATAATACTTTAGCTATATAAAGTTATAGACTCCTTCTGATAATAAATCAGCTATACAAAGGTCACCTTTTGACCTTCTGAACATATTTCTTGAGTTCTTGAACATAGTCTTGCTATACTACAGAATGACTTCTTGTGATGTTATATTAACCAGCCAGTGGTCTATTTTTGACCTACTGTACATATTTATGGCCAGAGTCCGTGAACATCAACTCACTATACATATAGACTGACTTCTCATAATGTAAAATCAGGCAGACAGCAGTCCATATTTGACTGATTGAAAAAAAATTTGACCAAAGAGTTCTCAAAAGGATTTTGTCTAGATGTATAAACTCCTTCTGATGTTAAATCAACCATACAGAAGTCCATATTTGACCTTCTGAACATATTTCTGGCCAGAGACCTTGAACATTTACCTTACTATTTATATTTCTCCTACCATAAAGACTTCTCGTGATGTTATGTCAGCCATATTTGACTGATTTAACATGTTTTTGGCCAAAGAATCCTCAAAATGTTTTTTACTCTTAGAAACTCACTCCTTCTGATGTTAAATCAGCCATACAGAAGTCCATATTTGACCCAATATATTTATGGCCATAGAGTTCTCGATCTTGACCTTTCTATACATACTCATAGACTCCTTCTGATGCCTCATAAGCCATATAGATGCCCATATCTGACCTTTTGAACTTATTTGTGGTCAAAGTGTCCTAAAAAAAATTCAAACTATAGAAAGTTATAGACTCCTTTTGATGATAAATCAGCTATACAGAGGGCCCCTTTTGAACTACTGAACATATTTCTGGCCAAAGAGTCCTCGATCTTATGCTTTCTATACATACCCATAGACTCCTTCTGATGCCTCATAAGCCATATAGATGTCCATATTTGACCTTTTGAACTTATTTGTGATCAAAGTGTCCTAAAAAACATTCAAACTATAAAGTTATAGACTCCTTTTGATGATAAATCAGCTATACAGAGGGCCCCTTTTGACCTCCTGAACATGTTTCTGGCCAAACAGTCCTCGATCTTGGGATTTCTATACATACTCATAGACTCCTTCTGGTGCTTCATAAGCCATATAGATGTCCATATCTGACCTTTTGAACTTATTTGTGGTCAAAGTGTCCTAACATTTTTTCAAACTATATAAAGTTATAGACTCCTTTTGATGATAAATCAGCTATACAGAGGGCCCCTTTTGAACTACTGAACATATTTCTGGCCAAAGAGTCCTCGATCTTATGCTTTCTATACATACTCATAGACTCCTTCTGATGCCTCATAAGCCATATAGATGTCCATATCTGACCTTTTGAACTTATTTGTGGTCAAAGTGTCATAAAAAAATTCAAACTATATAAAGTTATAGACTCCTTTTGATGATAAATCAGCTATACAGAGGGCCCCTTTTGAACTATTGAACATATTTCTGGCCAAAGAGTCCTCGATCTTATGCATTCTATACATATTCATAGACTCCTTCTGATGCCTCATAAGCCATATAGATGTCCATATCTGACCTTTTGAACTTATTTGTGGTCAAAGTGTCCTAAAAAAAATTCAAACTATATAAAGTTATAGACTCCTTTTGATGATAAATCAGCTATACAGAGGGCCCCTTTTGAACTACTGAACATATTTCTGGCCAAAGAGTCCTCGATCTTATGCATTCTATAAATACTCATAGACTCCTTCTGGTGCTTCATAAGCCATATAGATGTCCATATCTGATCTTTTGAACTTATTTGTGGTAAAAAGTGTCCTAAAAAAAATTCAAACTATATAAAGTTATAGACTCCTTTTGATGATAAATCAGCTATACAGAGGGCCCCTTTTGAACTACTGAACATATTTCTGGCCAAAGAGTCCTCGATCTTATGCTTTCTATACATATTCATAGACTCCTTCTGATGCCTCATAAGCCATATAGATGTCCATATTTGACCTTTTGAACTTATTTGTGATCAAAGTGTCCTAAGAAACATTCAAACTATAAAGTTATAGACTCCTTTTGATGATAAATCAGCTATACAGAGGTCCCCTTTTGACCTCCTGAACATGTTTCTGGCCAAACAGTCCTCGATCTTGGGATTTCTATACATACTCATAGACTCCTTCTGGTGCTTCATAAGCCATATAGATGTCCATATCTGACCTTTTGAACTTATTTGTGGTCAAAGTGTCCTAACATTTTTTCAAACTATATAAAGTTATAGACTCCTTTTGATGATAAATCAGCTATACAGAGGGCCCCTTTTGAACTACTGAACATATTTCTGGCCAAAGAGTCCTCGATCTTATGCTTTCTATACATACTCATAGACTCCTTCTGATGCCTCATAAGCCATATAGATGTCCATATCTGACCTTTTGAACTTATTTGTGGTCAAAGTGTCATAAAAAAATTCAAACTATATAAAGTTATAGACTCCTTTTAATGATAAGTCAGCTATACAGAGGTCCCCTTTTGACCTCCTGAACATGTTTCTGGCCAAAGAGTCCTCGATCTTATGCTTTCTATAAATACTCATAGACTCCTTCAGATGCCTCATAAGCCATATAGATGTCCATATCTGACCTTTTGAACTTATTTGTGGTCAAAGTGTCCTAAAAAAAATTCAAACTATATAAAGTTATAGATTCCTTTTGATGATAAATCAGCTATACAGAGGGCCCCTTTTGAACTACTGAACATATTTCTGGCCAAAGAGTCCTCGATCTTATGCTTTCTATAAATACTCATAGACTCCTTCAGATGCCTCATAAGCCATATAGATGTCCATATCTGACCTTTTGAACTTATTTGTGGTCAAAGTGTCCTAAAAAAAATTCAAACTATATAAAGTTATAGACTCCTTTTGATGATAAGTCAGCTATACAGAGGTCCCCTTTTGACCTCCTGAACATGTTTCTGGCCAAAGAGTCCTCGATCTTATGCTTTATATACATACTCATAGACTCCTTCTGATGCTTCATAAGCCATATAGATGTGGCTTATGAAGCACCAGAAGGAGTCTATGAGTATGTATAGAAAGCATAAGATCGAGGACTCTTTGGCCAGAAATATGTTCAGTAGGTCAGAAGGGGCCCTCTGTATAGCTGATTTATCATCAAAAGGAGTCTATAACTTTCTATAGTTTGAAAAATTTTGAGGACACTTTGACCACAAATAAGTTCCAAAGGTCAGATATGGACATCTATTTGGCTTTTGAAGCATCAGGAGTCTATTAGTATGTATATAAAGCATAAGATCGAGGACTCTTTGGCCAGAAACATTTTCAGGAGGTCAAAAGGGGACCTCTGTATAGCTGACTTATCATCAAAAGGAGTCTATAACTTTATATAGTTTGAAAAAATGTTAGGACACTTTGACCACAAATAAGTTCAAAAGGTCAGATATGGACATCTATATGGCTTATGAAGCATCAGAAGGAGTCTATGAGTATGTATAGAAAGCCCAAGATCGAGGACTCTTTGGCCAGAAATATGTTCAGGAGGTCAAAAGGTGCCCTCTGTATAGCTGATTTATCATCAAAAGGAGTCTATAACTTTCTATAGTTTGAAAAATTTTGAGGACACTTTGACCACAAATAAGTTCAAAATGTCAGATATGGATATCTTATGAAGCATCAGAAGGAGTCTATGAGTATGTATAGAAAGCATAAGATCGAGGACTCTTTGGCCAGAAATATGTTCAGTAGTTCAAAAGGGGCCCTCTGTATAGCTGATTTATCATCAAAAGGAGTCTATAACTTTATATAGTTAGAATTTTTTTTTAGGACACTTTGACCACAAATAATTTCTAAATGTCAGATATGGACATCTATATGGCTTATGAAGCATCAGAAGGAGTCTATGAGGATGTTTAGAAAGCCCCAAGATCAAGGACTCTTTGGCCAGAAATATGTTCAGTAGATCAAAAGGGGCCCTCTGTATAGCTAATTTATCATCAAAAGGAGTCTATAACTTAATATAGTTTGAATTTTTTTTTAGGAAACTTTGACCACAAATAAGTTCAAAAGGTCAGATATGGACATCTATATGGCTTATGAGGCATCAGAAGGAGTCTATGAGTATGTATAGAAAGCATAAGATCGAGGACTCTTTGGCCAGAAATATGTTCAGTAGTTCAAAAGGGGCCCTCTGTACAGCTGATTTATCATCAAAAGGAGTCTATAACTTTCTATAGTTTAAAAAAATGTTAGGACACTTTGACCACAAATAAGTTCAAAAGGTCAGATATGGACATCTATATGGCTTATGAAGCACCAGAAGGAGTCTATGAGTATGTAAAGAAAGCATAAGATCGAGGACTCTTTGGCCAGAAATATGTGCAGGAGGTCAACAGGGGCCCTCTGTATAGCTGATTTATCAGCAAAAGGAGTCTATAACTTTCTATAGTTTGAAAAAATGTTAGGACACTTTGACCACAAATAAGTTCAAAAGGTCAGATATGGACATCTATATGGCTTATGAAGCACCAGAAGGAGTCTATGAGTATGTATAGAAATCCCAAGATCGAGGACTCTTTGGCCAGAAACATGTTCAGTAGTTCAAAAGGGGCCCTCTGTATAGCTGATTTATCATCAAAAGGAGTCTATAACTTTATATAGTTTGAATTTTTTTTTAGGACACTTTGACCACAAATAAGTTCAAAATGTCAGATATGGACATCTATATGGCTTATGAGGCATCAGAAGGAGTCTATGAGTATGTATAGAAAGCCCCAAGATCAAGGACTCTTTGGCCAGAAATATGTTCAGTAGGTCAAAAGGGGACCTCTGTATAGCTGATTTATCATCAAAAGGAGTCTATAACTTTATATAGTTTGAATTTTTTTTAGGAAACTTTGACCACAAATAAGTTCAAAAGGTCAGATATGGACATCTATATGGCTTATGAAGCATCAGAAGGAGTCTATGAGTATGTATAGAAAGCCCCAAGATCAAGGACTCTTTGGCCAGAAATATGTTCAGTAGGTCAAAAGGGGACCTCTGTATAGCTGATTTATCATCAAAAGGAGTCTATAACTTTATATAGTTTGAATTTTTTTTAGGAAACTTTGACCACAAATAAGTTCAAAAGGTCAGATATGGACATCTATATGGCTTATGAGGCATCAGAAGGAGTCTATGAGTATGTATAGAAAGCATAAGATCGAGGACTGTTTGGCCAGAAATATGTTCAGTAGTTCAAAAGGGGCCCTCTGTATAGCTGATTTATCATCAAAAGGAGTCTATAACTTTCTATAGTTTGAAAAAATGTTAGGACACTTTGACCACAAATAAGTCCAGATATGGACATCTATATGGCTTATGAAGCATCAGAAGGAGTCTATGAGTATGTATAGAAAGCCCAAGATCGAGGACTCTTTGGCCAGAAATATGTTCAGTAGTTCAAAAGGGGACCTCTGTATAGCTGATTTATCATCAAAAGGA
Organism: Vimba vimba; assembly: GCA_022828995.1. NCBI lineage: Eukaryota > Metazoa > Chordata > Actinopteri > Cypriniformes > Leuciscidae > Vimba > Vimba vimba. The sequence continues at coordinate 28,109,851 of CM040839.1, forward strand.
GTCTATAACTTCATATAGTTTGAATTTTTTTTTAGGACACTTTGACCACAAATAAGTTCAAAATGTCAGATATGGACATCTATATGGCTTATGAAGCACCAGAAGGAGTCTATGAGTATGTATAGAAATCCCAATATCGAGGACTCTTTGGCCAGAAACGTTCAGGAGGTCAAAAGGGGACCTCTGTATAGCTGATTTATCATCAAAAGGAGTCTATAACTTTATATAGTTTGAATTTTTTTATGACACTTTGACCACAAATAAGTTCAAAAGGTCAGATATGGACATCTATATGGCTTATGAAGCATCAGAAGGAGTCTATGAGTATGTATAGAATGCCCCAATGTCAAGGACTCTTTGGCCAGAAATATGTTCAGTAGGTCAAAAGGGGAACTCTGTATAGCTAATTTATCATCAAAAGGAGTCTATAACTTAATATAGTTTGAATTTTTTTTAGGAAACTTTGACCACAAATAAGTTCAAAAGGTCAGATATGGAAATCTATATGGCTTATGAGGCATCAGAAGGAGTCTATGAGTATTTATAGAAAGCATAAGATCGAGGACTCTTTGGCCAGAAATATGTTCAGTAGTTCAAAAGGGGCCCTCTGTACAGCTGATTTATCATCAAAAGGAGTCTATAACTTTCTATAGTTTGAAAAAATGTTTGGACACTTTGACCACAAATAAGTTCAAAAGGTCAGATATGAACATCTATATGGCTTATGAAGCACCAGAAGGAGTCTATGAGTATGTATAGAAAGCATAAGATCGAGGACTCTTTGGCCAGAAATATGTTCAGGAGGTCAACAGGGGCCCTCTGTATAGCTGATTTATCATCAAAAGGAGTCTATAACTTTCTATAGTTTGAATTTTTTTTTAGGACACTTTGACCACAAATAAGTTCAAAATGTCAGATATGGACATCTATATGGCTTATGAAGCACCAGAAGGAGTCTATGAGTATGTAAAGAAAGCATAAGATCGAGGACTCTTTGGCCAGAAATATGTGCAGGAGGTCAACAGGGGCCCTCTGTATAGCTGATTTATCAGCAAAAGGAGTCTATAACTTTCTATAGTTTGAAAAAATGTTAGGACACTTTGACCACAAATAAGTTCAAAAGGTCAGATATGGACATCTATATGGCTTATGAAGCACCAGAAGGAGTCTATGAGTATGTATAGAAATCCCAAGATCGAGGACTCTTTGGCCAGAAACATGTTCAGTAGTTCAAAAGGGGCCCTCTGTATAGCTGATTTATCATCAAAAGGAGTCTATAACTTTATATAGTTTGAATTTTTTTTTAGGACACTTTGACCACAAATAAGTTCAAAATGTCAGATATGGACATCTATATGGCTTATGAGGCATCAGAAGGAGTCTATGAGTATGTATAGAAAGCCCCAAGATCAAGGACTCTTTGGCCAGAAATATGTTCAGTAGGTCAAAAGGGGACCTCTGTATAGCTGATTTATCATCAAAAGGAGTCTATAACTTTATATAGTTTGAATTTTTTTTAGGAAACTTTGACCACAAATAAGTTCAAAAGGTCAGATATGGACATCTATATGGCTTATGAAGCATCAGAAGGAGTCTATGAGTATGTATAGAAAGCCCCAAGATCAAGGACTCTTTGGCCAGAAATATGTTCAGTAGGTCAAAAGGGGACCTCTGTATAGCTGATTTATCATCAAAAGGAGTCTATAACTTTATATAGTTTGAATTTTTTTTAGGAAACTTTGACCACAAATAAGTTCAAAAGGTCAGATATGGACATCTATATGGCTTATGAGGCATCAGAAGGAGTCTATGAGTATGTATAGAAAGCATAAGATCGAGGACTGTTTGGCCAGAAATATGTTCAGTAGTTCAAAAGGGGCCCTCTGTATAGCTGATTTATCATCAAAAGGAGTCTATAACTTTCTATAGTTTGAAAAAATGTTAGGACACTTTGACCACAAATAAGTCCAGATATGGACATCTATATGGCTTATGAAGCATCAGAAGGAGTCTATGAGTATGTATAGAAAGCCCAAGATCGAGGACTCTTTGGCCAGAAATATGTTCAGTAGTTCAAAAGGGGACCTCTGTATAGCTGATTTATCATCAAAAGGAGTCTATAACTTCATATAGTTTGAATTTTTTTTTAGGACACTTTGACCACAAATAAGTTCAAAATGTCAGATATGGACATCTATATGGCTTATGAAGCACCAGAAGGAGTCTATGAGTATGTATAGAAATCCCAATATCGAGGACTCTTTGGCCAGAAACGTTCAGGAGGTCAAAAGGGGACCTCTGTATAGCTGATTTATCATCAAAAGGAGTCTATAACTTTATATAGTTTGAATTTTTTTATGACACTTTGACCACAAATAAGTTCAAAAGGTCAGATATGGACATCTATATGGCTTATGAAGCATCAGAAGGAGTCTATGAGTATGTATAGAATGCCCCAATGTCAAGGACTCTTTGGCCAGAAATATGTTCAGTAGGTCAAAAGGGGAACTCTGTATAGCTAATTTATCATCAAAAGGAGTCTATAACTTAATATAGTTTGAATTTTTTTTAGGAAACTTTGACCACAAATAAGTTCAAAAGGTCAGATATGGAAATCTATATGGCTTATGAGGCATCAGAAGGAGTCTATGAGTATTTATAGAAAGCATAAGATCGAGGACTCTTTGGCCAGAAATATGTTCAGTAGTTCAAAAGGGGCCCTCTGTACAGCTGATTTATCATCAAAAGGAGTCTATAACTTTCTATAGTTTGAAAAAATGTTTGGACACTTTGACCACAAATAAGTTCAAAAGGTCAGATATGAACATCTATATGGCTTATGAAGCACCAGAAGGAGTCTATGAGTATGTATAGAAAGCATAAGATCGAGGACTCTTTGGCCAGAAATATGTTCAGGAGGTCAACAGGGGCCCTCTGTATAGCTGATTTATCATCAAAAGGAGTCTATAACTTTCTATAGTTTGAAAAAATGTTACGACACTTTGACCACAAATAAGTTCAAAAGGTCAGATATGGACATCTATGTGGCTTATGAAGCACCAGAAGGAGTCTATGAGTATGTATAGAAAGCATAAGATCGAGGACTCTTTGGCCAGAAATATGTTCAGGAGGTCAAAATGGGACCTCTGTGTAGCTGATTTATCATCAAAAGGAGTCTATAACTTTCTATAGTTTGAAAAAATGTTAGGACACTTTGACCACAAATAAGTTCAAAAGGTTAGATATGGACATCTATATGGCTTATGAGGCATCTGAAGGAGTCTATGAGTATGTATAGATATCCCAATATCGAGGACTCCTTGGCCAGAAACATGTTCAGGAGGTCAAAAGGGGCCCTCTGTATAGCTGATTTATCATCAAAAGGAGTCTATAACTTTATATAGTTTGAATTTTTTTTAGGAAACTTTGACCACAAATAAGTTCAAAAGGTCAGATATGGACATCTATATGGCTTATTAGGCATCAGAAGGAGTCTATGAGTATGTATAGAAAGCCCCAAGATCAAGGACTCTTTGGCCAGAAATATGTTCAGTAGGTCAGAAGGGGCCCTCTGTATAGCTGATTTATCATCAAAAGGAGTCTATAACTTTCTATAGTTTGAAAAAATGTTAGGACACTTTGACCACAAATAAGTTCAAAAGGTCAGATATGGACATCTATATGGCTTATGAAGCATCAGAAGGAGTCTATGAGTATGTATAGAAAACACAAGATCGAGGACTCTTTGGCCAGAAATATGTTCAGTAGGTCAAAAGGGGCCCTCTGTATAGCTGATTTATCATCAAAAGGAGTCTATAACTTACTATAGTTTGAAAAAATGTTAGGACACTTTGACCACAAATAAGTTCAAAAGGTCAGATATGGACATCTGTATGGCTTATGAAGCATCAGAAGGAATCTATGAGTATGTATAGAAAGCATAAGATCAAGGACTCTTTGGCTAGAAACATGTTCAGGAGGTCAAAAGGGGACCTCTGTATAGCTGATTTATCATCAAAAGGAGTCTATAACTTTCTATTGTTTGAAATATTTTGAGGACACTTTGACCACAAATAAGTTCAAAAGGTCAGATATGGACATCTATTTGGCTTATGAAGCATCAGAAGGAATCTATGAGTATGTATAGAAAACGCAAGATCGAGGACTCTTTGGCCAGAAATATGTTCAGTAGGTCAAAAGGGGCCCTCTGTATAGCTGATTTATCATCAAAAGGAGTCTATAACTTACTATAGTTTGAAAAAATGTTAGGACACTTTGACCACAAATAAGTTCAAAAGGTCAGATATGGACATCTGTATGGCTTATGAAGCATCAGAAGGAATCTATGAGTATGTATAGAAAGCATAAGATCAAGGACTCTTTGGCTAGAAACATGTTCAGGAGGTCAAAAGGGGACCTCTGTATAGCTGATTTATCATCAAAAGGAGTCTATAACTTTATATAGTTTGAAAAAATGTTAGGACACTTTGACCACAAATAAGTTCAAAAGGTCAGATATGGACATCTGTATGGCTTATGAAGCATCAGAAGGAATCTATGAGTATGTATAGAAAGCATAAGATCAAGGACTCTTTGGATAGAAACATGTTCAGGAGGTCAAAAGGGGACCTCTGTATAGCTGATTTATCATCAAAAGGAGTCTATAACTTTCTATTGTTTGAAATATTTTGAGGACACTTTGACCACAAATAAGTTCAAAAGGTCAGATATGGACATCTATTTGGCTTATGAAGCATCAGAAGGAATCTATGAGTATGTATAGAAAGCCCAAGATTGAGGACTCTTTGAACAGAAACATGTTCAGTAGATCAAAAGGGGCTCTCTGTTATAGCTGATTTATCATCAAAAGAAGTCTATAACTTTATATAGTTTGAAAAAATGTTAGGACACTTTGACCACAAATAAGTTCAAAAGGTCAGATATGGACATCTGTATGGCTTATGAAGCATCAGAAGGAATCTATGAGTATGTATAGAAAGCATAAGATCGAGGACTCTTTGGCCAGAAACATGTTCAGGAGGTCAAAAGGGGACCTCTGTATAGCTGATTTATCATCAAAAGGAGTCTATAACTTTATATAGTTTGAATGTTTTTTAGGAAACTTTGACCACAAATAAGTTCAAAAGGTCAGATATGGACATCTATATGGCTTATGAGGCATCAGAAGGAGTCTATGAGTATCTATAGAAAGCATAAGATCGAGGACTCTTTGGCCAGAAATATGTTCAGTAGTTCAAAAGGGGACCTCTGTATAGCTGATTTATCATCAAAAGGAGTCTATAACTTTATATAGTTTGAATTTTTTTTTAGGACACTTTGACCACAAATAAGTTCAAAATGTCAGATATGGACATCTATATGGCTTATGAAGCACCAGAAGGAGTCTATGAGTATGTATAGAAATCCCAATATCGTGGACTCTTTGGCCAGAAACATGTTCAGTAGGTCAAAAGGGGACCTCTGTATAGCTGACTTATCATCAAAAGGAGTCTTTAACTTTATATAGTTTGAATTTTTTTATGACACTTTGACCACAAATAAGTTCAAAAGGTCAGATATGGACATCTATATGGCTTATGAAGCATCAAAAGGAGTCTATGAGTATGTATAGAAAGCCCCAAGATCAAAGACTCTTTGGCCAGAAATATGTTCAGTAGGTCAAAAGGGGCCCTCTGTATAGTTGATTTATCATCAAAAGGTGTCTATAACTTTCTATAGTTTGAAAAAATGTTAGGACACTTTGACCACAAATAAGTTCTAAAGGTCAGATTTGGACATCTATATGGCTCATGAGGCATCAGAAGGAGTCTATGAGTATGTATAGAAAGCCCAAGATCGAGGACTCTTTGGCAAGAAATATGTTCCTTGGGTCAAATATGGACTTCTGTATAGCTGACGTAACATCAGAAAGAGTCAACAAGTTTGTATGGAAAGGTCAAGTTTCGAGTACTCCTTGGCCAGAAAAAAATTCAGTATGTCAAATATGGACTTTTGTCAGGAAGATATAACATCCGAAGATATCAATCTGAATGTATAGTGTTAATCATTTAGGACTCTTTGGCCAGAAAAATGTTCAGTAGGTCAAAAGGGGACCTCTGAATAGCTGATTTATCATCAGAAAGAATCTATAACTTTATATAGTTTAAAAACTTTTGATGACCAGAAATAAGTTCAAAAGGTCAGATATGGATATCTATATGGCTTATGTAACATTAGAAGGAGTCTATGAGTATGTATAGAAAGGTCAAGATCGAGAACTCTATGGCCATAAATATATTCCTTGGGTCAAATATGGACTTCTGTATGGCCGATTTAACATCAGAAGGAGTCTAAGAGTTTCTAAGAGTAAAAAACATTTTGAGGATTCTTTGGCCAAAAACATGTTAAATCAGTCAAAAATATGGCTACAGTCTGGCTGACATAACATCACGAGAAGTCTTTATGTAATGTTCAAGGTATCTGGCCAGAAATATGTTCAGAAGGTCAAATATGGACTTCTGTATGGCTGATTTAACATCAGAAGGAGTTTATACATTTAGACAAAATCCTTTTGAGAACTCTTTGGTCAAATTTTTTTTCAATCAGTCAAATATGGACTACTGTCTGCCTGATTTTACATTACGAGAAGTCAGTCTATATGTATAGTGAGTTGATGTTCACGGACTCTGGCCATAAATATGTACAGTAGGTCAGAAATAGACTACTGGCTGGTTAATATAACATCACATCGTCAATCTGTAGTATAGCAAGACAATGTTCAAGAACTCTTTGGCCAGAAATATGTTCAGAAGGTCAAAAGGTGACCTTTGTATAGCTGATTTATTATCAGAAGGAGTCTATAACTTTATATAGCTTAAGTATTATATATTAGAAATATGTTCCTTGGGTCACATTTGGTTCATGGTTGACGTAACATCAGAAAGAGTCAACAAGTATGTATAGAAAGTTCAAGTTTGAGTACTCTTTGGCCCGAATTATGTTTAGTAGATAAAAAAGTGACCTCTGTATGGCTGATTTAACATCAGAATTAGTCTATAAGATTATATAGCTTAAGTATTATATATTATATAAGATTATATAAAACCTTTTAAGGACCCATTGACCAGAAATAAGTTTAACAGGTCAGATATGGACTTCTAAATGGCTTATGAAGCATCAGAAGATGTCTAGAGTATGTACAGAAAGTTCAAGATCGAGTACTCTTTTTCCCAGTAGTTGAAATATGGCTGTTTTAACATCAGAAGGAGTCTATAAATTTTAAGAGTAAAGTTTGGCCTCTTTGGCCAAAAATGTGTTCAATCGGTCAAATATCGACTACTCCTTGCCTGAGTTAACATCACGAGAAGTCAGTATGTACGTATAGTAAGTTAAGTTTCATGGTCTCTTGGCAGAAATATGTTTAGTAGGTCAAAATTTACTTTATTTTATGGGTGATGTAACATCATCAGAAGGAGTCTATAAGTTTGTTTAAAAACCTTTGAGGACCCTTTGACCAGAAATAAGTTCAATAGGTCAAATATGCACCTCTATATGGCTGATTTAACATCAGAAGGAGTCTATAAGTTTATAATATACACAAAATACCTTTTGAGGACTCTTTTGCCAAAAATATGTTCAATCAGTCAAATATGGACTACTGTCTGGCTTATATAACATCACAAGAAGTCAGTCTTGTATGTTTAGTAAGTTAATATTCAAGGACTCTTTATCCAGAATTGTGTTCAGTAGATCAAAAATGGACTTCTGTATGGCTGATGTAACATCAGAAAGATTCTACAAGAATGTATAGAAAGTTTAAGATCGATTACTCTTGGGTCAGAAATATGTGCAGTAGGTCAAACATGGACTACTGTCTTGCTAATACAACATCACAAGAAGTCAGTAAGTAAGAAGTCAGTAAGAACTCTTTGGACAGAAAATATGTTCTGTAGGTCAAAGAGGGACCTCTGTAGGCCTGATTTGACACATGACATATGTGCATTGGCATTGCACAATAACTAACTTATTCATTTATTCTTTTAAGGGAAATTATTGCATTTACCTCTTGCATTACAATGCATAGAATAAACTACTTCATACCTCATGTGCAATGAAAACATAACATGAGTGTTGCATTGCACAAACGATCTAAGAATTAGCGTTAAATAATAATGTATTATTATTATATCTAACTATATCAGTTAGATATTTTATGCAGTGGAATGTAGATAGTTGAGATAGTTATTGTATGTTTGTGATGCACTCATAGCTTATATGTTATTCTTCAATGCACAAAGTTTGATCTTGTGTGAAATGCAATGCAATAGCATATATTGTATTTCCTCAAAGCAAAACGCAATGTAGTTTGGGAATGAGTTACTTCTGGTGTGTAATGCAATGCAAGAAGTGCATAGCCTATATGTTATTCTTCAATGCACAACGTTAGATCGTTTGTGCAATGCAATGCAACAACACATATGTTATCTCTTTAATGAACATGGGAATGGTTAAGTTCTAGTGTGCAATGCAATGCAAAAAGTGTATAACCTATATGTTATTCTTCAGTGCACAACGTTAGATCGTTTGTGCAATGCAATGCAACAACACATGTTATCTCTTTAATGAACATGGGAATGGTTAAGTTCTAGTGTGCAATGCAATGCAAAAAGTGTATAACCTACATGTTATTCTTCAGTGCACAACGTTAGATCGTTAGTGCAATGCAATGCAACAACACACATATCATCTCTTTAAAGAAAATGGGAATGATTTAGTTCTGGTGTGCAATGCAATGCGAAAAGTGTATAACCTATATGTTATTCTTCAGAGCACAACGTTAGATCGTTTGTGCAATGCAATGCAATGCAATGCAACAACAAACATTATCTCTTTAATGAATATGGGAATGATTTAGTTCTGGTGTGCAATGCAATGCAATGCAAAAAGTGCATAACCTATATGTTTTTCTTCAGTGCACAACGTTAGATCGTTTTTGCAATAAAATGCAAAGCAATGCAATTGCAACAACACACGTTATCTCTTTAATGAACATGGGAATTATTTAGTTCTGGTATGCAATGCAATGCAATGCGAAAAGTGCATAACCTATATGTTATTCTTCAGTGCACAACGTTAGATCGTTAGTGCAATGCAATGCAAAAACACACATACCATCTCTTTAATGAACATGGGAATGGTTAAGTTCTAGTGTGCAATGCAATGCAAAAAGTGCATAACCTATATGTTATTCTTCAGTGCACAAAGTTAGATCGTTAGTGCAATGCAATGCAATGCAATGCAATGCAGTACAATGCATTGCAAATCAATGCAATGCAATGCACCAACAAATGTTATCTCTTTAATGAACATGGGAATGATTTAGGTCTGGTGTGCAATGAAATGCAAAAAGTGCATAACCTATATGTTATTCTTTCGTGAACAAAGTTAGATCGTTAGTGCAATGCAATGCAATGCAGTGCAAAGCATTGCAAATCAATGCAATGCAATGCAATGCAATGCAACAACACACATATCATCTCTATAATGAACTTGGGAATGATTTTGTTCTGGTGTGCAATGCAATGCGAAAAGAGCATAAAGCAATGCAAATCAATATAGTGCAATACAATGCAATGCAACAACACACGTTATGTCTTTAATGAACATGGGAATGATTTAGTTCTGGTGTGCAATGCAATGCAAAAAGAGCATAACCTATATGTTATTCTTCAGTGCACAACGTTAGATCGTTAGTGCAATGCAATGCAGTGCAAAGCAATGCAAAGCATTGCAAAGCAATGCAAAGCAATGCAATGCAATACAATGCAATGCAACAACACACGTTATGTCTTTAATGAACATGGGAATGATTTAGTTCTGGTGTGCAATGCAATGCAATATGTGCATAACCTATATGTTATTCTTCAGTGCACAACGTTAGAGCGTTAGTGTAATGCAATGCAATGCAAAGCAATGCAAATCAATATAGTGCAATACAATGCAATGAAAAACACTTGTTATATTTTTAATCAACATGGGAATGAGGTAGTTCTGGTGTGCAATGCAATGCGAAAAGTGCATAACCTATATGTTATTCTTCAGTGCACAACGTTAGATCGTTAGTGCAATGCAATGCAATGCAATGCAATGCAGTGCAAAGCAATGCAAATAAATGCAATGCAATGCAATGCAATGCAATGCAATGCAATGCAATGCAATGCAACAACACACGTTATGTTTTTAATCAACATGGGAATGAGGTAGTTCTGGTGTGCAATGCAATGCAAAAAGTGCATAACATATGTTATTCTTCAGTGCACAACGTTAGATCGTTAGTGCAATGCAATTCAATGCAATGCAATGCAATGCAATGCAACAACACACATATCATCTCTATAATGAACTTGGGAATGATTTTGTTCTGGTGTGCAATGCAATACGAAAAGAACATAACATATATGTTATTCTTCAGTGCACAACGTTAGATCTTTAGTGCAATGTAATGCAGTGCAAAGCAATGCAAATGAATGTAATGCAACGCAAAACATTGCACTGCAACAACACACGTTATGTCTTTAATGAACATTGGAATGATTTAGTTCATGTATGCAATGCAATGCAAAAAGTGCATGACCTATATGTTATTCTTCAGTGCACTACGTTAGATCGTTAGTGCAATGCAATGCAAAGCAATGCAATGCAGTGCAAAGCAATACAGTGCAAAGCAATGCAGTGCAAAGCAATAGTTAGCAATACTAACCAATGCAATGCAACCAAACCAATGCAATGCAACAACACGTGTTATGTCTTTAATGAACATGGAAATGATTTAGTTCTGGTGTGCAATGCAATGCAGTGCAAAAAGTGCATATGTTATTCTTCAGTGCACAACGTTAGATCGTTAGTGCAATGCAATGTAATGCAACAACAAACGTTATGTCTTTAATCAACATGGGAATGAGGTAGTTCAGTTGTACAATGCAATGCAAAAAGTGCATAACCTATATGTTATTCTTCAGTGCACAATGTTAGATCGTTAGTGCAATGCAATGCAATGCAATGCAATGCAATGCAACAACACACATATCATCTCTATAATGAACTTGGGAATGATTTTGTTCTGGTGTGCAATGCAATGCAAAAAGTGCATGACCTATATGTTATTCTTCAGTGCACAACGTTAGATCGTTAGTGCAATGCAATGCAGTGCAAAGTAATGCAAAGCAATGCAAATCAATGCAATGCAATACAATGCAATGAGCGTTAGAGCGATGAACGTTAGAGCGTTAGTGCAATGCAATGCAATGCAATGCAATGCAATGCAGTGCAAAGCAATGCAAATAAATGCAATGCAATGCAATGCAATGCAATGCAATGCAATGCAATGCAACAACACACGTTATGTTTTTAATCAACATGGGAATGAGGTAGTTCTGGTGTGCAATGCAATGCAAAAAGTGCATAACATATGTTATTCTTCAGTGCACAACGTTAGATCGTTAGTGCAATGCAATGCAGTGCAAAGCAATGCAAATCAATGCAATGCAATACAATGCAATGCAACAACACACGTTATGCCTTTAATGAACATGGGAATGAGGTAGTTCTGGTGTGCGATGCAATGAGAGAAGTGCATAACCTATATGCTATTCTTCAGTGCACAACATTAGATCGTTAGTGCAATGCAATGCAATGCAATGCAATGCAATGCAATGCAATGCAATGCAATGCAAAGCAATGCAATGCAATGCAACAACACAATGCAATGCAACAACACACGTTGTCTTGGGAATGAGGTAGTTCTGGTGTGTTATTCTTCAGTGCACAACGTTAGATCGTTTAGTGCAAAGCAATTCAATGCAATGCAATGCAATGCAACAACAACACACACATATCATCTCTATAATGAACTTGGGAATGATTTTGTTCTGGTGTGCAATGCAATACGAAAAGAACATAACATATATGTTATTCTTCAGTGCACAACGTTAGATCTTTAGTGCAATGCAATGCAGTGTAAATCAATGCAAATGAATGTAATGCAACTCAAAACATTGCAATGCAACAACACACGTTATGTCTTTAATGAACATTGGAATGATTTAGTTCATGTATGCAATGCAATGCAATGCAAAAAGTGCATGACCTATATGTTATTCTTCAGTGCACAACGTTAGATCGTTAGTGCAATGCAATGCAATGCAATGCAATGCAGTGCAAAGCAATGCAGTGCAAAGCAATGCAAATCAATGCAATGCAATACAATGCAATGCAACAACACGTGTTATGTCTTCAATGAACATGGGAATGATTTAGTTCTGGTGTGCAATGCAATGCAATGCAAAAAGTGCATAACCTATATGTTATTCTTCACTGCACAACGTTAGATCGTTTGTGCAATGCAATGCAATGCAATGCACCAACAAACGTTATCTCTTTTATGAACGTGGGAATGATTTAGTTCTGGTGTGCAATGCAATGCAGTGCAAAAAGTGCATACCTATATGTTATTCTTCAGTGCACAACGTTAGATCGTTAGTGCAATGCAATGTAATGCAACAACACACGTTATGTCTTTAATCAACATGGGAATGAGGTAGTTCAGTTGTACAATGCAATGCAAAAAGTGCATAACCTATATGTTATTCTTCAGTGCACAACGTTAGATCGTTAGTGCAATGAAATGCAATGCAATGCAATGCATCAACACACATATCATCTCTATAATGAACATGGGAATGATTTAGTTCTGGTGTGCAATGCAATGCGAAATATGCATAACCTATAAGTTATTCTTCAGTGCACAACGTTAGATCGTTTGTGCAATGCAATTGCAACAACACATATGTTATCTCTTTAATGAACATGGGAATGAGTTAGTTCTGGTGTGCAATGCAATGCAATGCACGAAGTGCATAACCTATATTTCTTTAATTATGCTCAACGTTAGATCGTTTGTGCAAAGCACATAATGTATAAGAATGAGCTATACATAGGTATGCTTTTGACCTGCTGAACATATTTCTGGCCAAAGAGTCCGTAAAGATGTTATATCATCCTGACAAAGGTCCAAATTTGACAGACTGAATTTTTTTCTGTCCAAGGAGTACTCGAAACTTGACCTTACCATTTATACTCGTTGACTTTTTCTGATGTTACATCAGCCATAAAGTCCATATCTGAACCAAGGAACATATTTTTGGCCAAAGAGTCCGCAATCTTGGGCTTTCTATTCATATAGTCCAACTCCTTCTGATGCTTCATAAGCCATATAGATGTCCATATCTGACCTTTTGAACTTATTTCTGGTCAAAGTGTCCTCAAAATTTTTCAAACTGTATAAAGTTATAGTCTCCTTCTAATGATAAATCAGCTATACAGAGGGCCCCTTTTGACCTACTGAAAATATTTCTGGCCAAAGAGTCCTAAAAGATTAACACTATACATTCAGACTGATATCTTCGGATGTTAATATCATCCTGACAAAAGTCCATATTTGACCTACCGAATTTTTTTTCTGGCCATGGAGTGAGTACTCGAAACTTGATCTATCCATATATACTTGTTGACTCTTTCTGATGTTACGTCAGACATACAGAATTCCATTTTTGACCCAAGGAACATATTTCTGGCCAAAGAGTCCTCTATCTTGGGCTTTCTATACATACTCATAGACTCCTTCTGATGCTTCATAAGCCATAGAGATGTCCATATCTGACCTTTTGAACTTACTTGTGGTCAAAGTGTCCTAACATTTTTTCAAACTATAGAAAGTTATAGACTCCTTTTGATGATAAATCAGCTATACAGAGGGCCCCTTTTGACCTCTTGAACATATTTCTAGCCAAACAGTCCTCAATCTTGCGTTTTCTATACATACTCATAGACTCCTTCTGATGCTTCATAAGCCATATAGATGTCCATATCTGACCTTTTGAACTTATTTGTGGTCAAAGTGTCCTAAAAAAAATTCAAACTATATAAAGTTATAAATCAGTTATGCAGAGGGCCCCTTTTGAACTCCTGAATATAATTCTGGCCAAAGAGTCCTCGATCTTGGGCTTTCTATTCATACTCATAGATTCCTTCTGATGCTTCATAAGATGTCCATATCTGACCTTTTGAACTTATTTGTGGTCAAAGTGTCCTAACATTTTTTCAAACTATATAAAGTTATAGACTCCTTTTGATGATAAATCAGCTATACAGAGGTCCCCTTTTGACCTCGAGAACATATTTCTGACCAAAGAGTCCTCGATCTTGGGCTTTCTATACATACTCATAGATTCCTTCTGATGCTTCATAAGATGTCCATATCTGACCTTTTGAACTTATTTGTGGTCAAAGTGTCCTCAAAATTTTTCAAACTATAGAAAGTTATAGACTCCTTTTGATGATAAATCAGCTATACAGAGGGCACCTTTTGACCTCCTGAACATGTTTTTGGCCAAAGAGTCCTCGATCTTGGGATTTCTATACATACTCATAGACTCCTTCTGGTGCTTCATAAGCCATATAGATGTCAATATCTGACCTTTTGAACTTATTTGTGGTCAAAGTGTCATAAAAAAATTCAAACTATAGAAAGTTATAGACTCCTTTTGATGATAAATCAGCTATACAGAGGGCCCCTTTTGACCTCCTGAACATGTTTCTGGCCAAAGAGTCCTCGATCTTGGGATTTCTATACATACTCATAGACTCCTTCTGGTGCTTCATAAGCCATATAGATGTCCATATCTGACCTTTTGAACTTATTTGTGGTCAAAGTGTCCTAACATTTTTTCAAACTATAGTAAGTTATAGACTCCTTTTGATGATAAATCAGCTATACAGAGGGCCCCTTTTGACCTACTGAACATGTTTCTGGCCAAAGAGTCCTCGATCTTGGGATTTCTATACATACTCATAGACTCCTTCTGATGCTTCATAAGCCATATAGATGTCCATATCTGACCTTTTGAACTTATTTGTGGTCAAAGTGTCCTAACATTTTTTCAAACTATAGTAAGTTATAGACTCCTTTTGATGATAAATCAGCTATACAGAGGGCCCCTTTTGACCTACTGAACATATTTCTGGACAAAGAGTCCTCGATCTTGCGTTTTCTATACATACTCATAGACTCCTTCTGATGCTTCATAAGCCATATAGATGTCCATATCTGACATTTTGAACTTATTTGAGGTCAAATTGTCCTAAAAAAAATTCAAACTATATAAAGTTATAGACTCCTTTTGATGATAAGTCAGCTATACAGAGGTCCCCTTTTGACGTCCTGAAAATGTTTCTGGCCAAAGAGTCCTCGATCTTATGCTTTATATACATACTCATAGACTCCTTCTGATGCTTCAAAAGCCAAATAGATGTCCATATCTGACCTTTTGAACTTATTTGTGGTCAAAGTGTCCTCAAAATTTTTCAAACTATAGAAAGTTATAGACTCCTTTTGATGATAAATTAGCTATACAGAGGGCCCCTTTTGACCTCCTGAACATATTTCTGGCCAAAGAGTCCTCGATCTTGGGCTTTCTATACATACTCATAGACTCCTTCTGATGCTTCATAAGCCATATAGATGTCCATATCTGACCTTTTGAACTTATTTGTGGTCAAAGTGTCATAAAAAAATTCAAACTATATAAAGTTATAGACTCCTTTTGATGATAAATCAGCTATAAACAGGGCCCCTTTTGACCTCCTGAACATGTTTCTGGCCAAAGAGTCCTCGATCTTGGGATTTCTATACATACTCATAGACTCCTTCTGGTGCTTCATAAGCCATATAGATGTCCATATCTGACCTTTTGAACTTATTTGTGGTCAAAGTGTCCTCAAAATTTTTCAAACTGTAGAAAGTTATAGACTCCTTTTGATGATAAATCAGCTATACAGAGGGCCCCTTTTGACCTCCTGAACATATTTCTGGCCAAAGAGTCCTCGATCTTGGGCTTTCTATACATACTCATAGACTCCTTCTGATGCTTCATAAGCCATATAGATGTCCATATCTGACCTTTTGAACTTATTTGTGGTCAAAGTGTCCTAACATTTTTTCAAACTATAGTAAGTTATAGACTCCTTTTGATGATAAATCAGCTATACAGAGGGCCCCTTTTGACCTACTGAACATATTTCTGGACAAAGAGTCCTCGATCTTGCGTTTTCTATACATACTCATAGACTCCTTCTGATGCTTCATAAGCCATATAGATGTCCATATCTGACCTTTTGAACTTATTTGTGGTCAAAGTGTCCTAACATTTTTTCAAACTATAGAAAGTTATAGACTCCTTTTGATGATAAATCAGCTATACAGAGGGCCCCTTTTGACCTCCTGAACATATTTCTGGCCAAAGAGTCCTCGATCTTGGGCTTTCTATACATACTCATAGACTCCTTCTGATGCTTCATAAGCCATATAGATGTCCATATCTGACCTTTTGAACTTATTTGTGGTCAAAGTGTCATAAAAAAATTCAAACTATATAAAGTTATAGACTCCTTTTGATGATAAATCAGCTATAAACAGGGCCCCTTTTGACCTCCTGAACATGTTTCTGGCCAAAGAGTCCTCGATCTTGGGATTTCTATACATACTCATAGACTCCTTCTGATGCTTCATAAGCCATATAGATGTCCATATCTGACCTTTTGAACTTATTTGTGGTCAAAGTGTCCTAACATTTTTTCAAACTATAGTAAGTTATAGACTCCTTTTGATGATAAATCAGCTATACAGAGGGCCCCTTTTGACCTACTGAACATATTTCTGGACAAAGAGTCCTCGATCTTGCGTTTTCTATACATATAGACTCCTTCTGATGCTTCATAAGCCATATAGATGTCCATATCTGACCTTTTGAACTTATTTGTGGTCAAAGTGTCCTAACATTTTTTCAAACTATAGAAAGTTATAGACTCCTTTTGATGATAAATCAGCTATACAGAGGGCCCCTTCTGACCTACTGAACATATTTCTGGCCAAAGAGTCCTCGATCTTAGGCTTTCTATACATACTCATAGACTCCTTTTGGTGCTTCATAAGCCATATAGATGTCCATATCTGACATTTTGAACTTATTTGAGGTCAAATTGTCCTAAAAAAAATTCAAACTATATAAAGTTATAGACTCCTTTTGATGATAAATCAGCTATACAGAGGTCCCCTTTTGACCTCCTGAACATATTTCTGGCCAAAGAGTCCTCGATCTTGGGCTTTCTATACATACTCATAGACTCCTTCTGATGCTTCATAAGCCATATAGATGTCCATATCTGACCTTTTGAACTTATTTGTGGTCAAAGTGTCATAAAAAAATTCAAACTATATAAAGTTATAGACTCCTTTTGATGATAAATCAGCTATAAACAGGGCCCCTTTTGACCTCCTGAACATGTTTCTGGCCAAAGAGTCCTCGATCTTGGGATTTCTATACATACTCATAGACTCCTTCTGGTGCTTCATAAGCCATATAGATGTCCATATCTGACCTTTTGAACTTATTTGTGGTCAAAGTGTCCTAACATTTTTTCAAACTATAGAAAGTTATAGACTCCTTTTGATGATAAATCAGCTATACAGAGGGCCCCTTTTGACCTCCTGAACATATTTCTGGCCAAAGAGTCCTCGATCTTGGGATTTCTATACATACTCATAGACTCCTTCTGGTGCTTCATAAGCCGTATAGATGTCCATATCTGACCTTTTGAACTTATTTGTGGTCAAAGTGTCATAAAAAAATTCAAACTATATAAAGTTATAGACTCCTTTTGATGATAAATCAGCTATAAACAGGGCCCCTTTTGACCTCCTGAACATGTTTCTGGCCAAAGAGTCCTCGATCTTGGGATTTCTATACATACTCATAGACTCCTTCTGGTGCTTCATAAGCCATATAGATGTCCATATCTGACATTTTGAACTTATTTGTGGTCAAAGTGTCCTCAAAATTTTTCAAACTATAGAAAGTTATAGACTCCTTTTGATGATAAATCAGCTATACAGAGGGCCCCTTTTGACCTCCTGAACATATTTCTGGCCAAAGAGTCCTCGATCTTTGGCTTTCTATACATACTCATAGACTCCTTCTGATGCTTCATAAGCCATATAGATGTCCATATCTGACCTTTTGAACTTATTTGTGGTCAAAGTGTCCTAACATTTTTTCAAACTATAGTAAGTTATAGACTCCTTTTGATGATAAATCAGCTATACAGAGGGCCCCTTTTGACCTACTGAACATATTTCTGGACAAAGAGTCCTCGATCTTGCGTTTTCTATACATACTCATAGACTCCTTCTGATGCTTCATAAGCAGTGTTGTGGGTAACGCGTTACAAAGTAACGCGTTAGAGTACTCTAATTACCTTTTTCGTGAAATGTGTAACTTAACGCGTTAGTTTCTTGCGTTAAGTAATCAGTAACTTCGTTATTTTTTTAAAAAAGTAATCCGTTATTTTAAGGAAAGGAAAATCCCGACTGCAGCCTGCTTTTTGTCAGACAGTAGGCTTAGGTCTACTTTGCCACCTGCGGGTATATCAGCGGAGCCGAAGCGCTGTGATCGTAAAGTCAATGGCTGTGTATGATACGTCTGTGCCCTGCATGCGCCTCTGACCCTGTGTGTGTGTGTGTGTGTGTGTTTTTTTTTTTTTTTTTTCGAACTCCCGGCAAGATGGCAGAGAAGACAGCGTTTGGATTATGGAAGTACGCACATCATGTTCAATTTGTCAACGAAAAGGAAAAGAAAATGCACACTGCGTTGGTGAAAAGTTGGCAAAAATTAAATTCGGCTTGTAATCATTTTTGTTTGACAGGCAGCTGTTAATTTCGGTTAGATCGTTGACTGGTTGTTCATTTCTAAATGGATTTAAATCTGCAAGCCTGTTTACCTCAGGTTGTGTTTACAAGTAAGCACACTTGATACACTTTGATAACTGCATTAGATTTAAAGAAAAAATCAGGAGTTATCTTGTATGGTGCTCATATACAGTAGCCTAGGCTACCCGGGCTGGGTAGGTGCGAATTTTGATTAATATGTTCTGTGATAATAAATAAATAAATAAAACGCCATGTGGAATAGCCTATTGCTGACTGTCTTTCCTGTTATTGTTATCCTGCAGTGTTAATTTAGTCGGATGACTGACGTTATTCATTGTCAGGAGTCACGACTTCTAAGTGCATTTAAAGGGGCTGGGGGCTGTGTCTGTCATGTGTGAGCCGCTGCAAACGGCTTTTAATTTTTGGTAACGCATGAGTACTCTAACGCGTTACTTTTATGAATAGATAACGCTGTAACGTAACTGATTACTTTTAATTGATGGTAACGTTGTAACCTAATTAACTACTTTCCAAAGTAACTATACCCAACACTGTTCATAAGCCATATAGATGTCCATATCTGACCTTTTGAACTTATTTGTGGTCAAAGTGTCCTAACATTTTTTCAAACTATAGAAAGTTATAGACTCCTTTTGATGATAAATCAGCTATACAGAGGGCCCCTTCTGACCTACTGAACATATTTCTGGCCAAAGAGTCCTCGATCTTATGCTTTCTATACATACTCATAGACTCCTTCTGGTGCTTCATAAGCCATATAGATGTCCATATCTGACATTTTGAACTTATTTGAGGTCAAATTGTCCTAAAAAAAATTCAAACTATATAAAGTTATAGACTCCTTTTGATGATAAGTCAGCTATACAGAGGTCCCCTTTTGACCTCCTGAAAATGTTTCTGGCCAAAGAGTCCTCGATCTTATGCTTTATATACATACTCATAGACTCCTTCTGATGCTTCAAAAGCCATATAGATGTCCATATCTGACCTTTTGAACTTATTTGTGGTCAAAGTGTCATAAAAAAATTCAAACTATATAAAGTTATAGACTCCTTTTGATGATAAGTCAGCTATACAGAGGTCCCCTTTTGACCTCCTGAACATGTTTCTGGCCAAACAGTCCTCGATCTTATGCTTTCTATACATACTCATAGACTCCTTCTGGTGCTTCATAAGCCATATAGATGTCCATATCTGACCTTTTGAACTTATTTGTGGTCAAAGTGTCCTCAAAATTTTTCAAACTATAGAAAGTTATAGACTCCTTTTGATGATAAATCAGCTATACAGAGGGCCCCTTTTGACCTCCTGAACATATTTCTGGCCAAAGAGTCCTCGATCTTGGGCTTTCTATACATACTCATAGACTCCTTCTGATGCTTCATAAGCCATATAGATGTCCATATCTGACCTTTTGAACTTATTTGTGGTCAAAGTGTCCTAACATTTTTTCAAACTATAGTAAGTTATAGACTCCTTTTGATGATAAATCAGCTATACAGAGGGCCCCTTTTGACCTACTGAACATATTTCTGGACAAAGAGTCCTCGATCTTGCGTTTTCTATACATACTCATAGACTCCTTCTGATGCTTCATAAGCCATATAGATGTCCATATCTGACCTTTTGAACTTATTTGTGGTCAAAGTGTCCTAACATTTTTTCAAACTATAGAAAGTTATAGACTCCTTTTGATGATAAATCAGCTATACAGAGGGCCCCTTTTGACCTCCTGAACATATTTCTGGCCAAAGAGTCCTCGATCTTGGGCTTTCTATACATACTCATAGACTCCTTCTGATGCTTCATAAGCCATATAGATGTCCATATCTGACCTTTTGAACTTATTTGTGGTCAAAGTGTCATAAAAAAATTCAAACTATATAAAGTTATAGACTCCTTTTGATGATAAATCAGCTATAAACAGGGCCCCTTTTGACCTCCTGAACATGTTTCTGGCCAAAGAGTCCTCGATCTTGGGATTTCTATACATACTCATAGACTCCTTCTGATGCTTCATAAGCCATATAGATGTCCATATCTGACCTTTTGAACTTATTTGTGGTCAAAGTGTCCTAACATTTTTTCAAACTATAGTAAGTTATAGACTCCTTTTGATGATAAATCAGCTATACAGAGGGCCCCTTTTGACCTACTGAACATATTTCTGGACAAAGAGTCCTCGATCTTGCGTTTTCTATACATATAGACTCCTTCTGATGCTTCATAAGCCATATAGATGTCCATATCTGACCTTTTGAACTTATTTGTGGTCAAAGTGTCCTAACATTTTTTCAAACTATAGAAAGTTATAGACTCCTTTTGATGATAAATCAGCTATACAGAGGGCCCCTTCTGACCTACTGAACATATTTCTGGCCAAAGAGTCCTCGATCTTAGGCTTTCTATACATACTCATAGACTCCTTTTGGTGCTTCATAAGCCATATAGATGTCCATATCTGACATTTTGAACTTATTTGAGGTCAAATTGTCCTAAAAAAAATTCAAACTATATAAAGTTATAGACTCCTTTTGATGATAAATCAGCTATACAGAGGTCCCCTTTTGACCTCCTGAACATATTTCTGGCCAAAGAGTCCTCGATCTTGGGCTTTCTATACATACTCATAGACTCCTTCTGATGCTTCATAAGCCATATAGATGTCCATATCTGACCTTTTGAACTTATTTGTGGTCAAAGTGTCATAAAAAAATTCAAACTATATAAAGTTATAGACTCCTTTTGATGATAAATCAGCTATAAACAGGGCCCCTTTTGACCTCCTGAACATGTTTCTGGCCAAAGAGTCCTCGATCTTGGGATTTCTATACATACTCATAGACTCCTTCTGGTGCTTCATAAGCCATATAGATGTCCATATCTGACCTTTTGAACTTATTTGTGGTCAAAGTGTCCTAACATTTTTTCAAACTATAGAAAGTTATAGACTCCTTTTGATGATAAATCAGCTATACAGAGGGCCCCTTTTGACCTCCTGAACATATTTCTGGCCAAAGAGTCCTCGATCTTGGGATTTCTATACATACTCATAGACTCCTTCTGGTGCTTCATAAGCCGTATAGATGTCCATATCTGACCTTTTGAACTTATTTGTGGTCAAAGTGTCATAAAAAAATTCAAACTATATAAAGTTATAGACTCCTTTTGATGATAAATCAGCTATAAACAGGGCCCCTTTTGACCTCCTGAACATGTTTCTGGCCAAAGAGTCCTCGATCTTGGGATTTCTATACATACTCATAGACTCCTTCTGGTGCTTCATAAGCCATATAGATGTCCATATCTGACATTTTGAACTTATTTGTGGTCAAAGTGTCCTCAAAATTTTTCAAACTATAGAAAGTTATAGACTCCTTTTGATGATAAATCAGCTATACAGAGGGCCCCTTTTGACCTACTGAACATATTTCTGGACAAAGAGTCCTCGATCTTGCGTTTTCTATACATACTCATAGACTCCTTCTGATGCTTCATAAGCCATATAGATGTCCATATCTGACCTTTTGAACTTATTTGTGGTCAAAGTGTCCTAACATTTTTTCAAACTATAGAAAGTTATAGACTCCTTTTGATGATAAATCAGCTATACAGAGGGCCCCTTCTGACCTACTGAACATATTTCTGGCCAAAGAGTCCTCGATCTTATGCTTTCTATACATACTCATAGACTCCTTCTGGTGCTTCATAAGCCATATAGATGTCCATATCTGACATTTTGAACTTATTTGAGGTCAAATTGTCCTAAAAAAAATTCAAACTATATAAAGTTATAGACTCCTTTTGATGATAAGTCAGCTATACAGAGGTCCCCTTTTGACCTCCTGAAAATGTTTCTGGCCAAAGAGTCCTCGATCTTATGCTTTATATACATACTCATAGACTCCTTCTGATGCTTCAAAAGCCATATAGATGTCCATATCTGACCTTTTGAACTTATTTGTGGTCAAAGTGTCATAAAAAAATTCAAACTATATAAAGTTATAGACTCCTTTTGATGATAAGTCAGCTATACAGAGGTCCCCTTTTGACCTCCTGAACATGTTTCTGGCCAAACAGTCCTCGATCTTATGCTTTCTATACATACTCATAGACTCCTTCTGGTGCTTCATAAGCCATATAGATGTCCATATCTGACCTTTTGAACTTATTTGTGGTCAAAGTGTCCTCAAAATTTTTCAAACTATAGAAAGTTATAGACTCCTTTTGATGATAAATCAGCTATACAGAGGGCCCCTTTTGACCTCCTGAACATATTTCTGGCCAAAGAGTCCTCGATCTTGGGCTTTCTATACATACTCATAGACTCCTTCTGATGCTTCATAAGCCATATAGATGTCCATATCTGACCTTTTGAACTTATTTGTGGTCAAGGTGTCCTAACATTTTTTCAAACTATAGTAAGTTATAGACTCCTTTTGATGATAAATCAGCTATACAGAGGGCCCCTTTTGACCTACTGAACATATTTCTGGACAAAGAGTCCTCGATCTTGCGTTTTCTATACATATAGACTCCTTCTGATGCTTCATAAGCCATATAGATGTCCATATCTGACCTTTTGAACTTATTTGTGGTCAAAGTGTCCTAACATTTTTTCAAACTATAGAAAGTTATAGACTCCTTTTGATGATACATCAGCTATACAGAGGGCCCCTTCTGACCTACTGAACATATTTCTGGCCAAAGAGTCCTCGATCTTATGCTTTCTATACATACTCATAGACTCCTTCTGGTGCTTCATAAGCCATATAGATGTCCATATCTGACCTTTTGAACTTATTTGTGGTCAAAGTGTCCTAACATTTTTTCAAACTATAGAAAGTTATAGACTCCTTTTGATGATAAATCAGCTATACAGAGGGCCCCTTTTGACCTCCTGAACATATTTCTGGCCAAAGAGTCCTCGATCTTGGGATTTCTATACATACTCATAGACTCCTTCTGGTGCTTCATAAGCCATATAGATGTCCATATCTGACCTTTTGAACTTATTTGTGGTCAAAGTGTCCTCAAAATTTTTCAAACTATAGAAAGTTATAGACTCCTTTTGATGATAAATCAGCTATACAGAGGGCCCCTTTTGACCTCCTGAACATATTTCTGGCCAAAGAGTCCTCGATCTTGGGCTTTCTATACATACTCATAGACTCCTTCTGATGCTTCATAAGCCATATAGATGTCCATATCTGACCTTTTGAACTTATTTGTGGTCAAAGTGTCCTAACATTTTTTCAAACTATAGTAAGTTATAGACTCCTTTTGATGATAAATCAGCTATACAGAAGGCCCCTTTTGACCTACTGAACATATTTCTGGACAAAGAGTCCTCGATCTTGCGTTTTCTATACATATAGACTCCTTCTGATGCTTCATAAGCCATATAGATGTCCATATCTGACCTTTTGAACTTATTTGTGGTCAAAGTGTCCTAACATTTTTTCAAACTATAGAAAGTTATAGACTCCTTTTGATGATACATCAGCTATACAGAGGGCCCCTTCTGACCTACTGAACATATTTCTGGCCAAAGAGTCCTCGATCTTATGCTTTCTATACATACTCATAGACTCCTTCTGGTGCTTCATAAGCCATATAGATGTCCATATCTGACATTTTGAACTTATTTGAGGTCAAATTGTCCTAAAAAAAATTCAAACTATATAAAGTTATAGACTCCTTTTGATGATAAGTCAGCTATACAGAGGTCCCCTTTTTACCTCCTGAACATGTTTCTGGCCAAAGAGTCCTCGATCTTATGCTTTATATACATACTCATAGACTCCTTCTGATGCTTCATAAGCCATATAGATGTCCATATCTGACCTTTTGAACTTATTTGTGGTCAAAGTGTCCTAACATTTTTTCAAACTATAGAAAGTTATAGACTCCTTTTGATGATAAATCAGCTATACAGAGGTCCCCTTTTGACCTCCTGAACATATTTCTGGCCAAAGAGTCCTCGATCTTGGGCTTTCTATACATACTCAGAGACTCCTTCTGATGCTTCATAAGCCATATAGATGTCCATATCTGACCTTTGAACTTATTTGTGGTCAAAGTGTCATAAAAAAATTCAAACTATATAAAGTTATAGACTCCTTTTGATGATAAATCAGCTATAAACAGGGCCCCTTTTGACCTCCTGAACATGTTTCTGGCCAAAGAGTCCTCGATCTTGGGATTTCTATACATACTCATAGACTCCTTCTGGTGCTTCATAAGCCATATAGATGTCCATATCTGACCTTTTGAACTTATTTGTGGTCAAAGTGTCCTAACATTTTTTCAAACTATAGTAAGTTATAGACTCCTTTTGATGATAAATCAGCTATACAGAGGTCCCCTTTTGACCTCCTGAACATATTTCTGGCCAAAGAGTCCTCGATCTTGGGCTTTATATACATACTCATAGACTCCTTCTGATGCTTCATAAGCCATATAGATGTCCATATCTGACCTTTGAACTTATTTTTGGTCAAAGTGTCATAAAAAAAATCAAACTATATAAAGTTATAGACTCCTTTTGATGATACCTCAGCTATACAGAGGGCCCCTTTTGACCTCCTGAACATGTTTCTGGCCAAAGAGTCCTCGATCTTGGGATTTCTATACATACTCATAGACTCCTTCTGGTGCTTCATAAGCCTTATAGATGTCCATATCTGACCTTTTGAACTTATTTGTGGTCAAAGATGTCCTCAAAATTTTTCAAACTATAGAAAGCTATAGACTCCTTCTGATAAAAAAAAGAGTCCTCAATCTTGAACTTTGCATTCCACTCCTAGACTCCTTCTGATGGTTCATAAGCCACATATAGAATTCCATATTTGACCTATTGAACTTATTTCTGGTCAAATGGTCCTCAAAGGATTTCTTATTATGTTAATTCAGCCATACAGAGGTTCCTATTTGAACTACTGAAGACATTTTTGGCCAAAGAGTCTTTGAACATTAACTTTCTCTGCTTATTGACTTCTCTTAATAATACATTAGCCATACAAAAGTCCATATTTGACCTACTAATATATTTCTGGTCAAAGAGTCCCTGATCTTGACCTTTCTGTACATGCTCATTGACAGCTTCTGATGTTTCATCAGCCTGAAAGATGTCCATACTTGACCCATTGAATATATTTCTGACCATAGAGTCCTCGATCTTGAACTTTCTAAACATACTTGTAGACTTGTTAATTAATTATCTGCTATCCAATGTATTTGAACAGTAGTTCAAATTTTATATTTTGAACATATTTCTAGACATGAGACCTTGAACTTTAAATTTCTAGACTAATTGCTTTTACAATCCTTCTGATGTTTCATCAGCCATACATTATAGTTCAAATTTGACCTATTGAACATTTCTATAACCAAAGTGTCCTCGATCTTGATCGTTCTATACATAATCATAGGCTTGTTCTGATGTTTCATCATTGAGACAGAAGTCAGTTAAATGACCTACTGAACATATTTCTGGCAAAAGAATCATCAAAGTTTAACTTACTGTTCCTTCTCCTAGACTATTTTTGATTTTACATCCACCATACAGTAGTCCATATTTGACCAAGAGAACATATTTCTGGCCAAAAGAGTCGTCAAAAGGTATGTTTATATGCATTCTCATCGACTACTTTTGATGTTAAATCAACCATATTGTTAGTCCAAATTTGACCCATTGAACATATATCTGGCCAAAGAGACCTAGAACTTTAATTATCTATACATAATTACTATCTCCTTCTGATTTTTCATCACCCAGGCTATTATCCATATTTGACAATTGAACATATTTCTGGCTGGAAGAGTCCTTGATCTTTCTATACGTACTCATAGACGCTTTCAGATAGTACTTCAGCCAAAAAATGATCCATAATTGACTTCTAAACTCATTTCTGAGCGATGGGTTTATAATCTTGATTTCTCTATACATTGACTCCTTCTGATGTTACAATAGCAAAACATTATTGTATTGTATTGTATCAATATGACCTATTAAACCTATTTCTGACCAATGAGTCTATGAACATTTTTCAATACATACTCAATGACTCCTGATTTTACAACAGCAATATAGTATTTCAAAATTTGATCAATTGAACATATTTCTGGCCAAAGAGACCTTGATCTTATTCTTTCTATACATACTCCTTCTGATGTTTCATCAGCCAGATAATTGTCCACAATTGACCTACTGAACATTTTTCTGCCTGAAGAGTCTATGAACTTGAACTTTCTATACATAATCATTTACTTCTGATGTTTCTTCAGCCATACAGAAGTCCAGATTTGACATGTTGAATATATTTCTGACCAAAGAGATTTTGATCTTGAACTTTCTATTCATAATTATAGACTCTTTCAGAAAGTTACATCGGACAGACAATTGTCCATATTAATTATTAAACATATTTCTGGCCAACAAGTCCATGAACTTGAACATTCTGTACATGCTAATTGACTCCTTTTAGTGTTTCATCAGCCAGACATTAGTCCATAATTGACCTACTGAACATATTGCTGCCCGAAGAGTCTTGAACTTGAACTTTCTATAGATTCTCAGTGACTCCATATAGATAATTGACCCACTGAACATATTTCTACCTGAAGAGTCTTTGAACTTGAACTTTCTATTCATAATCTTCTTCCTCAATCTTCATTGACTTCTGATTCATCAGCCAGACAGCAGTCCATATTTGACCCACTAAACATATTTCTGGCAAAAGAGTCCTCGATCTTGAACCTTTTAAACATACTCATAGACTCTTTCTGGTGTTTCATCAGCCATGCAGTAGTTCTGATTTGACATAATGAACATATTTCTGACCGAAGAGTCCTCGATCTTGAACTTTCTATTCATACTTATAGACTCTTTCAGATAGTACATCGGCCAGACAATTGTAGATATTGACTATTGAAGTAAAAGAGTTCTCGATCTTGAACTTTCTATACATTCTCAGTGATGCCTTATTTTGTTTCTTTAGCCATACAGAAGTCCAGATTTGACATGTTGAACATATTTCTGACTTGAAAATTTTGTACATGCTAATTGACTCCTTTTAGTGTTTCATCAGCCAGACAGTAGTCAATAATGGACCTACTGAAAATATTTCTGGTAAAAGAGTCCTTGATTTTGAACTTTCTATACATTCTCAGTGACGCCTTATTTTGTTTCTTTAGCCATAAAGTAGTTCAGATTTAACATGTTGAACATATTTCTGACTGAAGAGTCCTTGATCTTGAACTTTCTATTCACACTTATAGACTCCTTCAGATAGTACATCGGCCAGACAACTGTCCATAATTACTTTTTTTTTTTTTTTTTTCTGCCAGAGAGTACTCCATAATTTACCTACTGAACATATTTCTAGTAAAAGAGTCCTCGATCTTGAACATTCTATACATGCTCATTGACTCCTTATGCTGTTTCTTTCTACACATAGTCGTTTACTCCATCTGATGTTACATCAGCCATAAAGAAGTCCATAATTGACCCAAGGGACATATTTGTGGCCAATCTTGAACTTTCTATACATACTCATAGACTCCTTCTGATTCTTCATAAGCCATATTTATGTCCATATTTATGACATTATTATTTCTGGTCAAAAAGGTTCCTCAAAAGTTTTTAAACTATGTAAAATTATAGACTCCATCTGATGATAAATCAGACCAAAAGAGGTCAAATTTTGACTCTTGAGTCAATATGTATAGAGAGTTAATGTTCAATGATTCTTTGGCCAAAAATATATTCAGAGGGTCACATACCTGTTAAAGTGATGTATCATCAGAAGAAGTCTATGAGTATTTAGTAAGTTAACTTGTGAGGACCTTTTTGCCAAAAATATTTTCAATTCGCCAGATATGGACATCTATATAGCTAATGAAGAATCAGAAAGAGTCAATGAGTATATATAGAATGGTCAAGTTGAGACTCAGTATGTCAAATATGGACTTTTGTCATGATGATATAACATCCGAAGATATCAATCTGAATGTATAGTGTTAATCTTTAAGGACTCTTTGGCCAGTAATATTTTCGGACATCAGAAGGAGTCTATAGATTATGACAGACAAAATCCTTTTGAGAACTCTTTGGTCAAATTTTTTTTCAATCGGTCAAATATGGACTACTGCCTGCCTGGTTTGGCATTGCAAGAAGTCAGTCTATATTGTATAGTGAGTTAATGTTCAAGGACTCTGGCCAGAAATATTTTCAGTAGGTCAAAAATAGACTACTGGCTGGTTAATATAACATCACAACAAGTCAATCTGTAGTCAAAAGTCAAAAGTTCAAGTAAGATAATGTTCAAGAACTCTTTGGCCAGAAATATGTTCAAAAGGTCAAAAGGTGACCTTTGTATAGCTGATTTATCATCAGAAAGAGTCTATAACTTTATATAGTTTAAAAACTTTTGATGACCAGAAATAAGTTCAAAAGGTCAGATATGGATATCTATATGGCTTATGTAACATTAGAAGGAGTCTATGAGTATGTATAGAAAGGTCAAGATCAAGAACTCTGTGGCCATAAATATATTCCTTGGGTCAAATATGGACTTCTGTATGGCCGATTTAACATCAGAAGGAGTCTATGAGTTTCTAAGAGTAAAAAACATTTTGAGGATTCTTTGGCCAAAAACATGTTAAATCAGTCAAATATGGCTACAGTCTGGCTGACATAACATCACGAGAAGTCTTTATGGTAGGAGAAATATAAATAGTAAGGTAAATGTTCAAGGTCTCTGTCCAGAAATATGTTCAGAAGGTCAAATATGGACTTCTGTATGGCTGATTTAACATCAGAAGGAGTCTATACATTTATGATAGGCAAAATCCTTTAGAGAACTCTTTGGTCAATTTTTTTTTCAATCAGTCAAATATGGACTACTGTCTGCCTGATTTTACATTACGAGAAGTCAGTCTATATGTATAGTTGATGTTCACGGACTCTGGCCAGAAATATGTTCAGTAGGTCAAAAATAGACTACTGGCTGGTTAATATAACATCACAACAAGTCAATCTGTAGTATAGCAAGATAATGTTCAAGAACTCTTTGGCCAGAAATATGTTCAGAAGGTCAAAAGGTGACCTTGGTATAGCTGATTTACTATCAGAAGGAGTCTATAACTTTATATAGTTTGAAAAATTTTGAGGACACTTTGACCAGAAATAAGTTCAAAAGGTCAGATATGGACATCTATATGGCTTATGAAGCATCAGAAGGAGTTGGACTATGAGTATGTATAGAAAGCCCAAGATCGAGGAATCTTTGGCCAACAATATGTTCTTTAGGTCAAATATGGACTTCTGTATGGCTGACGTAACATCAGAAAAAGTCAACGAGTATATATGGAAAGGTCAAGTTTCGAGAACTCCTTGGCCAAAAAAAAATTCAGTATGTCAAATATGGACTTTTGTCAGGATGATATAACATCCAAAGATATCAGTCTGAATGTATAGTGTTAGTCATTTAGGACTCTTTGGCCAGAAATATGTTCAGTAGGTCAAAAGGGGACCTCTGAATAGCTGATTTATCATCAGAAAAAGTCTATAACTTTATATAGTTTAAAAAAATTGATGACCAGAAATAAGTTCAAAAGGTCAGATATGGACATCTATATGGCTTATGAAGCATCAGAAGGAGTCTATGAGTATGTATAGAAAGCCCAAGATCGAGGACTCTTTGGCAAGAAATATGTTCCTTGGGTCAAATATGGAATTCTGTATGTCTGACGTAACATCAGAAAGAGTCAACAATATGGAAAGGTCAAGTTTCGAGAACTCACTCCTTGGCCAGAAAAAAATTCGATAGGGCAAATAGGGACTTTTGTCAGGATGATATAACATCCGAAGATATCAGTCTGAATGTATAGTGTTAATCTTTTAGGACTCTTTGGCCAGAAATATGTTCAGTAGGTCAAAAGGGGACCTCTGTATAGCTGATTTATCATCAGAAGGAGACTATAACTTTACATAGTTTGAAAAATTTTGAAGACACTTTGACCAGAAATAAGTTCAAAAGGTCAGATATGGACATCTATATGGCTTATGAAGCATCAGAAGGAGTTGGACTATATGAATAGAAAGCCCAAGATCGAGGACTCTTTGGCCAAAAATATGTTCCTTGGGTCAAATATGGACTTCTTTATGGCTGACGTAACATCAGAAAAAGTCAACGAGTATAAATGGAAAGGTCAAGTTTCGAGTACCCCTTGGCCAAAAAAAAATTCAGTATGTCAAATATTGACTTTTGTCAGGATGATATAACATCCGAAGATATCAGTCTGAATGTATAATGTTAGTCATTTAGGACTCTTTGGCCAGAAATATGTTCAGTAGGTCAAAAGGGGACCTCTGAATAGCTGATTTATCATCAGAAAGAGTCTATAACTTTATATAGTTTAAAAAAATTGATGACCAGAAATAAGTTCAAAAGGTCAGATATGGACATCTATATGGCTTATGAAGCATCAGAAGGAGTCTATGAGTATGTATAGAAAGCCCAAGATCGAGGACTCTTTGGCCAGAAATATGTACAGGAGGTCAAAAGGGGACCTCTGTATAGCTGATTTATCATCAAAAGGAGTCTATAACTTTCTATTGTTTGAAATATTTTGAGGACACTTTGACCACAAATAAGTTCAAAAGGTCAGATATGGACATCTATATGGCTTATGAAGCATCAGAAGGAATCTATGAGTATGTATAGAAAGCCCAAGATTGAGGACTCTTTGGCCAGAAACATGTTCAGTAGACCAAAAGGGGCCCTCTGTATAGCTGATTTATCATCAAAAGAAGTCTATAACTTTATATAGTTTGAAAAAATGTTAGGACACTTTGACCACAAATAAGTTCAAAAGGTCAGATATGGACATCTGTATGGCTTATGAAGCATCAGAAGGAGTCTATGAGTATGTATAGAAAGCCCAAGATCGAGGACTCTTTGGCCAGAAATATGTACAGGAGGTCAAAAGGGGACCTCTGTATAGCTGATTTATCATCAAAAGGAGTCTATAACTTTCTATTGTTTGAAATATTTTGAGGACACTTTGACCACAAATAAGTTCAAAAGGTCAGATATGGAAATCTATATGGCTTATGAAGCATCAGAAGGAGTCTATGAGTATGTATAGAAAGCCCAAGATCGAGGACTCTTTGGCCAGAAATATGTTCAGTAGGTCAAAATGGGCCCTCTGTAAAGCTGATTTATCATCAAAAGGAGTTTATAACTTTCTATAGTTTGAAAACTTTTGAGGACACTTTGACCACAAATAAGTTCAAAAGGTCAGATATGGACTGTATAGCTGATTTATCATCAAAAGGAGTCTATAACTTTCTATAGTTTGAAAAATTTTGAGGACATCTTTGACCACAAATGAGTTCAAAAGGTCAGATATGGACATCTATATGGCTTATGAAGCATCAGAAGGAGTCTTTGAGTATGTATAGAAAGCCCAAGATCGAGGACTCTTTGGCCAGAAATATGTACAGGAGGTCAAAAGGGGACCTCTGTATAGCTGATTTATCATCAAAAGGAGTCTATAACTTTATATAGTTTGAAAAAATGTTAGGACACTGTGACCACAAATAAGTTCAAAAGGTCAGATATGGAAATCTATATGGCTTATGAAGCATCAGAAGGAATCTATGAGTATGTATAGAAAGCCCAAGATTGAGGAGTCTTTGGCCAGAAACATGTTCAGTAGATCAAAAGGGGACCTCTGTATAGCTGATTTATCGTCAAAAGAAGTCTATAACTTTATATAGTTTGAAAAAATGTTAGGACACTTTGACCACAAATAAGTTCCAAAGGTCAGATATGGACATCTATATGGCTTATGAAGCATCAGAAGGAATCTATGAGTATGTATAGAAAGCATAAGATCGAGGACTCCTTGGCTAGAAATATGTTCAGGAGGTCAAAAAGGGACCTCTGTATAGCTGACTTATCATCAAAAGGAGTCTATAACTTTCTATAGTTTGAAAAAATGTTAGGACACTTTGACCAAAAATAAGTTCAAAAGGTCAGATATGGACATCTATATGGCTTATGAAGCATCAGAAGGAGTCTATGAGTATGTATAGAAAGCCCCAAGATCAAGGACTCTTTGGCCAGAAATATGTTCAGTAGGTCAAAAGGGGACCTCTGTATAGCTGATTTATAATCAAAAGGAGTCTATAACTTTATAGTTTGAATTTTTTTTAGGACACTTTGACCACAAATAAGTTCAAAAGGTCAGATATGGACATCTATATGGCTTATGAAGCACCAGAAGGAGTCTATGAGTATGTATAGAAAGCGAGGACTCTTTGGCCAGAAATATGTTCAGTAGTTCAAAAGGGGACCTCTATATAGCTGACTTATCATCAAAAGGAGTCTATAACTTTATATAGTTTGAATTTTTTTAGGACACTTTGACCACAAATAAGTTCAAAAGGTCAGATATGGACATCTATATGGCTTATGAAGCATCAGAAGGAGTCTATGAGTATGTATAGAAAGCCCCAAGATCAAGGACTCTTTGGCCAGAAATATGTTCAGTAGGTCAAAAGGGGACCTCTGTATAGCTAATTTATCATCAAAAGGATTCTATAACTTAATATAGTTTGAATTTTTTTTAGGAAACTTTGACCACAAATAAGTTCAAAAGGTCAGATATGGAAATCTATATGGCTTATGAGGCATCAGAAGGAGTCTATGAGTATTTATAGAAAGCATAAGATCGAGGACTCTTTGGCCAGAAATATGTTCAGTAGTTCAAAAGGGGCCCTCTGTACAGCTGATTTATCATCAAAAGGAGTCTATAACTTTCTATAGTTTGAAAAAATGTTAGGACACTTTGACCACAAATAAGTTCAAAGGGTCAGATATGGACATCTATATGGCTTATGAAGCACCAGAAGGAGTCTATGAGTATGTATAGAAATCCCAAGATCGAGGACTCTTTGGCCAGAAACATGTTCAGGAGGTCAACAGGGGCCCTCTGTATAGCTGATTTATCATCAAAAGGAGTCTATAACTTTCTATAGTTTGAAAAAATGTTACGACACTTTGACCACAAATAAGTTCAAAAGGTCAGATATGGACATCTATATGGCTTATGAAGCACCAGAAGGAGTCTATGAGTATGTATAGAAATCCCAAGATCGAGGACTCTTTGGCCAGAAACATGTTCAGGAGGTCAACAGGGGCCCTCTGTATAGCTGATTTATCATCAAAAGGAGTCTATAACTTTCTATAGTTTGAAAAAATGTTAGGACACTTTGACCACAAATAAGTTCAAAAGGTCAGATATGGACATCTATATGGCTTATGAGGCATCTGAAGGAGTCTATGAGTATGTATAGAAAGCCCAATATCGAGGACTCTTTGGCCAGAAATATGTTCAGTAGTTCAAAAGGGGCCCTCTGTATAGCTGATTTATCATTAAAAGGAGTCTATAACTTTCTATTGTTTGAAATATTTTTAGGAAACTTTGACCACAAATAAGTTCAAAAGGTCAGATATGGACATCTATATGGCTTATGAAGCACCAGAAGGAGTCTATGAGTATGTATAGAAATCCCAATATCGAGGACTCTTTGGCCAGAAACATGTTCAGGAGGTCAAAAGGGGACCTCTGTAATAGCTGATTTATCATCAAAAGGAGTCTATAACTTTATATAGTTTAAAAACTTTTGATGACCAGAAATAAGTTCAAAAGGTCAGATATGGACATCTATATGGCTTATGAAGCATCAGAAGGAGTCTATGAGTATGTATAGAAAGCCCAATATCGAGGACTCTTTGGCAAGAAATATGTTCCTTTGGTCAAATATGGACTTTTGTATGGCTGACGTAACATCAGAAAGCGTCAACAAGTCTTTATGGAAAGGTCAAGTTTCGAGTACTCCTTGGCCAGAAAAAAATTCAGTATGTCAAATATGGACTTTTGTCAGGAAGATATAACATCCGAAGATATCAATCTGAATGTATAGTGTTAATCATTTAGGACTCTTTGGCCAGAAATATGTTCAGTAAGGTCAAAAGGGGACCTCTGAATAGCTGATTTATCATCAGAAAGAGTCTATAACTTTATATAGTTTAAAAACTTTTAATGACCAGAAATAAGTTCAAAAGGTCATATATGGATATCTATATGGCTTATGTAACATTAGAAGGAGTCTATGAGTATGTATAGACAGGTCAAGATCGAGAACTCTATGGCCATAAATATATTCCTTGGGTCAAATATGGACTTCTGTATGGCTGATTTAACATCAGAAGGAGTCTATGAGTTTCTAAGAGTAAAAAACATTTTGAGGATTCTTTGGCCAAAAACATGTTAAATCAGTCAAATATGGCTACAGTCTGGCTGACAACATCACGAGAAGTCTTTATGGTAGGAGAAATATAAATAGTAAGGTAAATGTTCAAGGTTTCTGGCCAGAAATATGTTCAGAAGGTCAAATATGGACTTCTGTATGGCTGATTTAACATCAGAAGGAGTTTATACATTTAGACAAAATCCTTTTGAGAACTCTTTGGTCAAATTTTTTTTCAATCAGTCAAATATGGACTACTGTCTGCCTGATTTTACATTACGAGAAGTCAGTCTATATGTATAGTGATTTGATGTTCACGGACTCTGGCCATAAATATTTACAGTAGGTCAGAAATAGACTACTGGCTGGTTAATATAACATCACAAGAAGCAAGACAATGTTCAAGAACTCTTTGGCCAGAAATATGTTCAGAAGGTCAAAAGGTGACCTTTGTATAGCTGATTTATTATCAGAAGGAGTCTATAACTTTATATAGCTTAAGTATTATATATTAGAAATATGTTCCTTGGGTCACATATGGACTACTTCATGGCTGACGTAACATCAGAAGGAGTCAACAAGTATGTATGGACAGTTCAAGTTTGAATACTCTTTGGCCCGAATTATGTTTAATATATTTAAAACCTTTTAAGGACCCATTGACCAGAAATAAGTTTAACAGGTCAGATATGGACTTCTAAATGGATTATGAAGCATCAGAAGATGTCTAGAGTATGTACAGAAAGTTCAAGATCGAGTACTCTTTTTCCCAGTAGTTGAAATATGGCTGATTTAACATCAGAAGGAGTCTATAAATTTATAAGAGTAAAAAAAAAAACATTTCGAGGCCTCTTTGGCCAAAAATGTGTTCAATCGGTCAAATATCGACTACTCCTTGCCTGAGTTAACATCACGAGAAGTCAGTATGTACGTATAATAAGTTAAGTTTATAATATACACAAAATACCTTTTGAGGACTCTTTTGCCAAAAATATGTTCAATCAGTCAAATATGGACTACTGTCTGGCTTATATAACATCACAAGAAGTCAGTCTTGTATGTATAGTAAGTTAATATTCAAGGACTCTTTATCCAGAAATGTGTTCAGCAGATCAAAAATGGACTTCTGTATGGCTGATGTAACATCAGAAAGATTCTACGAGAATGTATAGAAAGTTTAAGATCGATTACTCTTGGGTCAGAAATATGTGCAGTAGGTCAAACATGGACTACTGTCTTGCTAATACAACATCACAAGAAGTCAGTAAGTAAGAAGTCAGTAAGAACTCTTTGGACAGAAAATATGTTCTGTAGGTCAAAGAGGGACCTCTGTAGGCCTGATTTGACACATGACATATGTGCATTGGCATGGCACAATAACTAACTTATTCATTTATTCTTTTAAGGGAAATTATTGCATTTGCCTCTTGCATTACAATGCATAGAATAAACTACTTCATACCTCATGTGCAATGAAAA
Organism: Vimba vimba; assembly: GCA_022828995.1. Classification (NCBI taxonomy): domain Eukaryota; kingdom Metazoa; phylum Chordata; class Actinopteri; order Cypriniformes; family Leuciscidae; genus Vimba; species Vimba vimba. The sequence goes on from CM040839.1 coordinate 28,146,498, forward strand.
CATAATATGAGTGTTGCATTGCACAAACGATCTAAGAATTAGCGTTGAATAATAATGTATTATTATTATATCTAACTATATCAGTTAGATATTTTATGCAGTGGAATGTAGATAGTTGAGATAGTTATTGTATGTTTGTGATGCACTCATAGCTTATATGTTATTCTTCAATGCACAAAGTTTGATCTTGTGTGAAATGCAATGCAATAGCACATATTGTATTTCCTCAAAGCAAAACGCAATGTAGTTTGGGAATGAGTTACTTCTGGTGTGTAATGCAATGCAAGAAGTGCATAGCCTATATGTTATTCTTCAATGCACAACGTTAGATCGTTAGTGCAATGCAATGCAACAGCACACATGTTATCTCTTTAATGAACATGGGAATGGTTAAGTTCTAGTGTGCAATGCAATGCAAAAAGTGTATAACCTATATGTTATTCTTCAGTGCACAACGTTAGATCGTTTGTGCAATGCAATGCAAACACATATGTTATCTCTTTAATGAACATGGGAATGGTTAAGTTCTAGTGTGCAATGCAATGCAAAAAGTGCATAACCTATATGTTATTCTTCAGAGCACAACGTTAGATCGTTTGTGCAATGCAATGCAATGCAATGCAACAACAAACATTATCTCTTTAATGAACATGGGAATGATTTAGTTCTGGTGTGCAATGCAATGCAATGCAAAAAGTGCATAACCTATATGTTTTTCTTCAGTGCACAACGATAGATCGTTTGTGCAATAAAATGCAATGCAATGCAATGCAATTGCAACAACACACGTTATCTCTTTAATGAACATGGGAATGATTTAGTTCTGGTATGCAATGCAATGCAATGCGAAAAGTGCATAACCTATATGTTATTCTTCAGTGCACAACGTTAGATCGTTAGTGCAATGCAATGCAACAACACACATACCATCTCTTTAATGAACATGGGAATGGTTAAGTTCTAGTGTGCAATGCAATGCGATGCAAAAAGTGCATAACCGATATGTTATTCTTCAGTGCACAAAGTTAGATCGTTAGTGCAATGCAATGCAATGCAATGCAGTACAAGGCATTGCAAATCAATGCAATGCAATGCAACAACACACGTTATGTCTTTAATCAACATGGGAATGAGGTAGTTCTGGTGTGCAATGCAATGAAATGCAAAAAGTGCATAACCTATATGTTATTCTTGAGTGCAAAACGTTACATCGCTAGTGCAATGCAAAGCAATGCACCAACAAACGTTATCTCTTTAATGAACATGGGAATGATTTAGGTCTGGTGTGCAATGAAATGCAAAAAGTGCATAACCTATATGTTATTCTTTCATGCACAAAGTTAGATCGTTAGTGCAATGCAATGCAATGCAGTGCAAAGCATTGCAAATCAATGCAATGCAATGCACTGCAACAACACACACATCATCTCCATAATGAACTTGGGAATGATTTTGTTCTGGTGTGCAATGCAATGCGAAAAGAGCATAACCTATATGTTATTCTTCAGTGTAAAACGTTATATCGTTAGTGCAATGCAATGCAGTGCAAAGCAATGCAATGCAATGCAATGCAATGCAAAGCAATGCAAAGCAAAGCAAAGCAAAGCAAAGCAAAGCAAAGCAATGCAAAGCAATGCAAAGCAATGCAAAGCAATGCAAAGCAATGCAAAGCAATGCAAAGCAATGCAAAGCAATGCAAATCAATACAATGCAATGCAACAACACACGTTATGTCTTTAATGAACATGGGAATGAGGTAGTTCTGGTGTGCAATGCAATGCGAGAAGTGCAAAACCTATATGCTATTCTTCAGTGCACAACGTTAGATCGTTAGTGCAATGCAATGCAATGCAATGCAATGCAATGCAATGCAATGCAATGCAATGCAACAACACAATGCAATGCAACAACACAATGCAATGCAACAACACACGTTATGTCTTTAATCAACATGGGAATGAGGTAGTTCTGGTGTGCAATGCAATGCAAAAAGTGCATAACATATGTTATTCTTCAGTGCACAACGTTAGATCGTTAGTGCAATGCAATTCAATGCAATGCAATGCAATGCAATGCAATGCAATGCAATGCAATGCAATGCAATGCAATGCAATGCAACAACACACATATCATCTCTATAATGAACTTGGGAATGATTTTGTTCTGGTGTGCAATGCAATACGAAAAGAACATAACATATATGTTATTCTTCAGTGCACAACGTTAGATCTTTAGTGCAATGTAATGCAGTGCAAAGCAATGAAAATGAATGTAATGCAACGCAAAACATTGCACTGCAACAACACATGTTATGTCTTTAATGAACATTGGAATGATTTAGTTCATGTATGCAATGCAATGCAAAAAGTGCATGACCTATATGTTATTCTTCAGTGCACTACGTTAGATCGTTAGTGCAATGCAATGCAAAGCAATGCAATGCAATGCAGTGCAAAGCAATGCAGTGCAAAGCAATGCAAATCAATGCAATGCAATACAATGCAATGCAACAACACGTGTTATGTCTTTAATGAACATGGGAATGATTTACTTCTGGTGTGCAATGCAATGCAGTGCAAAAAGTGCATACCTATATGTTATTCTTCAGTGCACAACGTTAGATCGTTAGTGCAATGCATTGTAATGCAACAACAAACGTTTTGTCTTTAATCAACATGGGAATGAGGTAGTTCTGGTGTGCAATGCAATGCAAAAAGTGCATAACCTATATGTTATTCTTCAGTGCACAACGTTAGATCGTTAGTGCAATGCAATGCAGTGCAAAGCAATGCAAAGCAGTGCAAATCAATGTAATGCAATGCAATACATTGCATTGCAATACATAGCAATACAATGCAATGCAATACAATGCAATGCAACAACACACGTTATGTCTTTAATGAATATGGGAATGATTTAGTTCTGGTGTGCAATGCAATGCAATACGTGCACAACGTTAGATCGTTAGTGCAATGCAATGCAGTGCAAAAAGTGCATGACCTATATGTTATTCTTCAGTGCACAACGTTAGATCGTTAGTGCAATGCAATGCAGTGCAAAGTAATGCAAAGCAATGCAAATCAATGCAATGCAATACAATGCAATGCAACAACACACGTTATGTCTTTAATGAACATGGGAATGATTTAGTTCTGGTGTGCAATGCAATGCGAGAAGTGCATAACCTATATGCTATTCTTCAGTGCACAACGTTAGATCGTTAGTGCAATGCAATGCAATGCAATGCAATGCAATGCAATGCAATGCAATGCAAAGCAATGCAATGCAATGCAACAACACAATGCAATGCAACAACACACGTTGTCTTGGGAATGAGGTAGTTCTGGTGTGCAATGCAATGCAAAAAGTGCATAACATATGTTATTCTTCAGTGCACAACGTTAGATCGTTAGTGCAAAGCAATTCAATGCAATGCAATGCAATGCAATGCAACAACAACACACATATCATCTCTATAATGAACTTGAGAATGATTTTGTTCTGGTGTGCAATGCAATACGAAAAGAACATAACATATATGTTATTCTTCAGTGCACAACGTTAGATCGTTAGTGCAAAGCAATTCAATGCAATGCAATGCAATGAAACAACAACACACATATCATCTCTATAATGAACTTGAGAATGATTTTGTTCTGGTGTGCAATGCAATACGAAAAGAACATAACATATATGTTATTCTTCAGTGCACAACGTTAGATCGTTAGTGCAAAGCAATTCAATGCAATGCAATGCAATGCAATGCAATGCAACAACAACACACATATCATCTCTATAATGAACTTGAGAATGATTTTGTTCTGGTGTGCAATGCAATACGAAAATAACATAACATATATGTTATTCTTCAGTGCACAACGTTAGATCTTTAGTGCAATGCAGTGCAAATCAATGCAAATGAATGTAATGCAACTCAAAACATTGCAATGCAACAACACACGTTATGTCTTTAATGAACATTGGAATGATTTAGTTCATGTATGCAATGCAATGCAATGCAAAAAGTGCATGACCTATATGTTATTCTTCAGTGCACAACGTTAGATCGTTAGTGCAATGCAATGCAAAGCAATGCAAAGCAATGCAAAGCAATGCAAAGCAATGCAAAGCAATGCAAAGCAATGCAATGCATTGCAAAGCAATGCAGTGCAAAGCAATGCAAATCAATGCAATGCAATACAATGCAATGCAACAACACGTGTTATGTCTTTAATGAATATGGGAATGATTTAGTTCTGGTGTGCAATGCAATGCAATGCAAAAAGTGCATAACCTATATGTTATTCTTCACTGCACAACGTTAGATCGTTTGTGCAATGCAATGCACCAACAAACGTTATCTCTTTTATGAACATGGGAATGATTTAGTTCTGGTGTGCAATGCAATGCAGTGCAAAAAGTGCATACCTATATGTTATTATTCAGTGCACAACGTTAGATCGTTAGTGCAAATGCAATGTAATGCAACAACACACGTTATGTCTTTAATCAACATGGGAATGAGGTAGTTCAGTTGTACAATGCAATGCAAAAAGTGCATAACCTATATGTTATTCTTCAGTGCACAACGTTAGATCGTTAGTGCAATGCAATGCAATGCAATACAATGCATCAACACACATATCATCTCTATAATGAACATGGGAATGATTTAGTTCTGGTGTGAAATGCAATGCGAAATATGCATAACCTATAAGTTATTCTTCAGTGCACAACGTTAGATCGTTTGTGCAATGCAATTGCAACAACACATATGTTATCTCTTTAATGAACATGGGAATGAGTTAGTTCTGGTGTGCAATGCAATGCAAGAAGTGCATAGCCTATGTTATTCTTCAATGCACAACGTTAGATCGTGTGTGCAATGTAATGCAATGCAACAACACACGTTATCTCTCTAATGAACATGGTATTGAGTTAGTTTTGGTGTGCAATGCAGTGCAATGCACGAAGTGCATAACCTATGTTTCTTTAATGATGCTCAACGTTAGATCGTTTGTGCAAAGCACATAATGTTATAAGAATGAGCTATACATAGGTACGCTTTTGACCTGCTGAACATATTTCTGGCCAAAGAGTCCGTAAAGATGTTATATCATCCTGACAAAGGTCCAAATTTGACAGACTGAATTTTTTTCTGTCCAAGGAGTACTCGAAACTTGACCTTACCATTTATACTCGTTGACTGTTTCTGATGTTACATCAGCCATAAAGTCCATATTTGACCCAAGGAACATATTTTTGGCCAAAGAGTCCGCGATCTTGGGCTTTCTATTCATATAATCCAACTCCTTCTGATGCTTCATAAGCCATATAGATGTCCATATCTGACCTTTTGAACTTATTTCTGGTCAAAGTGTCCTCAAAATTTTTCAAACTATATAAAGTTATAGTCTCCTTCTGATGATAAATCAGCTATACAGAGGTCCCCTTTTGACCTACTGAAAATATTTCTGGCCAAAGAGTCCTAAAAGATTAACACTATACATTCAGACTGATATCTTCGGATGTTATATCATCCTGACAAAAGTCCATATTTGACCTACCGAATTTTTTTCTGGCCATGGAGTGAGTACTCGAAAATTGATCTATCCATATATACTTGTTGACTCTTTCTGATGTTACGTCAGACATACAGAATTCCATATTTGACCCAAGGAACATATTTCTGGCCAAAGAGTCCTCTATCTTGGGCTTTCTATACATACTCATAGACTCCTTCTGATGCTTCATAAGCCATATAGATGTCCATATCTGACATTTTGAACTTACTTGTGGTCAAAGTGTCCTAACATTTTTTCAAACTATAGAAAGTTATAGACTCCTTTTGATGATAAATCAGCAATACAGAGGGCCCCTTTTGACCTCTTGAACATATTTCTAGCCAAACAGTCCTCGATCTTGCGTTTTCTATACATACTCATAGACTCCTTCTGATGCTTCAAAAGCCAAATAGATGTCAATATCTGACCTTTTGAACTTATTTGTGGTCAAAGTGTCCTAACATTTTTTCAAACTATAGTAAGTTATAGACTCCTTTTGATGATAAATCAGCTATACAGAGGGCCCCTTTTGACCTACTGAACATATTTCTGGACAAAGAGTCCTCGATCTTGCGTTTTCTATACATACTCATAGACTCCTTCTGATGCTTCAAAAGCCATATAGATGTCCATATCTGACATTTTGAACTGTCTTGTGGTCAAAGTGTCCTAACATTTTTTTCAAACTATAGAAAGTTATAGACTCCTTTTGATGATAAATCAGCTATACAGAGGTCCCCTTTTGACCTCCTGAACATGTTTCTGGCCAAAGAGTACTTGATCTTGGGCTTTCTATACATACTCATAGACTCCTTCTGGTGCTTCATAAGCCATATAGATTTCCATATCTGACATTTTGAACTTATTTGAGGTCAAATTGTCCTAAAAAAAATTCAAACTATATAAAGTTATAGACTCCTTTTGATGATAAGTCAGCTATACAGAGGTCCCCTTTTGACCTCCTGAACATGTTTCTGGCCAAAGAGTCCTCGATCTTGGGCTTTCTATACATACTCATAGACTCCTTCTGATGCTTCAAAAGCAAAATAGATGTCCATATCTGACCTTTTGAACTTATTTGTGGTCAAAGTGTCCTAACATTTTTTCAAACTATAGAAAGTTATAGACTCCTTTTGATGATAAATCAGTTATACAGAGGGCCCCTTCTGACCTACTGAACATATTTCTGGCCAAAGAGTACTTGATCTTGGGCTTTCTATACATACTCATAGACTCCTTCTGGTGCTTCATAAGCCATATAGATTTCCATATCTGACATGTTGAACTTATTTGAGGTCAAATTGTCCTAAAAAAAATTCAAACTATATAAAGTTATAGACTCCTTTTGATGATAAGTCAGCTATACAGAGGTCCCCTTTTGACCTCCTGAACATGTTTCTGGCCAAAGAGTCCTCGATCTTGGGCTTTCTATACATACTCATAGACTCCTTCTGATGCTTCATAAGCCAAATAGATGTCTATATCTGACCTTTTGAACTTATTTGTGGTCAAAGTGTCCTCAAAATTTTTCAAACTATAGAAAGTTATAGACTCCTTTTGATGATAAATCAGCTATACAGAGGGCCCCTTTTGACCTACTGAACATATTTCTGGCCAAAGAGTCCTCGATCTTGCGTTTTCTATACATACTCATAGACTCCTTCTGATGCTTCATAAGCCATATAGATGTCCATATCTGGACTTATTTGTGGTCAAAGTGTCCTAACATTTTTTCAAACTATAGAAAGTTATAGACTCCTTTTGATGATAAATCAGCTATACAGAGGGCCCCTTCTGACCTACTGAACATATTTCTGGCCAAAGAGTACTTGATCTTGGGCTTTCTATACATACTCATAGACTCCTTCTGGTGCTTCATAAGCCATATAGATTTCCACATCTGACATTTTGAACTTATTTGAGGTCAAATTGTCCTAAAAAAAATTCAAACTATATAAAGTTATAGACTCCTTTTGATGATAAGTCAGCTATACAGAGGGCCCCTTTTGACCTACTGAACATATTTCTGGCCAAGGAGTACTTGATCTTGGGCTTTCTATACATACTCATAGACTCCTTCTGGTGCTTCATAAGCCATATAGATTTCCATATCTGACATTTTGAACTTATTTGAGGTCAAATTGTCCTAAAAAAAAATTCAAACTATATAAAGTTATAGACTCCTTTTGATGATAAGTCAGCTATACAGAGGTCCCCTTTTGACCTCCTGAACATGTTTCTGGCCAAAGAGTCCTCGATCTTATGCTTTATATACATACTCATAGACTCCTTCTGATGCTTCATAAGCCATATAGATGTCCATATCTGACCTTTTGAACTTATTTGTGATCAAAGTGTCCTCAAAATTTTTCAAACTATAGAAAGTTATAGACTCCTTTTGATGATAAATCAGCTATACAGAGGGCCCCTTTTGACCTCCTGAACATATTTCTGGCCAAAAAGTCCTCGATCTTGGGCTTTCTATACATATTCATAGACACCTTCTGATGCTTCATAAGCCATATAGATGTCCATATCTGACCTTTTGAACTTATTTGTGGTCAAAGTGTCCTAACATTTTTTCAAACTATAGTAAGTTATAGACTCCTTTTGATGATAAATCAGCTATACAGAGGGCCCCTTTTGACCTACTGAACATATTTCTGGCCAAAGAGTCCTCGATCTTGCGTTTTCTATACATACTCATAGACTCCTTCTGATGCTGCATAAGCCATATAGATGTCCATATCTGACCTTTTGAACTTATTTGAGGTCAAATTGTCCTAAAAAAAATTCAAACTATATAAAGTTATAGACTCCTTTTGATGATAAGTCAGCTATACAGAGGTCCCCTTTTGACCTCCTGAACATATTTCTAGCCAAGGAGTCCTCGATCTTATGCTTTCTATACATACTCATAGATTCCTTCTGATGCTTCATAAGCCATATAGATGTCCATATCTGACCTTTGGAACTTATTTGTGGTCAAAGTGTCCTAACATTTTTTCAAACTATATAAAGTTATAGACTTCTTTTGACGATAAATCAGCTATACAGAGGGCCCCTTTTGATCTACTGAACATGTTTCTGGCCAAAGACTCCTCAATCTTGGGCTTTCTATACATACTCATAGATTCCTTCTGATGCTTCATAAGCCATATAGATTTCCATATCTGACCTTTTGAACTTATTTGTGGTCAAAGTGTCCTAACATTTTTTCAAACTATATAAAGTTATAGACTCCTTTTGATGATAAATCAGCTATACAGAGGTCCCCTTTTGACCTCCTGTACATATTTCTGGCCAAAGAGTCCTCGATCTTGGGCTTTCTATACATACTCAAAGACTCCTTCTGATGCTTCATAAGCCATATAGATGTCCATATCTGACCTTTTGAACTCATTTGTGGTCAAAGATGTCCTCAAAATTTTTCAAACTATAGAAAGTTATAGACTCCTTTTGATGATAAATCAGCTATACAGTCCATATCTGACCTTTTGAACTTATTTGTGGTCAAAGTGTCCTCAAAAGTTTTCAAACTATAGAAAGTTATAAACTCCTTTTGATGATAAATCAGCTTTACAGAGGGCCCATTTTGACCTACTGAACATATTTCTGGCCAAAGAGTCCTCGATCTTGGGCTTTCTATACATACTCATAGACTCCTTCTGATGCTTCATAAGCCATATAGATTTCCATATCTGACCTTTTGAACTTATTTGTGGTCAAAGTGTCCTAACATTTTTTCAAACTATAGAAAGTTATAGACTCCTTTTGATGATAAGTCAGCTATACAGAGGTCCCCTTTTGACCTCCTGAACATGTCTGGCCAAAGAGTCCTCGATCTTGGGATTTCTATACATACTCATAGACTCCTTCTGCTGCTTCATAAGCCATATAGATGTCCATATCTGACCTTTTGAACTTATTTGTTGTCAAAGAATCCTAACATTTTTTCAAATTAGATAAAGTTATAGACTACTTTTGATGATAAATCAGCTATACAGAGGTCCCCTTTTGACCTCCAGAACATATTTCTGGCCAAAGAGTCCTCGATCTTGGGCTTTCTATACATACTCATAGACGCCTTCTGATGCTTCATAAGCCATATAGATTTCCATATCTGACCTTTTGAACTTATTTGTGGTCAAAGTGTCCTAACATTTTTTCAAACTATAGAAAGTTATAGACTCCTTTTGATGATAAGTCAGCTATACAGAGGTCCCCTTTTGACCTCCTGAACATGTCTGGCCAAAGAGTCCTCGATCTTGGGATTTCTATACATACTCATAGACTCCTTCTGCTGCTTCATAAGCCATATAGATGTCCATATCTGACATTTTGAACTTATTTGTGGTCAAAGTGTCCTAAAAAAAAATTCAAACTATATAAAGTTATAGACTTCTTTTGATTATAAATCAGCTATACAGAGGGCCCCTTTTGACCTCCTGAACATGTTTCTAGCCAAAGAGTCCTTGATCTTATGCTTTCTATACATACTCATAGATTCCTTCTGATGCTTCATAAGCCATACAGATGTCCATATCTGACCTTTTGAACTTATTTGTGGTCAAAGTGTCCTAACATTTTTTCAAACTATATAAAGTTATAGACTTCTTTTGATGATAAATCAGCTATACAGAGGGCCCCTTTTGGTCTACTGAACATGTTTCTGGCCAAAGAGTCCTCAATCTTGGGCTTTCTATACATACTCATAGATTCCTTCTGATGCTTCATAAGCCATATAGATGTCCATATCTGACCTTTTGAACTTATTTGTGGTCAAAGTGTCCTCAAAATATTTCAAACAATAGAAAGTTATAGACTCCTTTTGATGATAAATCAGCTATACAGAGGTCCCCTTTTGACCTCCTGTACATATTTCTGGCCAAAGAGTCCTCGATCTTGGGCTTTCTATACATACTCATAGACTCCTTCTGATGCTTCATAAGCCATATAGATGTCCATATCTGACCTTTTGAACTTATTTGTGGTCAAAGAATCCTGACATTTTTTCAAATTAGATAAAGTTATAGACTCCTTTTGATGATAAATCAGCTATACAGAGGTCCCCTTTTGACCTCCAGAACATATTTCTGGCCAAAGAGTCCTCGATCTTGGGCTTTCTATACATACTCATAGACGCCTTCTGATGCTTCATAAGCCATATAGATTTCCATATCTGACCTTTTGAACTTATTTGTGGTCAAAGTGTCCTAACATTTTTTCAAACTATATAAAGTTATAGACTCCTTTTGATGATAAATCAGCTATACAGAGGTCCCCTTTTGACCTCCAGAACATATTTCTGGCCAAAGAGTCCTCGATCTTGGGCTTTCTATACATACTCATAGACACCTTCTGATGCTTCATAAGCCATATAGATTTCCATATCTGACCTTTTGAACTTATTTGTGGTCAAAGTGTCCTAACATTTTTTCAAACTATAGAAAGTTATAGACTCCTTTTGATGATAAGTCAGCTATACAGAGGTCCCCTTTTGACCTCCTGAACATGTCTGGCCAAAGAGTCCTCGATCTTGGGATTTCTATACATACTCATAGACTCCTTCTGCTGCTTCATAAGCCATACAGATGTCCATATCTGACATTTTGAACTTATTTGTGGTCAAAGTGTCCTAAAAAAAAATTCAAACTATATAAAGTTATAGACTTCTTTTGATTATAAATCAGCTATACAGAGGGCCCCTTTTGACCTCCTGAACATGTTTCTAGCCAAAGAGTCCTTGATCTTATGCTTTCTATACATACTCATAGATTCCTTCTGATGCTTCATAAGCCATACAGATGTCCATATCTGACCTTTTGAACTTATTTGTGGTCAAAGTGTCCTAACATTTTTTCAAACTATATAAAGTTATAGACTTCTTTTGATGATAAATCAGCTATACAGAGGGCCCCTTTTGGTCTACTGAACATGTTTCTGGCCAAAGAGTCCTCAATCTTGGGCTTTCTATACATACTCATAGATTCCTTCTGATGCTTCATAAGCCATATAGATGTCCATATCTGACCTTTTGAACTTATTTGTGGTCAAAGTGTCCTCAAAATATTTCAAACAATAGAAAGTTATAGACTCCTTTTGATGATAAATCAGCTATACAGAGGTCCCCTTTTGACCTCCTGTACATATTTCTGGCCAAAGAGTCCTCGATCTTGGGCTTTCTATACATACTCATAGACTCCTTCTGATGCTTCATAAGCCATATAGATGTCCATATCTGACCTTTTGAACTTATTTCTGGTCATCAATTTTTTTAAACTATATAAAGTTATAGACTCTTTCTGATGATAAATCAGCTATTCAGAGGTCCCCTTTTGACCTACTGAACATATTTCTGGCCAAAGAGTCCTAAATGACTAACATTATACATTCAGACTGATATCTTCGGATGTTATATCATCCTGACAAAAGTCAATATTTGACATACTGAATTTTTTTTTGGCCAAGGGGTACTCGAAACTTGACCTTTCCATTTATACTCGTTGACTTTTTCTGATGTTACGTCAGCCATAAAGAAGTCCATATTTGACCCAAGGAACATATTTTTGGCCAAAGAGTCCTCGATCTTGGGCTTTCTATTCATATAGTCCAACTCCTTCTGATGCTTCATAAGCCATATAGATGTCCATATCTGACCTTTTGAACTTATTTCTGGTCAAAGTGTCTTCAAAATTTTTCAAACTATGTAAAGTTATAGTCTCCTTCTGATGATAAATCAGCTATACAGAGGTCCCCTTTTGACCTACTGAACATATTTCTGGCCAAAGAGTCCTAAAAGATTAACACTATACATTCAGACTGATATCTTCGGATGTTATATCATCCTGACAAAAGTCCCTATTTGCCCTACCGAATTTTTTTCTGGCCAAGGAGTGAGTTCTCGAAACTTGACCTTTCCATATTGTTGACTCTTTCTGATGTTACGTCAGACATACAGAATTCCATATTTGACCCAAGGAACATATTTCTTGCCAAAGAGTCCTCGATCTTGGGCTTTCTATACATACTCATAGACTCCTTCTGATGCTTCATAAGCCATATAGATGTCCATATCTGACCTTTTGAACTTATTTCTGGTCATCAATTTTTTTAAACTATATAAAGTTATAGACTTTTTCTGATGATAAATCAGCTATTCAGAGGTCCCCTTTTGACCTACTGAACATATTTCTGGCCAAAGAGTCCTAAATGACTAACACTATACATTCAGACTGATATCTTTGGATGTTATATCATCCTGACAAAAGTCCATATTTGACATACTGAATTTTTTTTTGGCCAAGGAGTTCTCGAAACTTGACCTTTCCATATATACTCGTTGACTTTTTCTGATGTTACGTCAGCCATACAGAAGTCCATATTTGACCTAAAGAACATATTGTTGGCCAAAGATTCCTCGATCTTGGGCTTTCTATACATACTCATAGTCCAACTCCTTCTGATGCTTAATAAGCCATATAGATGTCCATATCTGACCTTTTGAACTTATTTCTGGTCAAAGTGTCCTCAAAATTTTTCAAACTATATAAAGTTATAGACTCCTTCTGATAGTAAATCAGCTATACCAAGGTCACCTTTTGACCTTCTGAACATATTTCTGGCCAAAGAGTTCTTGAACATTATCTTGCTATACTACAGATTGACTTGTTGTGATGTTATATTAACCAGCCAGTAGTCTATTTTTGACCTACTGAACATATTTCTGGCCAGAGTCCGTGAACATCAACTATACATATAGACTGACTTCTCGTAATGTAAAATCAGGCAGACAGTAGTCCATATTTGACTGATTGAAAAAAAAATTGACCAAAGAGTTCTCTAAAGGATTTTGCCTATCATAAATGTATAGACTCCTTCTGATGTTAAATCAGCCATACAGAAGTCCATATTTGACCTTCTGAACATATTTCTGGACAGAGACCTTGAACATTTACCTTACTATTTATATTTCTCCTACCATAAAGACTTCTCGTGATGTTATGTCAGCCAGACTGTAGCCATATTTGACTGATTTAACATGTTTTTGGCCAAAGAATCCTCAAAATGTTTTTTACTCTTAGAAACTCATAGACTCCTTCTGATGTTAAATCGGCCATACAGAAGTCCATATTTGACCCAAGGAATATATTTATGGCCACAGAGTTCTTGATCTTGACCTTTCTATACATACTCATAGACTCCTTCTAATGTTACATAAGCCATATAGATATCCATATCTGACCTTTTGAACTTATTTCTGGTCATCAAAAGTTTTTAAACTATATAAAGTTATAGACTCTTTCTGATGATAAATCAGCTATACAAAGGTCACCTTTTGACCTTTTGAACATATTTCTGGCCAAAGAGTTCTTGAACATTATCTTACTTGAACTTTTGACTTTTGACTACAGATTGACTTGTTGTGATGTTATATTAACCAGCCAGTAGTCTATTTTTGACCTACTGAAAATATTTCTGGCCAGAGTCCTTGAACATTAACTCACTATACAATATAGACTGACTTCTTGCAATGCCAAACCAGGCAGGCAGTAGTCCATATTTGACCGATTGAAAAAAAATTTGACCAAAGAGTTCTCAAAAGGATTTTGTCTGTCATAATCTATAGACTCCTTCTGATGTCCGAAAATATTACTGGCCAAAGAGTCCTTAAAGATTAACACTATACATTCAGATTGATATCTTCGGATGTTATATCATCATGACAAAAGTCCATATTTGACATACTGAGTCTCAACTTGACCATTCTATATATACTCATTGACTCTTTCTGATTCTTCATTAGCTATATAGATGTCCATATCTGGCGAATTGAAAATATTTTTGGCAAAAAGGTCCTCACAAGTTAACTTACTAAATACTCATAGACTTCTTCTGATGATACATCACTTTAACAGGTATGTGACCCTCTGAATATATTTTTGGCCAAAGAATCATTGAACATTAACTCTCTATACATATTGACTCAAGAGTCAAAATTTGACCTCTTTTGGTCTGATTTATCATCAGATGGAGTCTATAATTTTACATAGTTTAAAAACTTTTGAGGAACCTTTTTGACCAGAAATAATAATGTCATAAATATGGACATAAATATGGCTTATGAAGAATCAGAAGGAGTCTATGAGTATGTATAGAAAGTTCAAGATTGGCCACAAATATGTCCCTTGGGTCAATTATGGACTTCTTTATGGCTGATGTAACATCAGATGGAGTAAACGACTATGTGTAGAAAGAAACAGCATAAGGAGTCAATGAGCATGTATAGAATGTTCAAGATCGAGGACTCTTTTACTAGAAATATGTTCAGTAGGTAAATTATGGAGTACTCTCTGGCAGAAAAAAAAAAAAAAAAAAGTAATTATGGACAGTTGTCTGGCCGATGTACTATCTGAAGGAGTCTATAAGTGTGAATAGAAAGTTCAAGATCAAGGACTCTTCAGTCAGAAATATGTTCAACATGTTAAATCTGAACTACTTTATGGCTAAAGAAACAAAATAAGGCGTCACTGAGAATGTATAGAAAGTTCAAAATCAAGGACTCTTTTACCAGAAATATTTTCAGTAGGTCCATTATTGACTACTGTCTGGCTGATGAAACACTAAAAGGAGTCAATTAGCATGTACAAAATTTTCAAGTCAGAAATATGTTCAACATGTCAAATCTGGACTTCTGTATGGCTAAAGAAACAAAATAAGGCATCACTGAGAATGTATAGAAAGTTCAAGATCGAGAAATCTTTTACTTCAATAGTCAATATCTACAATTGTCTGGCCGATGTACTATCTGAAAGAGTCTATAAGTATGAATAGAAAGTTCAAGATCGAGGACTCTTCGGTCAGAAATATGTTCATTATGTCAAATCAGAACTACTGCATGGCTGATGAAACACCAGAAAGAGTCTATGAGTATGTTTAAAAGGTTCAAGATCGAGGACTCTTTTGCCAGAAATATGTTTAGTGGGTCAAATATGGACTGCTGTCTGGCTGATGAATCAGAAGTCAATGAAGATTGAGGAAGAAGATTATGAATAGAAAGTTCAAGTTCAAAGACTCTTCAGGTAGAAATATGTTCAGTGGGTCAATTATCTATATGGAGTCACTGAGAATCTATAGAAAGTTCAAGACAGAGGACTCTTTTACTATAAATATGTTCAGAGGGTCAATTATGGACTATTGTCTGCTTGTGAAACATCAGGAGTCAATAAGCCTATATAGAAAGTTCAAGTTCAAGACTCTTCGGGCTGCAATATGTTCAGTAGGTCAATTATGGACTAATGTCTGGCTGATAAAACACTAAAAGGAGTCAATTAGCATGTACAGAATGTTCAAGTTCATGGACTTGTTGGCCAGAAATATGTTTAATAATTAATATGGACAATTGTCTGTCCGATGTAACTTTCTGAAAGAGTCTATAATTATGAATAGAAAGTTCAAGATCAAAATCTCTTTGGTCAGAAATATATTCAACATGTCAAATCTGGACTTCTGTATGGCTGAAGAAACATCAGAAGTAAATGATTATGTATAGAAAGTTCAAGTTCATAGACTCTTCGGGCAGAAAAATGTTCAGTAGGTCAATTGTGGACAATTATCTGGCTGATGAAACATCAGAAGGAGTATGTATAGAAAGAATAAGATCAAGGTCTCTTTGGCCAGAAATATGTTCAATTGATCAAATTTTGAAATACTATATTGCTGTTGTAAAATCAGGAGTCATTGAGTATGTATTGAAAAATGTTCATAGACTCATTGGTCAGAAATAGGTTTAATAGGTCATATTGATACAATACAATACAATAATGTTTTGCTATTGTAACATCAGAAGGAGTCAATGTATAGAGAAATCAAGATTATAAACCCATCGCTCAGAAATGAGTTTAGAAATCAATTATGGATCATTTTTTGGCTGAGGTACTATCTGAAAGCGTCTATGAGTACGTATAGAAAGATCAAGGACTCTTCCAGCCAGAAATATGTTCAATTGTCAAATATGGATAATAGCCTGGGTGATGAAAAATCAGAAGGAGATAGTAATTATGTATAGATAATTAAAGTTCTAGGTCTCTTTGGCCAGATATATGTATGGGTCAAATTTGGACTAACAATATGGTTGATTTAACATCAAAAGTAGTCGATGAGAATGCATATAAACATACCTTTTGACGACTCTTTTGGCCAGAAATATGTTCTCTTGGTCAAATATGGACTACTGTATGGTGGATGTAAAATCAAAAATAGTCTAGGAGAAGGAACAGTAAGTTAAACTTTGATGATTCTTTTGCCAGAAATATGTTCAGTAGGTCAATAACTGACTTCTGTCTCAATGATGAAACATCAGAACAAGCCTATGATTATGTATAGAACGATCAAGATCGAGGACACTTTGGTTATAGAAATGTTCAATAGGTCAAATTTGAACTATAATGTATGGCTGATGAAACATCAGAAGGATTGTAAAAGCAATTAGTCTAGAAATTTAAAGTTCAAGGTCTCATGTCTAGAAATATGTTCAAAATATAAAATTTGAACTACTGTTCAAATACATTGGATAGCAGATAATTAATTAACAAGTCTACAAGTATGTTTAGAAAGTTCAAGATCGAGGACTCTATGGTCAGAAATATATTCAATGGGTCAAGTATGGACATCTTTCAGGCTGATGAAACATCAGAAGCTGTCAATGAGCATGTACAGAAAGGTCAAGATCAGGGACTCTTTGACCAGAAATATATTAGTAGGTCAAATATGGACTTTTGTATGGCTAATGTATTATTAAGAGAAGTCAATAAGCAGAGAAAGTTAGTTCAAAGACTCTTTGGCCAAAAATGTGTTCAGTAGTTCAAATAGGAACCTCTGTATGGCTGAATTAAAATAATAAGAAACCCTTTGAGGACCATTTGACCAGAAATAAGTTCAATAGGTCAAATATGGAATTCTATATGTGGCTTATGAACCATCAGAAGGAGTCTAGGAGTGAGAATGCAAAGTTCAAGATTTTGCCCAAGATCAAGGACTCTTTGGCCAGAAATATGTTCAGGAGGTCAAAAGGGGACCTCTGTATAGCTGACTTATCATCAAAAGGAGTCTATAACTTTATATAGTTTGAAGTTTTTTTAGGACACTTTGACCACAAATAAGTTCAAAATGTCAGATATGGACTTTTTGTCAGGATGATATAACATCCGAAGATATCAGTCTGAATGTAGTGTTAATCTTTTAGGACTCTTTGGCCAGAAATATGTTAAGTATAGGTCAAAAGGGGCCCTCTGTATAGCTGATTTATCATCAGAAGGAGACTATAACTTTATATAGTTTGAAAAAATTTTGAGGACACTTTGACCACAAATAAGTTCAAAAGGTCAGATATGGACATCTATATGGCTTATGAAGCATCAGAAGGCGTCTATGAGTATGTATAGAAAGCCCAAGATCAAGGACTCTTTGGCCAGAAATATGTTCAGTAGGTCAAAAGGGGACCTCTGTATAGCTGATTTATCTTTAAAAGGAGTCTATAACTTTATATAGTTTGAAAAATTTTGAGGACACTTTGACCACAAATAAGTTCAAAAGGTCAGCTATGGAAATCTATATGGCTTATGAAGCATCAGAAGGAGTCTATGAGTATGTATAGAAAGCCCAAGATCGAGGACTCTTTGGCCAGAAATATGTTCAGTAGGTCAAAAGGGGACCTCTGTATAGCTGATTTATCTTTAAAAGGAGTCTATAACTTTATATAGTTTGAAAAATTTTGAGGACACTTTGACCACAAATAAGTTCAAAAGGTCAGCTATGGAAATCTATATGGCTTATGAAGCATCAGAAGGAGTCTATGAGTATGTATAGAAAGCCCAAGATCGAGGACTCTTTGGCCAGAAATATGTTCTGGAGGTCAAAAGGGGACCTCTGTATAGCTGATTTATCATGAAAAGGAGTCTATAACTTTCTATAGTTTGAAAACTTTTGAGGACACTTTGACCACAAATGAGTTCAAAATATCAGATATAGAAATCTATATGGCTTATGAAGCATCAGAAGGAGTCTATGAATATGTATAGAAAGCCCAAGATCGAGGACTCTTTGGCCAGAAATATGTTCAGGAGGTCAAAAGGGGACCTCTGTATAGCTGATTTATCATCAAAAGGAGTCTATAACTTTATATAGTTTGAAAAAATGTTAGGACACTTTGACCACAAATAAGTTCAAAAGGTCAGATATGGACATCTATATGGCTTATGAAGCATCAGAAAGAGTCTATGAGTATGTATAGAAAGCCCAAGATCGAGAACTCTTTGGCCAGAAATAAGTTCAGTAGGTCAAAAGGGGCCCTCTGTATAGCTGATTTATCTTTAAAAGGAGTCTATAACTTTATATAGTTTGAATTTTTTTTAGGACACTTTGACCACAAATAAGTTCAAAATGTCAGATATGGAAATCTATATGGCTTATGAAGCATCAGAAGGAGTCTATGAGTATGTATAGAAAGCCCAAGATCGAGGACTCTTTGGCCAGAAATATGTTCAGGAGGTCAAAAGGGAACCTCTGTATAGCTGATTTATCATCAAAAGGAGTCTATAACTTTCTATAGTTTGAAAAATTTTGAAGACATCTTTGACCACAAATGAGTTCAAAAGGTCAGATATGGACATCTATATGGCTTATGAAGCATCAGAAGGAATCTATGAGTATGTATAGGAAGCCCAAGATTGAGGACTCTTTGGCCAGAAACATGTTCAGGAGGTCAAAAAGGGACCTCTGTATAGCTGATTTATCATCAAAAGGAGTCTATAACTTTCTATAGTTTGAAAACTTTTGAGGACACTTTGACCACAAATGAGTTCAAAATGTCAGATATAGAAATCTATATGGCTTATGAAGCATCAGAAGGAGTCTATGAATATGTATAGAAAGCCCAAGATCGAGGACTCTTTGGCCAGAAATATGTTCTGGAGGTCAAAAGGGGACCTCTGTATAGCTTATTTATCATCAAAAGGAGTCTATAACTTTATATAGTTTGAAAAAATGTTAGGACACTTTGACCACAAATAAGTTCAAAAGGTCAGATATGGACATCTATATGGCTTATGAAGCATCAGAAAGAGTCTATGAGTATGTATCGAAAACGCAAGATCGAGGACTCTTTGGCCAGAAATATGTTCAGTAGGTCAAAAGGAGCCCTCTGTATAGCTGATTTATCTTTAAAAGGAGTCTATAACTTTATATAGTTTGAAAAATTTTAGGACACTTTGACCACAAATGAGTTCAAAAATGTCAGATATAGAAATCTATATGGCTTATGAAGCATCAGAAGGAGTCTATGAGTATGTATAGAAAGCCCAAGATCGAGGACTCTTTGGCCAGAAATATGTTCAGGAGGTCAAAAGGGGACCTCTGTATAGCTGATTTATCATCAAAATTAGTCTATAACTTTCTATAGTTTGAAAAATTTTGAGGACATCTTTAACCACAAATAAGTTCAAAAGGTCAGATATGGACATCTATTTGGCTTATGAAGCATCAGAAGGAGTCTATGAGTATGTATAGAAAGCCCAAGATCGAGGACTCTTTGGCCAGAAATATGTTCAGGAGGTCAAAAGGGGACCTCTGTATAGCTGATTTATCATCAAAAGGAGTCTATAACTTTATATAGTTTGAAAAAATGTTAGGACACTTTGACCACAAATAAGTTCAAATGGTCAGATATGGACATCTTATGAAGCATCAGAAGGAATCTATGAGTATGTATAGAAAGCCCAAGATCGAGGACTCTTTGGTCAGATATATGTTCTGGAGGTCAAAAGGGGACCTCTGTATAGCTGATTTATCATCAAAAGGAATCTATAACTTTATATAGTTTGAAAAAATGTTAGGACACTTTGACCACAAATTAGTTCAAAAGGTCAGATATGGACATCTATTTGGCTTTTGAAGCATCAGAAGGAGTCTATGAGTATGTATAGAAAGCCCAAGATCGAGGACTCTTTGGCCAGAAACATGTTCAGGAGGTCAAAAGGGGACCTCTGTATAGCTGACTTATCATCAAAAGGAGTCTATAACTTTATACAGATAGAATTTTTTTTAGGACAATTTGACCTCAAATAAGTTCAAAATGTCAGATATGGAAATCTATATGGCTTATGAAGCACCAGAAGGAGTCTATGAGTATGTATAGAAAGCCCAAGATCAAGTACTCTTTGGCCAGAAATATGTTCAGTAGGTTAGAAGGGGACCTCTGTATAGCTGACTTATCATCAAAAGGAGTCTATAACTTACTATAGTTTGAAAAAATGTTAGGACACTTTGACCACAAATAAGTTCAAAAGGTCAGATATAGACATCTATATGGCTTATGAAGCATCAGAAGGAATCTATGAGTATGTATAGAAAGCTCAAGATCGAGGACTCTTTGGTCAGAAATATGTTCTGGAGGTCAAAAGGGGACCTCTGTATAGCTGATTTATCATCAAAAGGAGTCTATAACTTTCTATAGTTTGAAAAATTTTAAGGACACTTTGACCACAAATAAGTTCAAAAGGTCAGATATGGACATCTATTTGGCTTATGAAGCATCAGAAGGAGTCTATGAGTAGGCTATGTATAGAAAGCCCAAGATCGAGGACTCTGGCCAGAAATATGTTCAGGAGGTCAAAGGGGGACCTCTGTAGAGCTGATTTATCATCAAAAGGAGTCTATAACTTTCTATAGTTTGAAAACTTTTGAGGACACTTTGACCACAAATAAGTTCAAAAGGTCAGATATGGACATCTATTTGGCTTATGAAGCATCAGAAGGAATCTATGAGTATGTATAGAAAGCCCAAGATCGAGGACTCTTTGGTCAAAAATATGTTCTGGAGGTCAAAAGGGGACCTCTGTATAGCTGATTTATCATCAAAAGGAGTCTATAACTTTCTATAGTTTGAAAAAATGTTAGGACACTTTGACCACAAATAAGTTCAAAAGGTCAGATATGGACATCTATATGGCTTATGAAGCATCAGAAGGAGTCTATGAGTAGTATAGAAAACGCAAGATCGAGGACTCTTTGTCCAGAAATATGTTCAGTAGGTCAAAAGGGGACCTCTGTATAGCTGATTTATCATCAAAAGGAGTCTATAACTTACTATAGTTTGAAAAAATGTTAGGACACTTTGACCACAAATAAGTTCAAAAGGTCAGATATGGACATCTATATGGCTTATGAAGCATCAGAAGGAGTCTATGAGTATGTATAGAAAGCCCCAAGATCAAGGACTCTTTGGCCAGAAATATGTTCAGTAGATCAAAAGGGGCCCTCTGTGTAGCTAATTTATCATCAAAAGGAGTCTATAACTTAATATAGTTTGAATTTTTTTTAGGAAACTTTGACCACAAATAAGTTCAAAAGGTCAGATATGGACATCTATATGGCTTATGAGGCATCAGAAGGAGTCTATGAGTATGTATAGAAAGCATAAGATCGAGGACTCTTTGGCCAGAAATATGTTCAGTAGTTCAAAAGGGGCCCTCTGTACAGCTGATTTATCATCAAAAGGAGTCTATAACTTTCTATAGTTTGAAAAAATGTTAGGACACTTTGACCACAAATAAGTTCAAAAGGTCAGATATGGACATCTATATGGCTTATGAAGCACCAGAAGGAGTCTATGAGTATGTATGGCCATAAATATATTCCTTGGGTCAAATATGGACTTCTGTATGGCCGATTTAACATCAGAAGGAGTCTATGAGTTTCTAAGAGTAAAAAACATTTTGAGGATTCTTTGGCCAAAAACATGTTAAATCAGTCAAATATGGCTACAGTCTGGCTGACATAACATCACGAGAAGTCTTTATGGTAGGAGAAATATAAATAGTAAGGTAAATGTTCAAGGTCTCTGGCCAGAAATATGTTCAGAAGGTCAAATATGGACTTCTGTATGGCTGATTTAACATCAGAAGGAGTCTATACATTTATGATAGACAAAATCCTTTAGAGAACTCTTTGGTCAATTTTTTTTTCAATCAGTCAAATATGGACTACTGTCTGCCTGATTTTACATTACGAGAAGTCAGTCTATATGTATAGATGATGTTCACGGACTCTGGCCAGAAATGTGTTCAGTAGGTCAAAAATAGACCACTGGCTGGTTAATATAACATCACAACAAGTCAATCTGTAGTATAGCAAGATAATGTTCAAGAACTCTTTGGCCAGAAATATGTTCAGAAGGTCAAAAGGTGACCTTGGTATAGCTGATTTACTATCAGAAGGAGTCTATAACTTTATATAGTTTGAAAAATTTTGAGGACACTTTGACCAGAAATAAGTTCAAAAGGTCAGATATAGACATCTATATGGCTTATGAAGCATCAGAAGGAGTCTATGAGTATGTATAGAAAGCCCAAGATCGAGGACTCATTGGCAAGAAATATGTTCCTTGGGTCAAATATGGAATTCTGTATGTCTGACGTAACATCAGAAAGAGTCAACAATATGGAAAGGTCAAGTTTCGAGTACTCACTCCTTGGCCAGAAAAAAATTCGGTAGGGCAAATAGGGACTTTTGTCAGGATGATATAACATCCGAAGATATCAGTCTGAATGTATAGTGTTAGTCATTTAGGACTCTTTGGCCAGAAATATGTTCAGTAGGTCAAAAGGGGACCTCTGAATAGCTGATTTATCATCAGAAAGAGTCTATAACTTTATATAGTTTAAAAACATTGATGACCAGAAATAAGTTCAAAAGGTCAGATATGGACATCTATATGGCTTATGAAGCATCAGAAGGAGTCTATGAGTATGTATAGAAAGCCCAACATCGAGGACTCTTTGGCCAGAAATATGTACAGGAGGTCAAAAGGGGCCCTCTCTATAGCTGATTTATCATCAAAAGGAGTCTATAACTTTATATAGTTTGAATTTTTTTTAGGACACTTTGACCACAAATAAGTTCAAAAGGTCAGATATGGACATCTATATGGCTTATGAAGCACCAGAAGGAGTCTATGAGTATGTATATAAAGCATAAGATCGAGGACTCTTTGGCCAGAAATATGTTCAGTAGTTCAAAAGGGGCCCTCTCTATAGCTGATTTATCATCAAAAGGAGTCTATAACTTTATATAGTTTGAATTTTTTTTAGGACACTTTGACCACAAATAAGTTCAAAAGGTCAGATATGGACATCTATATGGCTTATGAAGCACCAGAAGGAGTCTATGAGTATGTATATAAAGCATAAGATCGAGGACTCTTTGGCCAGAAATATGTTCAGTAGTTCAAAAGGGGCCCTCTGTACAGCTGATTTATCATCAAAAGGAGTCTATAACTTTCTATAGTTTGAAAAAATGTTAGGACACTTTGACCACAAATAAGTTCAAAAGGTCAGATATGGACATCTATATGGCTTATGAAGCACCAGAAGGAGTCTATGAGTATGTATGGCCATAAATATATTCCTTGGGTCAAATATGGACTTCTGTATGGCCGATTTAACATCAGAAGGAGTCTATGAGTTTCTAAGAGTAAAAAACATTTTGAGGATTCTTTGGCCAAAAACATGTTAAATCAGTCAAATATGGCTACAGTCTGGCTGACATAACATCACGAGAAGTCTTTATGGTAGGAGAAATATAAATAGTAAGGTAAATGTTCAAGGTCTCTGGCCAGAAATATGTTCAGAAGGTCAAATATGGACTTCTGTATGGCTGATTTAACATCAGAAGGAGTCTATACATTTATGATAGACAAAATCCTTTAGAGAACTCTTTGGTCAATTTTTTTTTCAATCAGTCAAATATGGACTACTGTCTGCCTGATTTTACATTACGAGAAGTCAGTCTATATGTATAGATGATGTTCACGGACTCTGGCCAGAAATGTGTTCAGTAGGTCAAAAATAGACCACTGGCTGGTTAATATAACATCACAACAAGTCAATCTGTAGTATAGCAAGATAATGTTCAAGAACTCTTTGGCCAGAAATATGTTCAGAAGGTCAAAAGGTGACCTTGGTATAGCTGATTTACTATCAGAAGGAGTCTATAACTTTATATAGTTTGAAAAATTTTGAGGACACTTTGACCAGAAATAAGTTCAAAAGGTCAGATATAGACATCTATATGGCTTATGAAGCATCAGAAGGAGTCTATGAGTATGTATAGAAAGCCCAAGATCGAGGACTCATTGGCAAGAAATATGTTCCTTGGGTCAAATATGGAATTCTGTATGTCTGACGTAACATCAGAAAGAGTCAACAATATGGAAAGGTCAAGTTTCGAGTACTCACTCCTTGGCCAGAAAAAAATTCGGTAGGGCAAATAGGGACTTTTGTCAGGATGATATAACATCCGAAGATATCAGTCTGAATGTATAGTGTTAGTCATTTAGGACTCTTTGGCCAGAAATATGTTCAGTAGGTCAAAAGGGGACCTCTGAATAGCTGATTTATCATCAGAAAGAGTCTATAACTTTATATAGTTTAAAAACATTGATGACCAGAAATAAGTTCAAAAGGTCAGATATGGACATCTATATGGCTTATGAAGCATCAGAAGGAGTCTATGAGTATGTATAGAAAGCCCAACATCGAGGACTCTTTGGCCAGAAATATGTACAGGAGGTCAAAAGGGGCCCTCTCTATAGCTGATTTATCATCAAAAGGAGTCTATAACTTTATATAGTTTGAATTTTTTTTAGGACACTTTGACCACAAATAAGTTCAAAAGGTCAGATATGGACATCTATATGGCTTATGAAGCACCAGAAGGAGTCTATGAGTATGTATATAAAGCATAAGATCGAGGACTCTTTGGCCAGAAATATGTTCAGTAGTTCAAAAGGGGCCCTCTCTATAGCTGATTTATCATCAAAAGGAGTCTATAACTTTATATAGTTTGAATTTTTTTTAGGACACTTTGACCACAAATAAGTTCAAAAGGTCAGATATGGACATCTATATGGCTTATGAAGCACCAGAAGGAGTCTATGAGTATGTATATAAAGCATAAGATCGAGGACTCTTTGGCCAGAAATATGTTCAGTAGTTCAAAAGGGGCCCTCTGTATAGCTGATTTATCATCAAAAGGAGTCTATAACTTTATATAGTTTGATTTTTTTTTAGGACACTTTGACCACAAATAAGTTCAAAAGGTCAGATATGGACATCTCTATGGCTTATGAAGCACCAGAAGGAGTCTATGAGTATATATATAAAGCATAAGATCGAGGACTCTTTGGCCAGAAATATGTTCAGTAGTTCAAAAGGGGCCCTCTGTATAGCTGATTTATCATCAAAAGGAGTCTATAACTTTATATAGTTTGAAAAAATGTTAGGACACTTTGACCACAAATAAGTTCAAAATGTCAGATATGGACATCTATATGGCTTATGAAGCACCAGAAGGAGTCTATGAGTATGTATAGAAATCCCAATATCGCGGACTCTTTGGCCAGAAACATGTTCAGGAGGTCAAAAGGGGACCTCTGTATAGCTGATTTATCATCAAAAGGAGTCTATAACTTTATATAGTTTGAATTTTTTTTAGGAAACTTTGACCACAAATAAGTTCAAAAGGTCACATATGGACATCTATATGGCTTATGAGGCATCAGAAGGAGTCTATGAGTATGTATAGAAAGCCCCAAGATCAAGGACTCTTTGGCCAGAAATATGTTCAGTAGGTCAAAAGGGGACCTCTGTATAGCTGATTTATCATCAAAAGGAGTCTATAACTTTCTATAGTTTGAAAAAGCGTTAGGACACTTTGACCACAAATAAGTTCAAACGGTCAGATATGGACATCTATATGGCTTATGAGGCATCAGAAGGAGTCTATGAGTATGTATAGAAAGCCCCAAGATCAAGGACTCTTTGGCCAGAAATATGTTCAGTAGGTCAAAAGGGCACCTCTGTATAGCTGATTTATCATCAAAAGGAGTCTATAACTTTATATAGTTTGAATTTTTTTTAGGAAACTTTGACCACAAATAAGTTCAAAAGGTCAGATATGGACATCTATATGGCTTATGAGGCATCAGAAGGAGTCTATGAGTATGTATAGAAAGCATAAGATCGAGGACTGTTTGGCCAGAAATATGTTCAGTAGTTCAAAAGGGGCCCTCTGTATAGCTGATTTATCATCAAAAGGAGTCTATAACTTTCTATAGTTTGAAAAAATGTTAGGACACTTTGACCACAAATAAGTTCAAAAGGTCAGATATGGACATCTATATGGCTTATGAAGCATCAGAAGGAGTCTATGAGTATGTATAGAAAGCCCAAGATCGAGGACTCTTTGGCCAGAAATATGTTCAGTAGTTCAAAAGGGGACCTCTGTATAGCTGATTTATCATCAAAAGGAGTCTATAACTTTATATAGTTTGAAAAAATGTTAGGACACTTTGACCACAAATAAGTTCAAAATGTCAGATATGGACATCTATATGGCTTATGAAGCACCAGAAGGAGTCTATGAGTATGTATAGAAATCCCAATATCGCGGACTCTTTGGCCAGAAACATGTTCAGGAGGTCAAAAGGGGACCTCTGTATAGCTGATTTATCATCAAAAGGAGTCTATAACTTTATATAGTTTGAATTTTTTTTAGGAAACTTTGACCACAAATAAGTTCAAAAGGTCACATATGGACATCTATATGGCTTATGAGGCATCAGAAGGAGTCTATGAGTATGTATAGAAAGCCCCAAGATCAAGGACTCTTTGGCCAGAAATATGTTCAGTAGGTCAAAAGGGGACCTCTGTATAGCTGATTTATCATCAAAAGGAGTCTATAACTTTATATAGTTTGAATTTTTTTTAGGAAACTTTGACCACAAATAAGTTCAAAAGGTCAGATATGGACATCTATATGGCTTATGAGGCATCAGAAGGAGTCTATGAGTATGTATAGAAAGCATAAGATCGAGGACTGTTTGGCCAGAAATATGTTCAGTAGTTCAAAAGGGGCCCTCTGTATAGCTGATTTATCATCAAAAGGAGTCTATAACTTTCTATAGTTTGAAAAAACGTTAGGACACTTTGACCACAAATAAGTTCAAACGGTCAGATATGGACATCTATATGGCTTATGAAGCATCAGAAGGAGTCTATGAGTATGTATAGAAAGCCCAAGATCGAGGACTCTTTGGCCAGAAATATGTTCAGTAGTTCAAAAGGGGCCCTCTGTATAGCTGATTTATCATCAAAAGGAGTCTATAACTTTATATAGTTTGAATTTTTTTTAGGACACTTTGACCACAAATAAGTTCAAAAGGTCAGATATGGACATCTATATGGCTTATGAGGCATCTGAAGGAGTCTATGAGTATGTATAGAAAGCCCAATATCGAGGACTCTTTGGCCAGAAACATGTTCAGGAGGTCAAAAGGGGACCTCTGTAATAGCTGATTTATCATCAAAAGGAGTCTATAACTTTATATAGTTTGAATTTTTTTTAGGACACTTTGACCACAAATAAGTTCAAAAGGTCAGATATGGACATCTATATGGCTTATGAGGCATCTGAAGGAGTCTATGAGTATGTATAGAAAGCCCAATATCGAGGACTCTTTGGCCAGAAACATGTTCAGGAGGTCAAAAGGGGACCTCTGTATAGCTGATTTATAATCAAAAGGAGTCTATAACTTTCTATAGTTTGAAAAAATGTTAGGACACTTTGACCACAAATAAGTTCAAAAGGTCAGATATGGACATCTATATGGCTTATGAAGCATCAGAAGGAGTCTATGAGTATGTATAGAAAGCACAAGATCGAGGACTCTTTTGCCAGAAATATGTTCTGGAGATCAAAAGGGGCCCTCTGTATAGCTGATTTATCATCAAAAGGAGTCTATAACTTTATATAGTTTAAAAACTTTTGATGACCAGAAATAAGTTCAAAAGGTCAGATATGGACATCTATATGGCTTATGAAGCATCAGAAGGAGTCTATGAGTATGTATAGAAAGCCCAATATCGAGGACTCTTTGGCAAGAAATATGTTCCTTTGGTCAAATATGGACTTCTGTATGGCTGACGTAACATCAGAAAGAGTCAACAAGTCTGTATGGAAAGGTCAAGTTTCGAGTACTCCTTAGCCAGAAAAAAATTCAGTATGTCAAATATGGACTTTTGTCAGGAAGATATAACATCCGAAGATATCAATCTGAATGTATAGTGTTAATCATTTGGGACTCTTTGGCCAGAAATATGTTCAGTAAGGTCAAAAGGGGACCTCTGAATAGCTGATTTATCATCAGAAAGAGTCTATAACTTTATATAGTTTAAAAACTTTTAATGACCAGAAATAAGTTCAAAAGGTCATATATGGATATCTATATGGCTTATGTAACATTAGAAGGAGTCTATGAGTATGTATAGACAGGTCAAGATCGAGAACTCTATGGCCAGAAATATGTTCAGAAGGTCAAATATGGACTTCTGTATGGCTGATTTAACATCAGAAGGAGTTTATACATTTAGACAAAATCCTTTTGAGAACTCTTTGGTCAAATTTTTTTTCAATCAGTCAAATATGGACTACTGTCTGCCTGATTTTACATTACGAGAAGTCAGTCTATATGTATAGTGATTTGATGTTCACGGACTCTGGCCATAAATATTTACAGTAGGTCAGAAATAGACTACTGGCTGGTTAATATAACATCACAAGAAGCAAGACAATGTTCAAGAACTCTTTGGCCAGAAATATGTTCAGAAGGTCAAAAGGTGACCTTTGTATAGCTGATTTATTATCAGAAGGAGTCTATAACTTTATATAGCTTAAGTATTATATATTAGAAATATGTTCCTTGGGTCACATATGGACTACTTCATGGCTGACGTAACATCAGAAGGAGTCAACAAGTATGTATGGACAGTTCAAGTTTGAGTACTCTTTGGCCCGAATTATGTTTAATATATTTAAAACCTTTTAAGGACCCATTGACCAGAAATAAGTTTAACAGGTCAGATATGGACTTCTAAATGGATTATGAAGCATCAGAAGATGTCTAGAGTATGTACAGAAAGTTCAAGATCGAGTACTCTTTTTCCCAGTAGTTGAAATATGGCTGATTTAACATCAGAAGGAGTCTATAAATTTATAAGAGTAAAAAAAAAAACATTTCGAGGCCTCTTTGGCCAAAAATGTGTTCAATCGGTCAAATATCGACTACTCCTTGCCTGAGTTAACATCACGAGAAGTCAGTATGTACGTATAGTAAGTTAAGTTTCATGGTCTCTTGGCAGAAATATGTTTAGTAGGTCAAAAATGTACTTTTTTTTTATGGATGATGTAACATCAGAAGGAGTCTATAAGTTTGTTTAAAAACCTTTGAGGACCCTTTGACCAGAAATAAGTTCAATAGGTCAAATATGCACCTCTATATGGCTGATTTAACATCAGAAGGAGTCTATAAGTTTATAATATACACAAAATACCTTTTGAGGACTCTTTTGCCAAAAATATGTTCAATCAGTCAAATATGGACTACTGTCTGGCTTATATAACATCACAAGAAGTCAGTCTTGTATGTATAGTAAGTTAATATTCAAGGACTCTTTATCCAGAAATGTGTTCAGTAGATCAAAAATGGACTTCTGTATGGCTGATGTAACATCAGAAAGATTCTACGAGAATGTATAGAAAGTTTAAGATCGATTACTCTTGGGTCAGAAATATGTGCAGTAGGTCAAACATGGACTACTGTCTTGCTAATACAACATCACAAGAAGTCAGTAAGTAAGAAGTCAGTAAGAACTCTTTGGACAGAAAATATGTTCTGTAGGTCAAAGAGGGACCTCTGTAGGCCTGATTTGACACATGACATATGTGCATTGGCATGGCACAATAACTAACTTATTCATTTATTCTTTTAAGGGAAATTATTGCATTTGCCTCTTGCATTACAATGCATAGAATAAACTACTTCATACCTCATGTGCAATGAAAACATAACATGAGTGTTGCATTGCACAAACGATCTAAGAATTAGCGTTGAATAATAATGTATTATTATTATATCTAACTATATCAGTTAGATATTTTATGCAGTGGAATGTAGATAGTTGAGATAGTTATTGTATGTTTGTGATGCACTCATAGCTTATATGTTATTCTTCAATGCACAAAGTTTGATCTTGTGTGAAATGCAATGCAATAGCACATATTGTATTTCCTCAAAGCAAAACGCAATGTAGTTTGGGAATGAGTTACTTCTGGTGTGTAATGCAATGCAAGAAGTGCATAGCCTATATGTTATTCTTCAATGCACAACGTTAGATCGTTAGTGCAATGCAATGCAACAGCACACATGTTATCTCTTTAATGAACATGGGAATGGTTAAGTTCTAGTGTGCAATGCAATGCAAAAAGTGTATAACCTATATGTTATTCTTCAGTGCACAACGTTAGATCGTTTGTGCAATGCAATGCAAACACATATGTTATCTCTTTAATGAACATGGGAATGGTTAAGTTCTAGTGTGCAATGCAATGCAAAAAGTGCATAACCTATATGTTTTTCTTCAGTGCACAACGATAGATCGTTTGTGCAATAAAATGCAATGCAATGCAATGCAATTGCAACAACACACGTTATATCTTTAATGAACATGGGAATGATTTAGTTCTGGTATGCAATGCAATGCAATGCGAAAAGTGCATAACCTATATGTTATTCTTCAGTGCACAACGTTAGATCGTTAGTGCAATGCAATGCAACAACACACATACCATCTCTTTAATGAACATGGGAATGGTTAAGTTCTAGTGTGCAATGCAATGCGATGCAAAAAGTGCATAACCGATATGTTATTCTTCAGTGCACAAAGTTAGATCGTTAGTGCAATGCAATGCAATGCAATGCAGTACAAGGCATTGCAAATCAATGCAATGCAATGCAACAACACACGTTATGTCTTTAATCAACATGGGAATGAGGTAGTTCTGGTGTGCAATGCAATGAAATGCAAAAAGTGCATAACCTATATGTTATTCTTGAGTGCAAAACGTTACATCGCTAGTGCAATCCAAAGCAATGCACCAACAAACGTTATCTCTTTAATGAACATGGGAATGATTTAGGTCTGGTGTGCAATGAAATGCAAAAAGTGCATAACCTATATGTTATTCTTTCATGCACAAAGTTAGATCGTTAGTGCAATGCAATGCAATGCAGTGCAAAGCATTGCAAATCAATGCAATGCAATGCACTGCAACAACACACATATCATCTCCATAATGAACTTGGGAATGATTTTGTTCTGGTGTGCAATGCAATGCGAAAAGAGCATAACCTATATGTTATTCTTCAGTGTAAAACGTTATATCGTTAGTGCAATGCAATGCAGTGCAAAGCAATGCAATGCAATGCAATGCAATGCAATGCAATGCAATGCAAAGCAATGCAAAGCAAAGCAAAGCAATGCAAAGCAATGCAAAGCAATGCAAAGCAATGCAAAGCAATGCAAAGCAATGCAAAGCAATGCAAAGCAATGCAAATCAATGCAAATCAATGCAATGCAATGCAACAACACACGTTATGTCTTTAATGAACATGGGAATGAGGTAGTTCTGGTGTGCAATGCAATGCGAGAAGTGCATAACCTATATGCTATTCTTCAGTGCACAACGTTAGATCGTTAGTGCAATGCAATGCAATGCAATGCAATGCAATGCAATGCAATGCAATGCAATGCAATGCAAAGCAACAACACAATGCAATGCAACAACACAATGCAATGCAACAACACACGTTATGTCTTTAATCAACATGGGAATGAGGTAGTTCTGGTGTGCAATGCAATGCAAAAAGTGCATAACATATGTTATTCTTCAGTGCACAACGTTAGATCGTTAGTGCAATGCAATGCAATTCAATGCAATGCAATGCAATGCAATGCAATGCAATGCAATGCAATGCAACAACACACATATCATCTCTATAATGAACTTGGGAATGATTTTGTTCTGGTGTGCAATGCAATAAGAAAAGAACATAACATATATGTTTTTCTTCAGTGCACAACGTTAGATCTTTAGTGCAATGTAATGCAGTGCAAAGCAATGCAAATGAATGTAATGCAACGCAAAACATTGCACTGCAACAACACATGTTATGTCTTTAATGAACATTGGAATGATTTAGTTCATGTATGCAATGCAATGCAAAAAGTGCATGACCTATATGTTATTCTTCAGTGCACTACGTTAGATCGTTAGTGCAATGCAATGCAAAGCAATGCAATGCAATGCAGTGCAAAGCAATGCAGTGCAAAGCAATGCAAATCAATGCAATGCAATACAATGCAATGCAACAACACGTGTTATGTCTTTAATGAACATGGGAATGATTTACTTCTGGTGTGCAATGCAATGCAGTGCAAAAAGTGCATGACCTATATGTTATTCTTCAGTGCACTACGTTAGATCGTTAGTGCAATGCAATGCAAAGCAATGCAATGCAATGCAGTGCAAAGCAATGCAGTGCAAAGCAATGCAAATCAATGCAATGCAATACAATGCAATGCAACAACACGTGTTATGTCTTTAATGAACATGGGAATGATTTACTTCTGGTGTGCAATGCAATGCAGTGCAAAAAGTGCATGACCTATATGTTATTCTTCAGTGCACTACGTTAGATCGTTAGTGCAATGCAATGCAAAGCAATGCAATGCAATGCAGTGCAAAGCAATGCAGTGCAAAGCAATGCAAATCAATGCAATGCAATACAATGCAATGCAACAACACACGTTATGTCTTTAATGAATATGGGAATGATTTAGTTCTGGTGTGCAATGCAATGCAATACGTGCACAACGTTAGATCGTTAGTGCAATGCAATGCAGTGCAAAAAGTGCATGACCTATATGTTATTCTTCAGTGCACAACGTTAGATCGTTAGTGCAATGCAATGCAGTGCAAAGTAATGCAAAGCAATGCAAATCAATGCAATGCAATACAATGCAATGCAACAACACACGTTATGTCTTTAATGAACATGGGAATGATTTAGTTCTGGTGTGCAATGCAATGCGAGAAGTGCATAACCTATATGCTATTCTTCAGTGCACAACGTTAGATCGTTAGTGCAATGCAATGCAATGCAATGCAATGCAATGCAATGCAAAGCAATGCAATGCAATGCAACAACACAATGCAATGCAACAACACACGTTGTCTTGGGAATGAGGTAGTTCTGGTGTGCAATGCAATGCAAAAAGTGCATAACATATGTTATTCTTCAGTGCACAACGTTAGATCGTTAGTGCAAAGCAATTCAATGCAATGCAATGCAATGCAACAACAACACACATATCATCTCTATAATGAACTTGAGAATGATTTTGTTCTGGTGTGCAATGCAATACGAAAAGAACATAACATATATGTTATTCTTCAGTGCACAACGTTAGATCGTTAGTGCAAAGCAATTCAATGCAATGCAATGCAATGCAATGCAATGCAACAACAACACACATATCATCTCTATAATGAACTTGAGAATGATTTTGTTCTGGTGTGCAATGCAATACGAAAATAACATAACATATATGTTATTCTTCAGTGCACAACGTTAGATCTTTAGTGCAATGCAGTGCAAATCAATGCAAATGAATGTAATGCAACTCAAAACATTGCAATGCAACAACACACGTTATGTCTTTAATGAACATTGGAATGATTTAGTTCATGTATGCAATGCAATGCAATGCAAAAAGTGCATGACCTATATGTTATTCTTCAGTGCACAACGTTAGATCGTTAGTGCAATGCAATGCAATGCAATGCAAAGCAATGCAATGCAGTGCAAAGCAATGCAGTGCAAAGCAATGCAAATCAATGCAATGCAATACAATACAATGCAATGCAACAACACGTGTCATGTCTTTAATGAATATGGGAATGATTTAGTTCTGGTGTGCAATGCAATGCAATGCAAAAAGTGCATAACCTATATGTTATTCTTCACTGCACAACGTTAGATCGTTTGTGCAATGCAATGCAATGCACCAACAAACGTTATCTCTTTTATGAACATGGGAATGATTTAGTTCTGGTGTGCAATGCAATGCAGTGCAAAAAGTGCATACCTATATGTTATTCTTCAGTGCACAACGTTAGATCGTTAGTGCAAATGCAATGTAATGCAACAACACACGTTATGTCTTTAATCAACATGGGAATGAGGTAGTTCAGTTGTACAATGCAATGCAAAAAGTGCATAACCTATATGTTATTCTTCAGTGCACAACGTTAGATCGTTAGTGCAATGCAATGCAATGCAATGCAATGCAATGCATCAACACACATATCATCTCTATAATGAACATGGGAATGATTTAGTTCTGGTGTGAAATGCAATGCGAAATATGCATAACCTATAAGTTATTCTTCAGTGCACAACGTTAGATCGTTTGTGCAATGCAATTGCAACAACACATATGTTATCTCTTTAATGAACATGGGAATGAGTTAGTTCTGGTGTGCAATGCAATGCAAGAAGTGCATAGCCTATGTTATTCTTCAATGCACAACGTTAGATCGTGTGTGCAATGTAATGCAATGCAACAACACACGTTATCTCTCTAATGAACATGGTATTGAGTTAGTTTTGGTGTGCAATGCAATGCAATGCACGAAGTGCATAACCTATGTTTCTTTTATGATGCTCAACGTTAGATCGTTTGTGCAAAGCACATAATGTTATAAGAATGAGCTATACATAGGTACGCTTTTGACCTGCTGAACATATTTCTGGCCAAAGAGTCCGTAAAGATGTTATATCATCCTGACAAAGGTCCAAATTTGACAGACTGAATTTTTTTCTGTCCAAGGAGTACTCGAAACTTGACCTTACCATTTATACTCGTTGACTGTTTCTGATGTTACATCAGCCATAAAGTCCATATTTGACCCAAGGAACATATTTTTGGCCAAAGAGTCCGCGATCTTGGGCTTTCTATTCATATAATCCAACTCCTTCTGATGCTTCATAAGCCATATAGATGTCCAAATCTGACCTTTTGAACTTATTTCTGGTCAAAGTGTCCTCAAAATTTTTCAAACTATATAAAGTTATAGTCTCCTT
Source organism: Vimba vimba (assembly GCA_022828995.1). Classification (NCBI taxonomy): domain Eukaryota; kingdom Metazoa; phylum Chordata; class Actinopteri; order Cypriniformes; family Leuciscidae; genus Vimba; species Vimba vimba. The sequence goes on from CM040839.1 coordinate 28,182,162, forward strand.
CTGATGATAAATCAGCTATACAGAGGTCCCCTTTTGACCTACTGAAAATATTTCTGGCCAAAGAGTCCTAAAAGATTAACACTATACATTCAGACTGATATCTTCGGATGTTTTATCATCCTGACAAAAGTCCATATTTGACCTACCGAATTTTTTTCTGGCCATGGAGTGAGTACTCGAAACTTGATCTATCCATATATACTTGTTGACTCTTTCTGATGTTACGTCAGACATACAGAATTCCATATTTGACCCAAGGAACATATTTCTGGCCAAAGAGTCCTCTATCTTGGGCTTTCTATACATACTCATAGACTCCTTCTGATGCTTCATAAGCCATATAGATGTCCATATCTGACATTTTGAACTTACTTGTGGTCAAAGTGTCCTAACATTTTTTCAAACTATAGAAAGTTATAGACTCCTTTTGATGATAAATCAGCTATACAGAGGGCCCCTTTTGACCTCTTGAACATATTTCTAGCCAAACAGTCCTCGATCTTGCGTTTTCTATACATACTCATAGACTCCTTCTGATGCTTCAAAAGCCATATAGATGTCCATATCTGACATTTTGAACTGTCTTGTGGTCAAAGTGTCCTAACATTTTTTTCAAACTATAGAAAGTTATAGACTCCTTTTGATGATAAATCAGCTATACAGAGGTCCCCTTTTGACCTCCTGAACATGTTTCTGGCCAAAGAGTACTTGATCTTGGGCTTTCTATACATACTCATAGACTCCTTCTGATGCTTCAAAAGCCAAATAGATGTCCATATCTGACCTTTTGAACTTATTTGTGGTCAAAGTGTCCTAACATTTTTTCAAACTATAGAAAGTTATAGACTGCTTTTGATGATAAGTCAGCTATACAGAGGTCCCCTTTTGACCTCCTGAACATGTTTCTGGCCAAAGAGTCCTCGATCTTATGCTTTATATAAATACTCATAGACTCCTTCTGATGCTTCATAAGCCATATAGATGTCCATATCTGACCTTTTGAACTTATTTGTGGTCAAAGTGTCCTAACATTTTTTCAAACTATAGAAAGTTATAGACTCCTTTTGATGATAAATCAGCTATACAGAGGGCCCCTTCTGACCTACTGAACATATTTCTGGCCAAAGAGTACTTGATCTTGGGCTTTCTATACATACTCATAGACTCCTTCTGGTGCTTCATAAACCATATAGATTTCAATATCTGACATTTTGAACTTATTTGAGGTCAAATTGTCCTAAAAAAAATTCAAACTATATAAAGTTATACACTCCTTTTGATGATAAGTCAGCTATACAGAGGTCCCCTTTTGACCTCCTGAACATGTTTCTGGCCAAAGAGTCCTCGATCTTGGGCTTTCTATACATACTCATAGACTCCTTCTGATGCTTCATAAGCCAAATAGATGTCCATATCTGACCTTTTGAACTTATTTGTGGTCAAAGTGTCCTCAAAATTTTTCAAACTATAGAAAGTTATAGACTCCTTTTGATGATAAATCAGCTATACAGAGGTCCCCTTTTGACCTCCAGAACATATTTCTGTACAAAGAGTCCTCGATCTTGCGTTTTCTATACATACTCATAGACTCCTTCTGATGCTTCATAAGCCATATAGATGTCCATATCTTACCTTTTGAACTTATTTGTGGTCAAAGTGTCCTAACATTTTTTCAAACTATATAAAGTTATAGACTCCTTTTGATGATAAATCAGCTATACAGAGGGCCCCTTTTGACCTACTGAACATATTTCTGGCCAAAGAGTCTCGATCTTGCGTTTTCTATACATACTCATAGACTCCTTCTGATGCTTCATAAGCCATATAGATGTCCATATCTTACCTTTTGAACTTATTTGTGGTCAAAGTGTCCTAACATTTTTTCAAACTATATAAAGTTATAGACTCCTTTTGATGATAAATCAGCTATACAGAGGGCCCCTTCTGACCTACTGAACATATTTCTGGCCAAAGAGTACTTGATCTTGGGCTTTCTATACATACTCATAGACTCCTTCTGGTGCTTCATAAGCCATATAGATTTCCATATCTGACATTTTGAACTTATTTGAGGTCAAATTGTCCTAAAAAAAATTCAAACTATATAAAGTTATAGACTCCTTTTGATGATAAGTCAGCTATACAGAGGTCCCCTTTTGACCTCCTGAACATGTTTCTGGCCAAAGAGTCCTCGATCTTATGCTTTATATACATACTCATAGACTCCTTCTGATGCTTCATAAGCCATATAGATGTCCATATCTGACCTTTTGAACTTATTTGTGGTCAAAGTGTCCTAACATTTTTTCAAACTATAGAAAGTTATAGACTGCTTTTGATGATAAGTCAGCTATACAGAGGTCCCCTTTTGACCTCCTGAACATGTTTCTGGCCAAAGAGTCCTCGATCTTATGCTTTATATAAATACTCATAGACTCCTTCTGATGCTTCATAAGCCATATAGATGTCCATATCTGACCTTTTGAACTTATTTGTGGTCAAAGTGTCCTAACATTTTTTCAAACTATAGAAAGTTATAGACTCCTTTTGATGATAAATCAGCTATACAGAGGGCCCCTTCTGACCTACTGAACATATTTCTGGCCAAAGAGTACTTGATCTTGGGCTTTCTATACATACTCATAGACTCCTTCTGGTGCTTCATAAGCCATATAGATTTCCATATCTGACATTTTGAACTTATTTGAGGTCAAATTGTCCTAAAAAAAATTCAAACTATATAAAGTTATAGACTCCTTTTGATGATAAGTCAGCTATACAGAGGTCCCCTTTTGACCTCCTGAACATGTTTCTGGCCAAAGAGTCCTCGATCTTATGCTTTATATACATACTCATAGACTCCTTCTGATGCTTCATAAGCCATATAGATGTCCATATCTGACCTTTTGAACTTATTTGTGGTCAAAGTTTCCTAACATTTTTTCAAACTATAGAAAGTTATAGACTGCTTTTGATGATAAGTCAGCTATACAGAGGTCCCCTTTTGACCTCCTGAACATGTTTCTGGCCAAAGAGTCCTCGATCTTATGCTTTATATAAATACTCATAGACTCCTTCTGATGCTTCATAAGCCATATAGATGTCCATATCTGACCTTTTGAACTTATTTGTGGTCAAAGTGTCCTAACATTTTTTCAAACTATAGAAAGTTATAGACTCCTTTTGATGATAAATCAGCTATACAGAGGGCCCCTTCTGACCTACTGAACATATTTCTGGCCAAAGAGTACTTGATCTTGGGCTTTCTATACATACTCATAGACTCCTTCTGGTGCTTCATAAGCCATATAGATTTCCATATCTGACATTTTGAACTTATTTGAGGTCAAATTGTCCTAAAAAAAATTCAAACTATATAAAGTTATAGACTCCTTTTGATGATAAGTCAGCTATACAGAGGTCCCCTTCTGACCTACTGAACATATTTCTGGCCAAAGAGTACTTGATCTTGGGCTTTCTATACATACTCATAGACTCCTTCTGGTGCTTCATAAGCCATATAGATTTCCATATCTGACATTTTGAACTTATTTGAGGTCAAATTGTCCTAAAAAAAATTCAAACTATATAAAGTTATACACTCCTTTTGATGATAAGTCAGCTATACAAGGGTCCCCTTTTGACCTCCTGAACATGTTTCTGGCCAAAGAGTCCTCGATCTTGGGCTTTCTATACATACTCATAGACTCCTTCTGATGCTTCATAAGCCAAATAGATGTCCATATCTGACCTTTTGAACTTATTTGTGGTCAAAGTGTCCTCAAAATTTTTCAAACTATAGAAAGTTATAGACTCCTTTTGATGATAAATCAGCTATACAGAGGGCCCCTTTTGACCTACTGAACATATTTCTGGCCAAAGAGTCTCGATCTTGCGTTTTCTATACATACTCATAGACTCCTTCTGATGCTTCATAAGCCATATAGATGTCCATATCTGACCTTTTGAACTTATTTGTGGTCAAAGTGTCCTAACATTTTTTCAAACTATAGAAAGTTATAGACTCCTTTTGATGATAAATCAGCTATACAGAGGGCCCCTTCTGACCTACTGAACATATTTCTGGCCAAAGAGTACTTGATCTTGGGCTTTCTATACATACTCATAGACTCCTTCTGGTGCTTCATAAGCCATATAGATTTCCATATCTGACATTTTGAACTTATTTGAGGTCAAATTGTCCTAAAAAAAATACAAATTATATAAAGTTATAGACTCCTTTTGATGATAAGTCAGCTATACAGAGGTCCCCTTTTGACCTCCTGAACATGTTTCTGGCCAAAGAGTCCTCGATCTTATGCTTTATATACATACTCATAGACTCCTTCTGATGCTTCATAAGCCATATAGATGTCCATATCTGACCTTTTGAACTTATTTGTGGTCAAAGTGTCCTAACATTTTTTCAAACTATAGTAAGTTATAGACTCCTTTTGATGATAAATCAGCTATACAGAGGTCCCCTTTTGACCTCCAGAACATATTTCTGTACAAAGAGTCCTCGATCTTGCGTTTTCTATACATACTCATAGACTCCTTCTGATGCTTCATAAGCCATATAGATGTCCATATCTTACCTTTTGAACTTATTTGTGGTCAAAGTGTCCTAACATTTTTTCAAACTATAGAAAGTTATAGACTCCTTTTGATGATAAATCAGCTATACAGAGGGCCCCTTCTGACCTACTGAACATATTTCTGGCCAAAGAGTACTTGATCTTGGGCTTTCTATACATACTCATAGACTCCTTCTGGTGCTTCATAAGCCATATAGATTTCCATATCTGACATTTTGAACTTATTTGAGGTCAAATTGTCCTAAAAAAAATTCAAACTATATAAAGTTATAGACTCCTTTTGATGATAAGTCAGCTATACAGAGGTCCCCTTTTGACCTCCTGAACATGTTTCTGGCCAAAGAGTCCTCGATCTTATGCTTTATATACATACTCATAGACTCCTTCTCATGCTTCATAAGCCATATAGATGTCCATATCTGAGCTTTTGAACTTATTTGTGGTCAAAGTGTCCTAACATTTTTTCAAACTATAGAAAGTTATAGACTGCTTTTGATGATAAGTCAGCTATACAGAGGTCCCCTTTTGACCTCCTGAACATGTTTCTGGCCAAAGAGTCCTCGATCTTATGCTTTATATAAATAATCATAGACTCCTTCTGATGCTTCATAAGCCATATAGATGTCCATATCTGACCTTTTGAACTTATTTGTGGTCAAAGTGTCCTAACATTTTTTCAAACTATAGAAAGTTATAGACTCCTTTTGATGATAAATCAGCTATACAGAGGGCCCCTTCTGACCTACTGAACATATTTCTGGCCAAAGAGTACTTGATCTTGGGCTTTCTATACATACTCATAGACTCCTTCTGGTGCTTCATAAGCCATATAGATTTCCATATCTGACATTTTGAACTTATTTGAGGTCAAATTGTCCTAAAAAAAATTCAAACTATATAAAGTTATAGACTCCTTTTGATGATAAGTCAGCTATACAGAGGTCCCCTTTTGACCTCCTGAACATGTTTCTGGCCAAAGAGTCCTCGATCTTGGGCTTTCTATACATACTCATAGACTCCTTCTGATGCTTCATAAGCCATATAGATGTCCATATCTGACCTTTTGAACTTATTTGTGGTCAAAGTGTCCTAACATTTTTTCAAACTATAGTAAGTTATAGACTCCTTTTGATGATAAATCAGCTATACAGAGGGCCCCTTTTGACCTCCTGAACATGTTTCTGGCCAAAGAGTCCTCGATCTTATGCTTTATATACATACTCATAGACTCCTTCTGATGCTTCATAAGCCATATAGATGTCCATATCTGACCTTTTGAACTTATTTGTGGTCAAAGTGTCCTAACATTTTTTCAAACTATAGAAAGTTATAGACTCCTTTTGATGATAAATCAGCTATACAGAGGTCCCCTTTTGACCTCCAGAACATATTTCTGACCAAAGAGTCCTCGATCTTGGGCTTTCTATACATACTCATAGACTCCTTCTGGTGCTTCATAAGCCATATAGATGTTCATATCTGACCTTTTGAACTTATTTGTGGTCAAAATGTCCTAACATTTTTTCAAACTATATAAAGTTATAGACTCCTTTTGATGATAAATCAGCTATACAGAGGTCCCCTTTTGACCTCCTGAAAATATTTCTGGCCAAAGAGTCATCGATCTTGGGCTTTCTATACATACTTATAGACTCCTTCTGATGCTTCATAAGCCATATAGATGTTCATATCTGACCTTTTGAACTTATTTGTAGTCAAAGTGTCCTAACATTTTTTCAAACTATAGAAAGTTATAGACTCCTTTTGATGATAAATCAGCTATACAGAGGTCCCCTTTTGACCTCCAGAACATATTTCTGACCAAAGAGTCCTCGATCTTGGGCTTTCTATACATACTCATAGATTCCTTCTGATGCTTCATAAGCCAAATAGATGTCCATATCTGACCTTTTGAACTTATTTGTGGTCAAAGTGTCCTCAAAAGTTTTCAAACTATAGAAAGTTATAGACTCCTTTTGATGACAAATCAGCTATACAGACTGAACATATTTCTGGACAAAGAGTCCTCGATCTTGCGTTTTCTATACTACTCATAGACTCCTTCTGATGCTTCATAAGCCATATAGATGTCCATATCTGACCTTTTGAACTTATTTGTGGTCAAAGTGTCCTAACATTTTTTCAAACTATAGAAAGTTATAGACTCCTTTTGATGATAAATCAGCTATACAGAGGTCCCCTTTTGACCTCCTGAACATATTTCTGACCAAAGAGTCCTCGATCTTGGGCTTTCTATACATACTCATAGATTCCTTCTGATGCTTCATAAGCCAAATAGATGTCCATATCTGACCTTTTGAACTTATTTGTGGTCAAAGTGTCCTCAAAAGTTTTCAAACTATAGAAAGTTATAGACTCCTTTTGATGACAAATCAGCTATACAAAGGTCCCCCTTTGACCTCCTGAACATATTTCTGGCCAAAGAGTCCTCGATCTTGGGCTTTCTATACATACTCATAGATTCCTTCTGATGCTTCATAAGCCAAATAGATGTCCATATCTGACCTTTTGAACTTATTTGTGGTCAAAGTGTCCTCAAAAGTTTTCAAACTATAGAAAGTTATAGACTCCTTTTGATGATTAATCAGCTATACAGAGGTCCCCTTTTGACCTCCAGAACATATTTCTGACCAAAGAGTCCTCGATCTTGGGCTTTCTATACATACTCATAGATTCCTTCTGATGCTTCATAAGCCATATAGATGTCCATATCTGACCTTTTGAACTTATTTGTGGTCAAAGTGTCCTAACATTTTTTCAAACTATAGTAAGTTATAGACTCCTTTTGATGATAAATCAGCTATACAGAGGTCCCCTTTTGACCTCCTGAACATGTTTCTGGCCAAAAAGTCCTCGATCTTGGGCTTTCTATACATACTCATAGACTCCTTCTGGTGCTTCATAAGCCATATAGATGTTCATATCTGACCTTTTGAACTTATTTGTGGTCAAAGTGTCCTCAAAAGTTTTCAAACTATAGAAAGTTATAGACTCCTTTTGATGATAAATCAGCTCTACAGAGGTCCCCCTTTGACCTCCTGAACATATTTCTGGCCAGAGTCCTCGATCTTGGGCTTTCTATTCATAGCCTACTCATAGACTCCTTCTGATGCTTCATAAGCCAAATAGATGTCCATATCTGACCTTTTGAACTTATTTGTGGTCAAAGTGTCCTTAAAATTTTTCAAACTATAGAAAGTTATAGACTCCTTTTGATGATAAATCAGCTATACAGAGGTCCCCTTTTGACGTCCAGAACATATTTCTGACCAAAGAGTCCTCGATCTTGAGCTTTCTATACATACTCATAGATTCCTTCTGATGCTTCATAAGCCATATAGATGTCTATATCTGACCTTTTGAACTTATTTGTGGTCAAAGTGTCCTAACATTTTTTCAAACTATAGTAAGTTATAGACTCCTTTTGATGATAAATCAGCTATACAGAGGTCCCCTTCTAACCTACTGAACATATTTCTGGCCAAAGAGTACTTGATCTTGGGCTTTCTATACATACTCATAGACTCCTTCTGGTGCTTCATAAGCCATATAGATTTCCATATCTGACATTTTGAACTTATTTGAGGTCAAATTGTCCTAAAAAAAATTCTATCTGTATAAAGTTATAGACTCCTTTTGATGATAAGTCAGCTATACAGAGGTCCCCTTTTGACATCCTGAACATGTTTCTGGCCTAAGAGTCCTCGATCTTGGGCTTTCTATACATACTCATAGACTCCTTCTGATGCTTCAAAAGCCAAATAGATGTCCATATCTGACCTTTTGAACTTATTTGTGGTCAAAGTGTCCTCAAAATTTTTCAAACTATATAAAGTTATAGACTCCTTTTGATGATAAATCAGCTATACAGAGGGCCCCTTTTGACCTCCTGAACATATTTCTGGCCAAAGAGTCCTCGATCTTGGGCTTTCTATACATACTCATAGACTCCTTCTGATGCTTCATAAGCCATATAGATGTCCACATCTGACCTTTTGAACTTATTTGTGGTCAAAGTGTCCTAACATTTTTTCAAACTATAGTAAGTTATAGACTCCTTTTAATGATAAATCAGCTATACAGAGGTCCCCTTTTGACCTCCAGAACATATTTCTGACCAAAGAGTCCTCGATCTTGGGCTTTCTATACATACTCATAGACTCCTTCTGATGCTTCATAAGCCATATAGATGTCCATATCTGACCTTTTGAACTTATTTGTGGTCAAAGTGTCTTAACATTTTTTCAAACTATAGTAAGTTATAGACTCCTTTTGATGATAAATCAGCTATACAGAGGGCCCCTTCTGACCTACTGAACATATTTCTGGCCAAAGAGTACTTGATCTTGGGCTTTCTATACATACTCATAGACTCCTTCTGGTGCTTCATAATCCATATAGATTTCCATATCTGACATTTTGAACTAATTTGAGGTCAAATTGTCCTAAAAAAAATTCAAACTATATAAAGTTATAGACTCCTTTTGATGATAAGTCAGCTATACAGAGGTCCCCTTCTGACCTACTGAACATATTTCTGGCCAAAGAGTACTTGATCTTGGGCTTTCTATACATACTCATAGACTCCTTCTGATGCTTCATAAGCCATATAGATTTCCATATCTGACATTTTGAACTTATTTGAGGTCAAATTGTCCTAAAAAAAATTCAAACTATATAAAGTTATACACTCCTTTTGATGATAAGTCAGCTATACAAGGGTCCCCTTTTGACCTCCTGAACATGTTTCTGGCCAAAGAGTCCTCGATCTTGGGCTTTCTATACATACTCATAGACTCCTTCTGATGCTTCATAAGCCAAATAGATGTCCATATCTGACCTTTTGAACTTATTTGTGGTCAAAGTGTCCTCAAAATTTTTCAAACTATAGAAAGTTATAGACTCCTTTTGATGATAAATCAGCTATACAGAGGGCCCCTTTTGACCTACTGAACATATTTCTGGCCAAAGAGTCTCGATCTTGCGTTTTCTATACATACTCATAGACTCCTTCTGATGCTTCATAAGCCATATAGATGTCCATATCTGACCTTTTGAACTTATTTGTGGTCAAAGTGTCCTAACATTTTTTCAAACTATAGAAAGTTATAGACTCCTTTTGATGATAAATCAGCTATACAGAGGGCCCCTTCTGACCTACAGAACATATTTCTGGCCAAAGAGTACTTGATCTTGGGCTTTCTATACATACTCATAGACTCCTTCTGGTGCTTCATAAGCCATATAGATTTCCATATCTGACATTTTGAACTTATTTGAGGTCAAATTGTCCTAAAAAAAATACAAATTATATAAAGTTATAGACTCCTTTTGATGATAAGTCAGCTATACAGAGGTCCCCTTTTGACCTCCTGAACATGTTTCTGGCCAAAGAGTCCTCGATCTTATGCTTTATATACATACTCATAGACTCCTTCTGATGCTTCATAAGCCATATAGATGTCCATATCTGACCTTTTGAACTTATTTGTGGTCAAAGTGTCCTAACATTTTTTCAAACTATAGTAAGTTATAGACTCCTTTTGATGATAAATCAGCTATACAGAGGTCCCCTTTTGACCTCCAGAACATATTTCTGTACAAAGAGTCCTCGATCTTGCGTTTTCTATACATACTCATAGACTCCTTCTGATGCTTCATAAGCCATATAGATGTCCATATCTTACCTTTTGAACTTATTTGTGGTCAAAGTGTCCTAACATTTTTTCAAACTATAGAAAGTTATAGACTCCTTTTGATGATAAATCAGCTATACAGAGGGCCCCTTCTGACCTACTGAACATATTTCTGGCCAAAGAGTACTTGATCTTGGGCTTTCTATACATACTCATAGACTCCTTCTGGTGCTTCATAAGCCATATAGATTTCCATATCTGACATTTTGAACTTATTTGAGGTCAAATTGTCCTAAAAAAAATTCAAACTATATAAAGTTATAGACTCCTTTTGATGATAAGTCAGCTATACAGAGGTCCCCTTTTGACCTCCTGAACATGTTTCTGGCCAAAGAGTCCTCGATCTTATGCTTTATATACATACTCATAGACTCCTTCTCATGCTTCATAAGCCATATAGATGTCCATATCTGAGCTTTTGAACTTATTTGTGGTCAAAGTGTCCTAACATTTTTTCAAACTATAGAAAGTTATAGACTGCTTTTGATGATAAGTCAGCTATACAGAGGTCCCCTTTTGACCTCCTGAACATGTTTCTGGCCAAAGAGTCCTCGATCTTATGCTTTATATAAATAATCATAGACTCCTTCTGATGCTTCATAAGCCATATAGATGTCCATATCTGACCTTTTGAACTTATTTGTGGTCAAAGTGTCCTAACATTTTTTCAAACTATAGAAAGTTATAGACTCCTTTTGATGATAAATCAGCTATACAGAGGGCCCCTTCTGACCTACTGAACATATTTCTGGCCAAAGAGTACTTGATCTTGGGCTTTCTATACATACTCATAGACTCCTTCTGGTGCTTCATAAGCCATATAGATTTCCATATCTGACATTTTGAACTTATTTGAGGTCAAATTGTCCTAAAAAAAATTCAAACTATATAAAGTTATAGACTCCTTTTGATGATAAGTCAGCTATACAGAGGTCCCCTTTTGACCTCCTGAACATGTTTCTGGCCAAAGAGTCCTCGATCTTGGGCTTTCTATACATACTCATAGACTCCTTCTGATGCTTCATAAGCCATATAGATGTCCATATCTGACCTTTTGAACTTATTTGTGGTCAAAGTGTCCTAACATTTTTTCAAACTATAGTAAGTTATAGACTCCTTTTGATGATAAATCAGCTATACAGAGGGCCCCTTTTGACCTCCTGAACATGTTTCTGGCCAAAGAGTCCTCGATCTTATGCTTTATATACATACTCATAGACTCCTTCTGATGCTTCATAAGCCATATAGATGTCCATATCTGACCTTTTGAACTTATTTGTGGTCAAAGTGTCCTAACATTTTTTCAAACTATAGAAAGTTATAGACTCCTTTTGATGATAAATCAGCTATACAGAGGTCCCCTTTTGACCTCCAGAACATATTTCTGACCAAAGAGTCCTCGATCTTGGGCTTTCTATACATACTCATAGACTCCTTCTGGTGCTTCATAAGCCATATAGATGTTCATATCTGACCTTTTGAACTTATTTGTGGTCAAAATGTCCTAACATTTTTTCAAACTATATAAAGTTATAGACTCCTTTTGATGATAAATCAGCTATACAGAGGTCCCCTTTTGACCTCCTGAAAATATTTCTGGCCAAAGAGTCATCGATCTTGGGCTTTCTATACATACTTATAGACTCCTTCTGATGCTTCATAAGCCATATAGATGTTCATATCTGACCTTTTGAACTTATTTGTAGTCAAAGTGTCCTAACATTTTTTCAAACTATAGAAAGTTATAGACTCCTTTTGATGATAAATCAGCTATACAGAGGTCCCCTTTTGACCTCCAGAACATATTTCTGACCAAAGAGTCCTCGATCTTGGGCTTTCTATACATACTCATAGATTCCTTCTGATGCTTCATAAGCCAAATAGATGTCCATATCTGACCTTTTGAACTTATTTGTGGTCAAAGTGTCCTCAAAAGTTTTCAAACTATAGAAAGTTATAGACTCCTTTTGATGACAAATCAGCTATACAGACTGAACATATTTCTGGACAAAGAGTCCTCGATCTTGCGTTTTCTATACTACTCATAGACTCCTTCTGATGCTTCATAAGCCATATAGATGTCCATATCTGACCTTTTGAACTTATTTGTGGTCAAAGTGTCCTAACATTTTTTCAAACTATAGAAAGTTATAGACTCCTTTTGATGATAAATCAGCTATACAGAGGTCCCCTTTTGACCTCCAGAACATATTTCTGACCAAAGAGTCCTCGATCTTGGGCTTTCTATACATACTCATAGACTCCTTCTGGTGCTTCATAAGCCATATAGATGTTCATATCTGACCTTTTGAACTTATTTGTGGTCAAAATGTCCTAACATTTTTTCAAACTATATAAAGTTATAGACTCCTTTTGATGATAAATCAGCTATACAGAGGTCCCCTTTTGACCTCCTGAAAATATTTCTGGCCAAAGAGTCATCGATCTTGGGCTTTCTATACATACTTATAGACTCCTTCTGATGCTTCATAAGCCATATAGATGTTCATATCTGACCTTTTGAACTTATTTGTAGTCAAAGTGTCCTAACATTTTTTCAAACTATAGAAAGTTATAGACTCCTTTTGATGATAAATCAGCTATACAGAGGTCCCCTTTTGACCTCCAGAACATATTTCTGACCAAAGAGTCCTCGATCTTGGGCTTTCTATACATACTCATAGATTCCTTCTGATGCTTCATAAGCCAAATAGATGTCCATATCTGACCTTTTGAACTTATTTGTGGTCAAAGTGTCCTCAAAAGTTTTCAAACTATAGAAAGTTATAGACTCCTTTTGATGACAAATCAGCTATACAGACTGAACATATTTCTGGACAAAGAGTCCTCGATCTTGCGTTTTCTATACTACTCATAGACTCCTTCTGATGCTTCATAAGCCATATAGATGTCCATATCTGACCTTTTGAACTTATTTGTGGTCAAAGTGTCCTAACATTTTTTCAAACTATAGAAAGTTATAGACTCCTTTTGATGATAAATCAGCTATACAGAGGTCCCCTTTTGACCTCCTGAACATATTTCTGACCAAAGAGTCCTCGATCTTGGGCTTTCTATACATACTCATAGATTCCTTCTGATGCTTCATAAGCCAAATAGATGTCCATATCTGACCTTTTGAACTTATTTGTGGTCAAAGTGTCCTCAAAAGTTTTCAAACTATAGAAAGTTATAGACTCCTTTTGATGACAAATCAGCTATACAAAGGTCCCCCTTTGACCTCCTGAACATATTTCTGGCCAAAGAGTCCTCGATCTTGGGCTTTCTATACATACTCATAGATTCCTTCTGATGCTTCATAAGCCAAATAGATGTCCATATCTGACCTTTTGAACTTATTTGTGGTCAAAGTGTCCTCAAAAGTTTTCAAACTATAGAAAGTTATAGACTCCTTTTGATGATTAATCAGCTATACAGAGGTCCCCTTTTGACCTACTGAACTTATTTCTGGCCAAAGAGTTCTCGATCTTGGGCTTTCTATACATACTCATAGACTCCTTCTGGTGCTTCATAATCCATATAGATGTCCAAATCTGACCTTTTGAACTTATTTGTGGTCAAAGTGTCCTAACATTTTTTCAAACTATAGTAAGTTATAGACTCCTTTTGATGATAAATCAGCTATACAGAGGTCCCCTTTTGACCTCCTGAACATGTTTCTGGCCAAAGAGTCCTCGATCTTGGGCTTTCTATACATACTCATAGACTCCTTCTGGTGCTTCATAAGCCATATAGATGTTCATATCTGACCTTTTGAACTTATTTGTGGTCAAAGTGTCCTAACATTTTTTCAAACTATATAAAGTTATAGACTCCTTTTGATGATAAATCAGCTATACAGAGGTCCCCTTTTGACCTCCAGAACATATTTTTGACCAAAGAGTCCTCGATCTTGGGCTTTCTATACATACTCATAGATTCCTTCTGATGCTTCATAAGCCAAATAGATGTCCATATCTGACCTTTTGAACTTATTTGTGGTCAAAGTGTCCTCAAAAGTTTTCAAACTATAGAAAGTTATAGACTCCTTTTGATGATAAATCAGCTCTACAGAGGTCCCCCTTTGACCTCCTGAACATATTTCTGGCCAGAGTCCTCGATCTTGGGCTTTCTATTCATAGCCTACTCATAGACTCCTTCTGATGCTTCATAAGCCAAATAGATGTCCATATCTGACCTTTTGAACTTATTTGTGGTCAAAGTGTCCTTAAAATTTTTCAAACTATAGAAAGTTATAGACTCCTTTTGATGATAAATCAGCTATACAGAGGTCCCCTTTTGACGTCCAGAACATATTTCTGACCAAAGAGTCCTCGATCTTGAGCTTTCTATACATACTCATAGATTCCTTCTGATGCTTCATAAGCCATATAGATGTCTATATCTGACCTTTTGAACTTATTTGTGGTCAAAGTGTCCTAACATTTTTTCAAACTATAGTAAGTTATAGACTCCTTTTGATGATAAATCAGCTATACAGAGGTCCCCTTCTAACCTACTGAACATATTTCTGGCCAAAGAGTACTTGATCTTGGGCTTTCTATACATACTCATAGACTCCTTCTGGTGCTTCATAAGCCATATAGATTTCCATATCTGACATTTTGAACTTATTTGAGGTCAAATTGTCCTAAAAAAAATTCTATCTGTATAAAGTTATAGACTCCTTTTGATGATAAGTCAGCTATACAGAGGTCCCCTTTTGACATCCTGAACATGTTTCTGGCCTAAGAGTCCTCGATCTTGGGCTTTCTATACATACTCATAGACTCCTTCTGATGCTTCAAAAGCCAAATAGATGTCCATATCTGACCTTTTGAACTTATTTGTGGTCAAAGTGTCCTCAAAATTTTTCAAACTATATAAAGTTATAGACTCCTTTTGATGATAAATCAGCTATACAGAGGGCCCCTTTTGACCTCCTGAACATATTTCTGGCCAAAGAGTCCTCGATCTTGGGCTTTCTATACATACTCATAGACTCCTTCTGATGCTTCATAAGCCATATAGATGTCCACATCTGACCTTTTGAACTTATTTGTGGTCAAAGTGTCCTAACATTTTTTCAAACTATAGTAAGTTATAGACTCCTTTTAATGATAAATCAGCTATACAGAGGTCCCCTTTTGACCTCCAGAACATATTTCTGACCAAAGAGTCCTCGATCTTGGGCTTTCTATACATACTCATAGACTCCTTCTGATGCTTCATAAGCCATATAGATGTCCATATCTGACCTTTTGAACTTATTTGTGGTCAAAGTGTCTTAACATTTTTTCAAACTATAGTAAGTTATAGACTCCTTTTGATGATAAATCAGCTATACAGAGGGCCCCTTCTGACCTACTGAACATATTTCTGGCCAAAGAGTACTTGATCTTGGGCTTTCTATACATACTCATAGACTCCTTCTGGTGCTTCATAATCCATATAGATTTCCATATCTGACATTTTGAACTAATTTGAGGTCAAATTGTCCTAAAAAAAATTCAAACTATATAAAGTTATAGACTCCTTTTGATGATAAGTCAGCTATACAGAGGTCCCCTTTTGACCTCCTGAACATGTTTCTGGCCAAAGAGTCCTCGATCTTATGCTTTATATACATACTCATAGACTCCTTCTGATGCTTCATAAGCCATATAGATGTCCATATCTGACCTTTTGAACTTATTTGTGGTCAAAGTGTCCTAACATTTTTTCAAACTATAGAAAGTTATAGACTCCTTTTGATGATAAGTCAGCTATACAGAGGTCCCCTTTTGACCTCCTGAACATGTTTCTGGCCAAAGAGTCCTCGATCTTGGGCTTTCTATACATACTCATAGACGCCTTCTGTTGCTTCATAAGCCATATAGATTTCCATATCTGACATTTTGAACTTATTTGTGGTCAAATTGTCCTAAAAAAAATTCAAACTATAGAAAGTTATAGACTCCTTTTGATGATAAATCAGTTATACAGAGGGCCCCTTTTGACCTCCAGAACATATTTCTGGCCAAAGAGTCCTCGATCTTGGGCTTTCTATACATATTCATAGACTCCTTCTGGTGCTTCATAAGCCATATAGATGTTCATATCTGACCTTTTGAACTTATTTGTGGTCAAAGTGTCCTAACATTTTTTCAAACTATATAAAGTTATAGATTCCTTTTGATGATAAATCAGCTATACAGAGGGCCCCTTTTGACCTCCAGAACATATTTCTGACCAAAGAGTCCTCGATCTTGGGCTTTCTATACATACTCATAGATTCCTTCTGATGCTTCATAAGATGTCCATATCTGACCATTTGAACTTATTTGTGGTCAAAGTGTCCTAACATTTTTTCAAACTATATAAAGTTATATACTCCTTTTAAAGATAAATCAGCTATACAGAGGGCCCCTTTTGACCTACTGAACATATTTCTGGCCAAAGAGTTCTCGATCTTGGGCTTTCTATACATACTCATAGACTCTTTCTGATGCTTCATAAGCCATATAGATGTCCATATCTGACCATTTTGAACTGTCTTGTGGTCAAAGTGTCCTAACATTTTTTTCAAACTATATAAAGTTATAGACTCCTTTTGATGATAAATCAGCTATTCAGAGGGCCCCTTTTGACCTCCTGAACATATTTCTGGCCAAAGAGTCCTCGATCTTGGGCTTTCTATACATACTCATAGACTCCTTCTGATGCTTCATAAGCCAAATAGATGTCCATATCTGACCTTTTGAACTTATTTGTCGTTAAAGATGTCCTCAAAATTTTTCAAACTATAGAAAGTTATAGACTCCTTTTGATGTTAAATCAGCTATACAGAGGTCCCCTTTTGACCTCCTGAACATATTTCTGGCCAAAGAGTCCTCGATCTTGGGCTTTCTATACATACTCATAGACTCCTTCTGATGCTTCATAAGCCATATAGATTTCTATATCTGACATTTTTGAACTCATTTGTGGTCAAAGTGTCCTAAAATTTTTCAAACTATATAAAGTTATAGACTCCTTTTAAAGATAAATCAGCTATACAGAGGGCTCCTTTTGACCTACTGAACATATTTCTGGCCAAAGAGTCCTCGATCTTGCGTTTTCGATACATACTCATAGACTCTTTCTGATGCTTCATAAGCCATATAGATGTCCATATCTGACCTTTTGAACTTATTTGTGGTCAAAGTGTCCTAACATTTTTTCAAACTATATAAAGTTATAGACTCCTTTTGATGATAAATCAGCTATACAGAGGTCCCCTTTTGACCTCCAGAACATATTTCTGGCCAAAGAGTCCTCGATCTTGGGCTTTCTATACATATTCATAGACTCCTTCTGATGCTTCATAAGCCATATAGATTTCTATATCTGACATTTTGAACTCATTTGTGGTCAAAGTGTCCTGAAAATTTTTCAAACTATATAAAGTTATAGACTCCTTTTGATGATAAATCAGCTATACAGAGGTCCCTTTTTGACCTCCTGAACATGTTTCTGGCCAAAGAGTCCTCAATCTTGGGCTTCCTATACATACTCATAGATTCCTTCTGATGCTTCATAAGCCATAGAGATGTCCATATCTGACCTTTTGAACTCATTTGTGGTCAAAGATGTCCTCAAAATTTTTCAAACTATAGAAAGTTATAGACTCCTTTTGATGATAAATCAGCTATACAGAGGTCCCCTTTTGACCTCCTGAACATATTTCTGGCCAAAGAGTCCTCGATCTTGGGCTTTCTATACATACTCATAGACTCCTTCTGATGCTTCATAAGCCATATAGATTTCCATATCTGACATTTTGAACTTATTTGTGGTCAAAGTGTCCTAAAAAAAATTCAAACTATATAAAGTTATAGACTCCTTTTAAAGATAAATCAGCTATACAGAGGTCCCCTTTTGACCTCCTGAACATATTTCTGGCCAAAGAGTCCTCGATCTTGGGCTTTCTATACATATTCATAGACTCCTTCTGATGCTTCATAAGCCATATAGATTTCTATATCTGACATTTTGAACTCATTTGTGGTCAAAGTGTCCTCAAAAGTTTTCAAACTATATAAAGTTATAGACTCCTTTTGATGATAAATCAGCTATACAGAGGTCCCCTTTTGACCTCCAGAACATATTTCTGGCCAAAGAGTCCTCGATCTTGGGCTATCTATACATATTCATAGACTCCTTCTGATGCTTCATAAGCCATATAGATTTCTATATCTGATATTTTGAACTCATTTGTGGTCAAAGTGTCCTCAAAAGTTTTCAAACTATAGAAAGTTATAGACTCCTTTTGATGATAAATCAGCTATACAGAGGTCCCCTTTTGACCTCCAGAACATATTTCTGGCCAAAGAGTCCTCGATCTTGGGCTTTCTATACATACTCATAGACTCCTTCTGATGCTTCATAAGCCATATAGATTTCCATAGCTGACCTTTTGAACTTATTTGTGGTCAAAGTGTCCTCAAAATTTTTCAAACTATATAAAGTTATAGACTCCTTTTAAAGATAAATCAGCTATACAGAGGTCCCCTTTTGACCTACTGAACATATTTCTGGCCAAAGAGTCCTTGATCTTGGGCTTTCTATACATACTCATAGACGCCTTCTGATGCTTCATAAGCCATATAGATGTCCATATCTGACCTTTTGAACTTATTTGTGGTCAAAGTGTCCTCAAAATTTTTTCAAACTATATAAAGTTATAGTCTCCTTCTGATGATAAATCAGCTATACAGAGGGCCCCTTTTGACCTATACTGAACATATTTCTGGCCAAAGAGTCCTAAAAGATTAACACTACATTCAGACTGATATCTTCGGATGTTATATCATCCTGACAAAAAGTCCATATCTGACATTTTGAACTTATTTGTGGTCAAAGTGTCCTAAAAAAACTTCAAACTATATAAAGTTATAGACTCCTTTTGATGATAAGTCAGCTATACAGAGGTCCCCTTTTGACCTCCTGAACATATTTCTGGCCAAAGAGTCCTTGATCTTGGGCAAAATCTTGAACTTTGCATTCTCACTCCTTCTGATGGTTCATAAGCCACATATAGAATTCCATATTTGACCTATTGAACTTATTTCTGGTCAAATGGTCCTCAAAGGGTTTCTTATTATTTTAATTCAGCCATACAGAGGTTCCTATTTGAACTACTGAACACATTTTTGGCCAAAGAGTCTTTGAACTAACTTTCTCTGCTTATTGACTTCTCTTAATAATACATTAGCCATACAAAAGTCCATATTTGACCTACTAATATATTTCTGGTCAAAGAGTCCCTGATCTTGACCTTTCTGTACATGCTCATTGACAGCTTCTGATGTTTCATCAGCCTGAAAGATGTCCATACTTGACCCATTGAATATATTTCTGACCATAGAGTCCTCGATCTTGAACTTTCTAAACATACTTGTAGACTTGTTAATTAATTATCTGCTATCCAATGTATTTGAACAGTAGTTCAAATTTTATATTTTGAACATATTTCTAGACATGAGACCTTGAACTTTAAATTTCTAGACTAATTGCTTTTACAATCCTTCTGATGTTTCATCAGCCATACATTATAGTTCAAATTTGACCTATTGAACATTTCTATAACCAAAGTGTCCTCGATCTTGATCGTTCTATACATAATCATAGGCTTGTTCTGATGTTTCATCATTGAGACAGAAGTCAGTTATTGACCTACTGAACATATTTCTGGCAAAAGAATCATCAAAGTTTAACTTACTGTTCCTTCTCCTAGACTATTTTTGATTTTACATCCACCATACAGTAGTCCATATTTGACCAAGAGAACATATTTCTGGCCAAAAGAGTCGTCAAAAGGTATGTTTATATGCATTCTCATCGACTACTTTTGATGTTAAATCAACCATATTGTTAGTCCAAATTTGACCCATACATATATCTGGCCAAAGAGACCTAGAACTTTAATTATCTATACATAATTACTATCTCCTTCTGATTTTTCATCACCCAGGCTATTATCCATATTTGACAATTGAACATATTTCTGGCTGGAAGAGTCCTTGATCTTTCTATACGTACTCATAGACGCTTTCAGATAGTACCTCAGCCAAAAAATGATCCATAATTGATTTCTAAACTCATTTCTGAGCGATGGGTTTATAATCTTGATTTCTCTATACATTGACTCCTTCTGATGTTACAATAGCAAAACATTATTGTATTGTATTGTATCAATATGACCTATTAAACCTATTTCTGACCAATGAGTCTATGAACATTTTTCAATACATACTCAATGACTCCTGATTTTACAACAGCAATATAGTATTTCAAAATTTGATCAATTGAACATATTTCTGGCCAAAGAGACCTTGATCTTATTCTTTCTATACATACTCCTTCTGATGTTTCATCAGCCAGATAATTGTCCACAATTGACCTACTGAACATTTTTCTGCCCGAAGAGTCTATGAACTTGAACTTTCTATACATAATCATTTACTTCTGATGTTTCTTCAGCCATACAGAAGTCCAGATTTGACATGTTGAATATATTTCTGACCAAAGAGATTTTGATCTTGAACTTTCTATTCATAATTATAGACTCTTTCAGAAAGTTACATCGGACAGACAATTGTCCATATTAATTATTAAACATATTTCTGGCCAACAAGTCCATGAACTTGAACATTCTGTACATGCTAATTGACTCCTTTTAGTGTTTTATCAGCCAGACATTAGTCCATAATTGACCTACTGAACATATTGCTGCCCGAAGAGTCTTGAACTTGAACTTTCTATATAGGCTTATTGACTCCTGATGTTTCACAAGCAGACAATAGTCCATAATTGACCCTCTGAACATATTTATAGTAAAAGAGTCCTCTGTCTTGAACTTTCTATAGATTCTCAGTGACTCCATATAGATAATTGACCCACTGAACATATTTCTACCTGAAGAGTCTTTGAACTTGAACTTTCTATTCATAATCTTCTTCCTCAATCTTCATTGACTTCTGATTCATCAGCCAGACAGCAGTCCATATTTGACCCACTAAACATATTTCTGGCAAAAGAGTCCTCGATCTTGAACCTTTTAAACATACTCATAGACTCTTTCTGGTGTTTCATCAGCCATGCAGTAGTTCTGATTTGACATAATGAACATATTTCTGACCGAAGAGTCCTCGATCTTGAACTTTCTATTCATACTTATAGACTCTTTCAGATAGTACATCGGCCAGACAATTGTAGATATTTACTATTGAAGTAAAAGAGTTCTCGATCTTGAACTTTCTATACATTCTCAGTGATGCCTTATTTTGTTTCTTTAGCCATACAGAAGTCCAGATTTGACATGTTGAACATATTTCTGACTTGAAAATTTTGTACATGCTAATTGACTCCTTTTAGTGTTTCATCAGCCAGACAGTAGTCAATAATGGACCTACTGAAAATATTTCTGGTAAAAGAGTCCTTGATTTTGAACTTTCTATACATTCTCAGTGACGCCTTATTTTGTTTCTTTAGCCATAAAGTAGTTCAGATTTAACATGTTGAACATATTTCTGACTGAAGAGTCCTTGATCTTGAACTTTCTATTCACACTTATAGACTCCTTCAGATAGTACATCGGCCAGACAACTGTCCATAATTACTTTTTTTTTTTTTTTTTTTTCTGCCAGAGAGTACTCCATAATTTACCTACTGAACATATTTCTAGTAAAAGAGTCCTCGATCTTGAACATTCTATACATGCTCATTGACTCCTTATGCTGTTTCTTTCTACACATAGTCGTTTACTCCATCTGATGTTACATCAGCCATAAAGAAGTCCATAATTGACCCAAGGGACATATTTGTGGCCAATCTTGAACTTTCTATACATACTCATAGTCTCCTTCTGATTCTTCATAAGCCATATTTATGTCCATATTTATAACTTATTATTATTTCTGGTCAAAAAGGTTCCTCAAAAGTTTTTAAACTATGTAAAATTATAGACTCCATCTGATGATAAATCAGACCAAAAGAGGTCAAATTTTGACTCTTGAGTCAATATGTATAGAGAGTTAATGTTCAATGATTCTTTGGCCAAAAATATATTCAGAGGGTCACATACCTGTTAAAGTGATGTATCATCAGAAGAAGTCTATGAGTATTTAGTAAGTTAACTTGTGAGGACCTTTTTGCCAAAAATATTTTCAATTCGCCAGATATGGACATCTATATAGCTAATGAAGAATCAGAAAGAGTCAATGAGTATATATAGAATGGTCAAGTTGAGACTCTTTGACCAGAAAAAATTTCAGTATGTCAAATATGGACTTTTGTCATGATGATATAACATCCGAAGATATCAATCTGAATGTATAGTGTTAATCTTTAAGGACTCTTTGGCCAGTAATATTTTCGGACATCAGAAGGAGTCTATAGATTATGACAGACAAAATCCTTTTGAGAATTTGGTCAATTTTTTTTTCAATCGGTCAAATATGGACTACTGCCTGCCTGGTTTGGCATTAAAAGAAGTCAGTCTATATTGTATAGTGAGTTAATGTTCACGGACTCTGGCCAGAAATATTTTCAGTAGGTCAAAAATAGACTACTGGCTGGTTAATATAACATCACAACAAGTCAATCTGTAGTCAAAAGTCAAAAGTTCAAGTAAGATAATGTTCAAGAACTCTTTGGCCAGAAATATGTTCAAAAGGTCAAAAGGTGACCTTTGTATAGCTGATTTATCATCAGAAAGAGTCTATAACTTTATATAGTTTAAAAACTTTTGATGACCAGAAATAAGTTCAAAAGGTCAGATATGGATATCTATATGGCTTATGTAACATTAGAAGGAGTCTATGAGTATGTATAGAAAGGTCAAGATCGAGAACTCTGTGGCCATAAATATATTCCTTGGGTCAAATATGGACTTCTGTATGGCCGATTTAACATCAGAAGGAGTCTATGAGTTTCTAAGTGTAAAAAACATTTTGAGGATTCTTTGGCCAAAAACATGTTAAATCAGTCAAATATGGCTACAGTCTGGCTGACATAACATCACGAGAAGTCTTTATGGTAGGAGAAATATAAATAGTAAGGTAAATGTTCAAGGTCTCTGGCCAGAAATATGTTCAGAAGGTCAAATATGGACTTCTGTATGGCTGATTTAACATCAGAAGGAGTCTATACATTTATGATAGACAAATCCTTTAGAGAACTCTTTGGTCAATTTTTTTTTCAATCAGTCAAATATGGACTACTGTCTGCCTGATTTTACATTACGAAAAGTCAGTCTATGTATAGATGATGTTCACGGACTCTGGCCAGAAATGTGTTCAGTAGGTCAAAAATAGACCACTGGCTGGTTAATATAACATCACAACAAGTCAATCTGTAGTATAGCAAGATAATGTTCAAGAACTCTTTGGCCAGAAATATGTTCAGAAGGTCAAAAGGTGACCTTGGTATAGCTGATTTACTATCAGAAGGAGTCTATAACTTTATATAGTTTGAAAAATTTTGAGGACACTTTGACCAGAAATAAGTTCAAAAGGTCAGATATAGACATCTATATGGCTTATGAAGCATCAGAAGGAGTCTATGAGTATGTATAGAAAGCCCAAGATCGAGGACTCATTGGCAAGAAATATGTTCCTTGGGTCAAATATGGAATTCTGTATGTCTGACGTAACATCAGAAAGAGTCAACAATATGGAAAGGTCAAGTTTCGAGTACTCACTCCTTGGCCAGAAAAAAATTCGGTAGGGCAAATAGGGACTTTTGTCAGGATGATATAACATCCGAAGATATCAGTCTGTATAGTGTTAGTGTATAGTGTTAGTCATTGTATAGTGTATAGTGTTAGTCATTTAGGACTCTTTGGCCAGAAATATGTTCAGTAGGTCAAAAGGGGACCTCTGAATAGCTGATTTATCATCAGAAAGAGTCTATAACTTTATATAGTTTAAAAAAATTGATGACCAGAAATAAGTTCAAAAGGTCAGATATGGACATCTATATGGCTTATGAAGCATCAGAAGGAGTCTATGAGTATGTATAGAAAGCCCAAGATCGAGGACTCTTTGGCCAGAAATATGTACAGGAGGTCAAAAGGGGCCCTCTCTATAGCTGATTTATCATCAAAAGGAGTCTATAACTTTATATAGTTTGAATTTTTTTTAGGACACTTTGACCACAAATAAGTTCAAAAGGTCAGATATGGACATCTATATGGCTTATGAAGCACCAGAAGGAGTCTATGAGTATGTATATAAAGCATAAGATCGAGGACTCTTTGGCCAGAAATATGTTCAGTAGTTCAAAAGGGGCCCTCTGTATAGCTGATTTATCATCAAAAGGAGTCTATAACTTTATATAGTTTGAATTTTTTTTAGGACACTTTGACCACAAATAAGTTCAAAAGGTCAGATATGGACATCTCTATGGCTTATGAAGCACCAGAAGGAGTCTATGAGTATGTATATAAAGCATAAGATCGAGGACTCTTTGGCCAGAAATATGTTCAGTAGTTCAAAAGGGGCCCTCTGTATAGCTGATTTATCATCAAAAGGAGTCTATAACTTTATATAGTTTGAATTTTTTTTAGGACACTTTGACCACAAATAAGTTCAAAAGGTCAGATATGGACATCTATATGGCTTATGAAGCACCAGAAGGAGTCTATGAGTATGTAAAGAAATCCCAAGATCGAGGACTGTTTGGCCAGAAACATGTTCAGGAGGTCAAAAGGGGCCCTCTGTATAGCTGATTTATCATCAAAAGGAGTCTATAACTTTATATAGTTTGAATGTTTTTTAGGAAACTTTGACCACAAATAAGTTCAAAAGGTCAGATATGGACATCTATATGGCTTATGAGGCATCAGAAGGAGTCTATGAGTATGTATAGAAAGCATAAGATCGAGGACTCTTTGGCCAGAAATATGTTCAGTAGTTCAAAAGGGGACCTCTGTATAGCTGATGTATAGCTGATTTATCATCAAAAGGAGTCTATAACTTTATATAGTTTGAATTTTTTTTTAGGACACTTTGACCACAAATAAGTTCAAAAGGTCAGATATGGACATCTATATGGCTTATGAAGCACCTGAAGGAGTCTATGAGTATGTATAGAAATCCCAATATCGAGGACTCTTTGGCCAGAAACATGTTCAGGAGGTCAAAAGGGGACCTCTGTATAGCTGACTTATCATCAAAAGGAGTCTTTAACTTTATATAGTTTGAATTTTTTTATGACAGTTTGACCACAAATAAGTTCAAAAGGTCAGATATGGACATCTATATGGCTTATGAAGCATCAAAAGAAGTCTATGAGTATGTATAGAAAGCCCCAAGATCAAAGACTCTTTGGCCAGAAATATGTTCAGTAGGTCAAAAGGGGACCTCTGTATAGCTGATTTATCATCAAAAGGTGTCTATAACTTTATATAGTTTGAATTTTTTTTAGGAAACTTTGACCACAAATAAGTTCAACAGGTCAGATATGGACATCTATATGGCTTATGAGGCATCAGAAGGAGTCTATGAGTATGTATAGAAAGCATAAGATCGAGGACTGTTTGGCCAGAAATATGTTCAGTAGTTCAAAAGGGGACCTCTGTATAGCTGATTTACCATCAAAAGGAGTCTATAACTTTCTATAGTTTGAAAAAATGTTAGGACACTTTGACCACAAATAAGTTCAAAAGGTCAGATATGGACATCTATATGGCTTATGAAGCATCAGAAGGAGTCTATGAGTATGTATAGAAAGCCCAAGATCGAGGACTCTTTGGCCAGAAATATGTTCAGTAGTTCAAAAGGGGACCTCTGTATAGCTGATTTATCATCAAAAGGAGTCTATAACTTTATATAGTTTGAATTTTTTTTTAGGACACTTTGACCACAAATAAGTTCAAAATGTCAGATATGGACATCTATATGGCTTATGAAGCACCAGAAGGAGTCTATGAGTATGTATAGAAATCCCAATATCGAGGACTCTTTGGCCAGAAACATGTTCAGGAGGTCAAAAGGGGACCTCTGTATAGCTGACTTATCATCAAAAGGAGTCTATAACTTTATATAGTTTGTATTTTTTTATGACACTTTGACCACAAATAAGTTCAAAAGGTCAGATATGGACATCTATATGGCTTATGAAGCATCAGAAGGAGTCTATGAGTATGTATAGAAAGCCCCAAGATCAAGGACTCTTTGGCCAGAAATATGTTCAGTAGGTCAAATGGGGACCTCTGTATAGCTAATTTATCATCAAAAGGAGTCTATAACTTAAAATAGTTTGAATTTTTTTTAGGAAACTTTGACCACAAATAAGTTCAAAAGGTCAGATATGGACTTCTATATGGCTTATGAAGCAGCAGAAGGAGTCTATGAGTATGTATAGAAATCCCAAGATCGAGGACTCTTTGGCCAGACATGTTCAGGAGGTCAAAAGGGGACCTCTGTATAGCTGACATCATCAAAAGGAGTCTATAACTTTCTATAGTTTGAAAAAATGTTAGGACACTTTGACCACAAATAAGTTCAAAAGGTCAGATATGGAAATCTATATGGCTTATGAAGCATCAGAAGGCGTCTATGAGTATGTATAGAAAGCCCAAGATCGAGGACTCTTTGGCCAGAAATATGTTCTGGAGGTCAAAAGGGGACCTCTGTATAGCTGATTTATCATCAAAAGGAGTCTATAACTTTATCTAATTTGAAAAAATGTCAGGATTCTTTGACCACAAATAAGTTC
Organism: Vimba vimba; assembly: GCA_022828995.1. Taxonomy (NCBI): domain Eukaryota; kingdom Metazoa; phylum Chordata; class Actinopteri; order Cypriniformes; family Leuciscidae; genus Vimba; species Vimba vimba. Next base: position 28,209,220 of record CM040839.1, read on the forward strand.
AAAAGGTCAGATATGGACATCTATATGGCTTATGAAGCATCAGAAGGAGTCTATGAGTATGTATAGAAAGCCCAAGATCGAGGAATCTTTGGCCAGAAATATGTACAGGAGGTCAAAAGGGGACCTCTGTATAGCTGATTTATCATCAAAAGGAGTCTATAACTTTCTATTGTTTGAAATATTTTGAGGACACTTTGACCACAAATAAGTTCAAAAGGTCAGATATGGACATCTATATGGCTTATGAAGCATCAGAAGGAATCTATGAGTATGTATAGAAAGCCCAAGATTGAGGACTCTTTGGCCAGAAACATGTTCAGTAGACCAAAAGGGGCCCTCTGTATAGCTGATTTATCATCAAAAGAAGTCTATAACTTCATATAGTTTGAAAAAATGTTAGGACACTTTGACCACAAATAAGTTCAAAAGGTCAGATATGGACATCTGTATGGCTTATGAAGCATCAGAAGGAATCTATGAGTATGTATAGAAAGCATAAGATCAAGGACTCTTTGGCTAGAAACATGTTCAGGAGGTCAAAAGGGGCCCTCTGTATAGCTGATTTATAATCAAAAGAAGTCTATAACTTTATATAGTTTGAATTTTTTTTTAGGACACTTTGACCACAAATAAGTTCAAAATGTCAGATATGGACATCTATATGGCTTATGAAGCAGCAGAAGGAGTCTATGAGTATGTATAGAAATCCCAAGATCGAGGACTCTTTGGCCAGACATGTTCAGGAGGTCAAAAGGGGACCTCTGTATAGCTGACATCATCAAAAGGAGTCTATAACTTTCTATAGTTTGAAAAAATGTTAGGACACTTTGACCACAAATAAGTTCAAAAGGTCAGATATGGAAATCTATATGGCTTATGAAGCATCAGAAGGCGTCTATGAGTATGTATAGAAAGCCCAAGATCGAGGACTCTTTGGCCAGAAATATGTTCTGGAGGTCAAAAGGGGACCTCTGTATAGCTGATTTATCATCAAAAGTAGTCTATAACTTTATCTAATTTGAAAAAATGTTAGGATTCTTTGACCACAAATAAGTTCAAAAGGTCAGATATGGACATCTATATGGCTTATGAAGCATCAGAAGGAGTCTATGAGTATGTATAGAAAGCCCAAGATCGAGGACTCTTTGGCCAGAAATATGTTCACGAGGTCAAAAGGGGACCTCTGTATAGCTGATTTATCATCAAAAGGAGTCTATAACTTTCTATTGTTTGAAAAAATGTTAGGACACTTTGACCACAAATAAGTTCAAAAGGTCAGATATGGACTGTATAGCTGATTTATCATCAAAAGGAGTCTATAACTTTATATAGTTTGAAAAAATGTTAGGACACTTTGACCACAAATAAGTTCAAAAGGTCAGATATGGAAATCTATATGGCTTATGAAGCATCAGAAGGAATCTATGAGTATGTATAGAAAGCCCAAGATTGAGGAGTCTTTGGCCAGAAACATGTTCAGTAGATCAAAAGGGGCCCTCTGTATAGCTGATTTATCGTCAAAAGAAGTCTATAACTTTATATAGTTTGAAAAAATGTTAGGACACTTTGACCACAAATAAGTTCAAAAGGTCAGATATGGACATCTATATGGCTTATGAAGCATCAGAAGGAATCTATGAGTATGTATAGAAAGCATAAGATCGAGGACTCCTTGGCTAGAAATATGTTCAGGAGGTCAAAAGGGGACCTCTGTATAGCTGACTTATCATCAAAAGGAGTCTATAACTTTCTATAGTTTGAAAAAATGTTAGGACACTTTGACCACAAATAAGTTCAAAAGGTCAGATATGGAAATCTATATGGCTTATGAAGCATCAGAAGGAATCTATGAGTATGTATAGAAAGCCCAAGATTGAGGACTCTTTGGCCAGAAACATGTTCAGTAGATCAAAAGGGGCCCTCTGTATAGCTGATTTATCATCAAAAGAAGTCTATAACTTTATATAGTTTGAAAAAATGTTAGGACACTTTGACCAAAAATAAGTTCAAAAGGTCAGATATGGACATCTATATGGCTTATGAAGCATCAGAAGGAGTCTATGAGTATGTATAGAAAGCCCCAAGATCAAGGACTCTTTGGCCAGAAATATGTTCAGTAGGTCAAAAGGGGACCTCTGTATAGCTGATTTATAATCAAAAGGAGTCTATAACTTTATATAGTTTGATTTTTTTTTAGGACACTTTGACCACAAATAAGTTCAAAAGGTCAGATATGGACATCTATATGGCTTATGAAGCACCAGAAGGAGTCTATGAGTATGTATAGAAAGCGAGGCCTCTTTGGCCAGAAATATGTTCAGTAGTTCAAAAGGGGCCCTCTGTATAGCTGATTTATCATCAAAAGGAGTCTATAACTTTCTATAGTTTGAAAAAATGTTAGGACACTTTGACCACAAATAAGTTCAAAAGGTCAGATATGGACATCTATATGGCTTATGAGGCATCAGAAGGAGTCTATGAGTATGTATAGAAAGCCCCAAGATCAAGGACTCTTTGGCCAGAAATATGTTCAGTAGGTCAAAAGGGGACCTCTGTATAGCTGATTTATCATCAAAAGGAGTCTATAACTTTATATAGTTTGAATTTTTTTTAGGAAACTTTGACCACAAATAAGTTCAAAAGGTCAGATATGGACATCTATATGGCTTATGAGGCATCAGAAGGAGTCTATGAGTATGTATAGAAAGCATAAGATCGAGGACTGTTTGGCCAGAAATATGTTCAGTAGTTCAAAAGGGGCCCTCTGTATAGCTGATTTATCATCAAAAGGAGTCTATAACTTTCTATAGTTTGAAAAAATGTTAGGACACTTTGACCACAAATAAGTTCAAAAGGTCAGATATGGACATCTATATGGCTTATGAAGCATCAGAAGGAGTCTATGAGTATGTATAGAAAGCCCAAGATCGAGGACTCTTTGGCCAGAAATATGTTCAGTAGTTCAAAAGGGGACCTCTGTATAGCTGATTTATCATCAAAAGGAGTCTATAACTTTATATAGTTAGAAAAAATGTTAGGACACTTTGACCACAAATAAGTTCAAAAGGTCAGATATGGACATCTATATGGCTTATGAAGCATCAGAAGGAGTCTATGAGTATGTATAGAAAGCCCAAGATCGAGGACTCTTTGGCCAGAAATATGTTCACGAGGTCAAAAGGGGACCTCTGTATAGCTGATTTATCATCAAAAGGAGTCTATAACTTTCTATTGTTTGAAAAAATGTTAGGACACTTTGACCACAAATAAGTTCAAAAGGTCAGATATGGACTGTATAGCTGATTTATCATCAAAAGGAGTCTATAACTTTATATAGTTTGAAAAAATGTTAGGACACTTTGACCACAAATAAGTTCAAAAGGTCAGATATGGAAATCTATATGGCTTATGAAGCATCAGAAGGAATCTATGAGTATGTATAGAAAGCCCAAGATTGAGGAGTCTTTGGCCAGAAACATGTTCAGTAGATCAAAAGGGGCCCTCTGTATAGCTGATTTATCGTCAAAAGAAGTCTATAACTTTATATAGTTTGAAAAAATGTTAGGACACTTTGACCACAAATAAGTTCAAAAGGTCAGATATGGACATCTATATGGCTTATGAAGCATCAGAAGGAATCTATGAGTATGTATAGAAAGCATAAGATCGAGGACTCCTTGGCTAGAAATATGTTCAGGAGGTCAAAAGGGGACCTCTGTATAGCTGACTTATCATCAAAAGGAGTCTATAACTTTCTATAGTTTGAAAAAATGTTAGGACACTTTGACCACAAATAAGTTCAAAAGGTCAGATATGGAAATCTATATGGCTTATGAAGCATCAGAAGGAATCTATGAGTATGTATAGAAAGCCCAAGATTGAGGACTCTTTGGCCAGAAACATGTTCAGTAGATCAAAAGGGGCCCTCTGTATAGCTGATTTATCATCAAAAGAAGTCTATAACTTTATATAGTTTGAAAAAATGTTAGGACACTTTGACCAAAAATAAGTTCAAAAGGTCAGATATGGACATCTATATGGCTTATGAAGCATCAGAAGGAGTCTATGAGTATGTATAGAAAGCCCCAAGATCAAGGACTCTTTGGCCAGAAATATGTTCAGTAGGTCAAAAGGGGACCTCTGTATAGCTGATTTATAATCAAAAGGAGTCTATAACTTTATATAGTTTGATTTTTTTTTAGGACACTTTGACCACAAATAAGTTCAAAAGGTCAGATATGGACATCTATATGGCTTATGAAGCACCAGAAGGAGTCTATGAGTATGTATAGAAAGCGAGGCCTCTTTGGCCAGAAATATGTTCAGTAGTTCAAAAGGGGCCCTCTGTATAGCTGATTTATCATCAAAAGGAGTCTATAACTTTCTATAGTTTGAAAAAATGTTAGGACACTTTGACCACAAATAAGTTCAAAAGGTCAGATATGGACATCTATATGGCTTATGAAGCATCAGAAGGAGTCTATGAGTATGTATAGAAAGCCCAAGATCGAGGACTCTTTGGCCAGAAATATGTTCAGTAGTTCAAAAGGGGACCTCTGTATAGCTGATTTATCATCAAAAGGAGTCTATAACTTTATATAGTTTGAAAAAATGTTAGGACACTTTGACCACAAATAAGTTCAAAATGTCAGATATGGACATCTATATGGCTTATGAAGCACCAGAAGGAGTCTATGAGTATGTATAGAAATCCCAATATCGCGGACTCTTTGGCCAGAAACATGTTCAGGAGGTCAAAAGGGGACCTCTGTATAGCTGATTTATCATCAAAAGGAGTCTATAACTTTATATAGTTTGAATTTTTTTTAGGAAACTTTGACCACAAATAAGTTCAAAAGGTCACATATGGACATCTATATGGCTTATGAGGCATCAGAAGGAGTCTATGAGTATGTATAGAAAGCCCCAAGATCAAGGACTCTTTGGCCAGAAATATGTTCAGTAGGTCAAAAGGGGACCTCTGTATAGCTGATTTATCATCAAAAGGAGTCTATAACTTTATATAATTTGAATTTTTTTTAGGAAACTTTGACCACAAATAAGTTCAAAAGGTCAGATATGGACATCTATATGGCTTATGAGGCATCAGAAGGAGTCTATGAGTATGTATAGAAAGCATAAGATCGAGGACTGTTTGGCCAGAAATATGTTCAGTAGTTCAAAAGGGGCCCTCTGTATAGCTGATTTATCATCAAAAGGAGTCTATAACTTTCTATAGTTTGAAAAAACGTTAGGACACTTTGACCACAAATAAGTTCAAACGGTCAGATATGGACATCTATATGGCTTATGAGGCATCAGAAGGAGTCTATGAGTATGTATAGAAAGCCCCAAGATCAAGGACTCTTTGGCCAGAAATATGTTCAGTAGGTCAAAAGGGGACCTCTGTATAGCTGATTTATCATCAAAAGGAGTCTATAACTTTATATAGTTTGAATTTTTTTTAGGAAACTTTGACCACAAATAAGTTCAAAAGGTCAGATATGGACATCTATATGGCTTATGAGGCATCAGAAGGAGTCTATGAGTATGTATAGAAAGCATAAGATCGAGGACTGTTTGGCCAGAAATATGTTCAGTAGTTCAAAAGGGGCCCTCTGTATAGCTGATTTATCATCAAAAGGAGTCTATAACTTTCTATAGTTTGAAAAAATGTTAGGACACTTTGACCACAAATAAGTTCAAAAGGTCAGATATGGACATCTATATGGCTTATGAAGCATCAGAAGGAGTCTATGAGTATGTATAGAAAGCCCAAGATCGAGGACTCTTTGGCCAGAAATATGTTCAGTAGTTCAAAAGGGGCCCTCTGTATAGCTGATTTATCATCAAAAGGAGTCTATAACTTTATATAGTTTGAATTTTTTTTAGGACACTTTGACCACAAATAAGTTCAAAAGGTCAGATATGGACATCTATATGGCTTATGAGGCATCTGAAGGAGTCTATGAGTATGTATAGAAAGCCCAATATCGAGGACTCTTTGGCCAGAAACATGTTCAGGAGGTCAAAAGGGGACCTCTGTAATAGCTGATTTATCATCAAAAGGAGTCTATAACTTTATATAGTTTGAATTTTTTTTAGGACACTTTGACCACAAATAAGTTCAAAAGGTCAGATATGGACATCTATATGGCTTATGAGGCATCTGAAGGAGTCTATGAGTATGTATAGAAAGCCCAATATCGAGGACTCTTTGGCCAGAAACATGTTCAGGAGGTCAAAAGGGGACCTCTGTATAGCTGATTTATAATCAAAAGGAGTCTATAACTTTCTATAGTTTGAAAAAATGTTAGGACACTTTGACCACAAATAAGTTCAAAAGGTCAGATATGGACATCTATATGGCTTATGAAGCATCAGAAGGAGTCTATGATTATGTATAGAAAGCACAAGATCGAGGACTCTTTTGCCAGAAATATGTTCTGGAGATCAAAAGGGGCCCTCTGTATAGCTGATTTATCATCAAAAGGAGTCTATAACTTTATATAGTTTAAAAACTTTTGATGACCAGAAATAAGTTCAAAAGGTCAGATATGGACATCTATATGGCTTATGAAGCATCAGAAGGAGTCTATGAGTATGTATAGAAAGCCCAATATCGAGGACTCTTTGGCAAGAAATATGTTCCTTTGGTCAAATATGGACTTCTGTATGGCTGTCGTAACATCAGAAAGAGTCAACAAGTCTGTATGGAAAGGTCAAGTTTCGAGTACTCCTTAGCCAGAAAAAAATTCAGTATGTCAAATATGGACTTTTGTCAGGAAGATATAACATCCGAAGATATCAATCTGAATGTATAGTGTTAATCATTTGGGACTCTTTGGCCAGAAATATGTTCAGTAAGGTCAAAAGGGGACCTCTGAATAGCTGATTTATCATCAGAAAGAGTCTATAACTTTATATAGTTTAAAAACTTTTAATGACCAGAAATAAGTTCAAAAGGTCATATATGGATATCTATATGGCTTATGTAACATTAGAAGGAGTCTATGAGTATGTATAGACAGGTCAAGATCGAGAACTCTATGGCCAGAAATATGTTCAGAAGGTCAAATATGGACTTCTGTATGGCTGATTTAACATCAGAAGGAGTTTATACATTTAGACAAAATCCTTTTGAGAACTCTTTGGTCAAATTTTTTTTCAATCAGTCAAATATGGACTACTGTCTGCCTGATTTTACATTACGAGAAGTCAGTCTATATGTATAGTGATTTGATGTTCACGGACTCTGGCCATAAATATTTACAGTAGGTCAGAAATAGACTACTGGCTGGTTAATATAACATCACAAGAAGCAAGACAATGTTCAAGAACTCTTTGGCCAGAAATATGTTCAGAAGGTCAAAAGGTGACCTTTGTATAGCTGATTTATTATCAGAAGGAGTCTATAACTTTATATAGCTTAAGTATTATATATTAGAAATATGTTCCTTGGGTCACATATGGACTACTTCATGGCTGACGTAACATCAGAAGGAGTCAACAAGTATGTATGGACAGTTCAAGTTTGAGTACTCTTTGGCCCGAATTATGTTTAATATATTTAAAACCTTTTAAGGACCCATTGACCAGAAATAAGTTTAACAGGTCAGATATGGACTTCTAAATGGATTATGAAGCATCAGAAGATGTCTAGAGTATGTACAGAAAGTTCAAGATCGAGTACTCTTTTTCCCAGTAGTTGAAATATGGCTGATTTAACATCAGAAGGAGTCTATAAATTTATAAGAGTAAAAAAAAAAACATTTCGAGGCCTCTTTGGCCAAAAATGTGTTCAATCGGTCAAATATCGACTACTCCTTGCCTGAGTTAACATCACGAGAAGTCAGTATGTACGTATAGTAAGTTAAGTTTCATGGTCTCTTGGCAGAAATATGTTTAGTAGGTCAAAAATGTACTTTTTTTTTATGGATGATGTAACATCAGAAGGAGTCTATAAGTTTGTTTAAAAACCTTTGAGGACCCTTTGACCAGAAATAAGTTCAATAGGTCAAATATGCACCTCTATATGGCTGATTTAACATCAGAAGGAGTCTATAAGTTTATAATATACACAAAATACCTTTTGAGGACTCTTTTGCCAAAAATATGTTCAATCAGTCAAATATGGACTACTGTCTGGCTTATATAACATCACAAGAAGTCAGTCTTGTATGTATAGTAAGTTAATATTCAAGGACTCTTTATCCAGAAATGTGTTCAGTAGATCAAAAATGGACTTCTGTATGGCTGATGTAACATCAGAAAGATTCTACGAGAATGTATAGAAAGTTTAAGATCGATTACTCTTGGGTCAGAAATATGTGCAGTAGGTCAAACATGGACTACTGTCTTGCTAATACAACATCACAAGAAGTCAGTAAGTAAGAAGTCAGTAAGAACTCTTTGGACAGAAAATATGTTCTGTAGGTCAAAGAGGGACCTCTGTAGGCCTGATTTGACACATGACATATGTGCATTGGCATGGCACAATAACTAACTTATTCATTTATTCTTTTAAGGGAAATTATTGCATTTGCCTCTTGCATTACAATGCATAGAATAAACTACTTCATACCTCATGTGCAATGAAAACATAACATGAGTGTTGCATTGCACAAACGATCTAAGAATTAGCGTTGAATAATAATGTATTATTATTATATCTAACTATATCAGTTAGATATTTTATGCAGTGGAATGTAGATAGTTGAGATAGTTATTGTATGTTTGTGATGCACTCATAGCTTATATGTTATTCTTCAATGCACAAAGTTTGATCTTGTGTGAAATGCAATGCAATAGCACATATTGTATTTCCTCAAAGCAAAACGCAATGTAGTTTGGGAATGAGTTACTTCTGGTGTGTAATGCAATGCAAGAAGTGCATAGCCTATATGTTATTCTTCAATGCACAACGTTAGATCGTTAGTGCAATGCAATGCAACAGCACACATGTTATCTCTTTAATGAACATGGGAATGGTTAAGTTCTAGTGTGCAATGCAATGCAAAAAGTGTATAACCTATATGTTATTCTTCAGTGCACAACGTTAGATCGTTTGTGCAATGCAATGCAAACACATATGTTATCTCTTTAATGAACATGGGAATGGTTAAGTTCTAGTGTGCAATGCAATGCAAAAAGTGCATAACCTATATGTTATTCTTCAGAGCACAACGTTAGATCGTTTGTGCAATGCAATGCAATGCAATGCAACAACAAACATTATCTCTTTAATGAACATGGGAATGATTTAGTTCTGGTGTGCAATGCAATGCAATGCAAAAAGTACATAACCTATATGTTTTTCTTCAGTGCACAACGATAGATCGTTTGTGCAATAAAATGCAATGCAATGCAATGCAAAATTGCAACAACACACGTTATCTCTTTAATGAACATGGGAATGATTTAGTTCTGGTATGCAATGCAATGCAATGCGAAAAGTGCATAACCTATATGTTATTCTTCAGTGCACAACGTTAGATCGTTAGTGCAATGCAATGCAACAACACACATACCATCTCTTTAATGAACATGGGAATGGTTAAGTTCTAGTGTGCAATGCAATGCGATGCAAAAAGTGCATAACCGATATGTTATTCTTCAGTGCACAAAGTTAGATCGTTAGTGCAATGCAATGCAATGCAATGCAATGCAGTACAAGGCATTGCAAATCAATGCAATGCAATGCAACAACACACGTTATGTCTTTAATCAACATGGGAATGAGGTAGTTCTGGTGTGCAATGCAATGAAATGCAAAAAGTGCATAACCTATATGTTATTCTTGAGTGCAAAACGTTACATCGCTAGTGCAATGCAAAGCAATGCACCAACAAACGTTATCTCTTTAATGAACATGGGAATGATTTAGGTCTGGTGTGCAATGAAATGCAAAAAGTGCATAACCTATATGTTATTCTTTCATGCACAAAGTTAGATCGTTAGTGCAATGCAATGCAATGCAGTGCAAAGCATTGCAAATCAATGCAATGCAATGCACTGCAACAACACACATATCATCTCCATAATGAACTTGGGAATGATTTTGTTCTGGTGTGCAATGCAATGCGAAAAGAGCATAACCTATATGTTATTCTTCAGTGTAAAACGTTATATCGTTAGTGCAATGCAATGCAGTGCAAAGCAATGCAATGCAATGCAATGCAATGCAATGCAATGCAATGCAAAGCAAAGCAAAGCAAAGCAAAGCAATGCAAAGCAATGCAAAGCAATGCAAAGCAAAGCAATGCAAAGCAATGCAAAGCAATGCAAAGCAATGCAAAGCAATGCAAAGCAATGCAAAGCAATGCAAAGCAATGCAAATCAATGCAAATCAATGCAATGCAATGCAACAACACACGTTATGTCTTTAATGAACATGGGAATGAGGTAGTTCTGGTGTGCAATGCAATGCGAGAAGTGCATAACCTATATGCTATTCTTCAGTGCACAACGTTAGATCGTTAGTGCAATGCAATGCAATGCAATGCAATGCAATGCAAAGCAATGCAACAACACAATGCAATGCAACAACACAATGCAATGCAACAACACACGTTATGTCTTTAATCAACATGGGAATGAGGTAGTTCTGGTGTGCAATGCAATGCAAAAAGTGCATAACATATGTTATTCTTCAGTGCACAACGTTAGATCGTTAGTGCAATGCAATTCAATGCAATGCAATGCAATGCAATGCAATGCAATGCAATGCAATGCAATGCAATGCAATGCAATGCAATGCAATGCAACAACACACATATCATCTCTATAATGAACTTGGGAATGATTTTGTTCTGGTGTGCAATGCAATACGAAAAGAACATAACATATATGTTATTCTTCAGTGCACAACGTTAGATCTTTAGTGCAATGTAATGCAGTGCAAAGCAATGCAAATGAATGTAATGCAACGCAAAACATTGCACTGCAACAACACATGTTATGTCTTTAATGAACATTGGAATGATTTAGTTCATGTATGCAATGCAATGCAAAAAGTGCATGACCTATATGTTATTCTTCAGTGCACTACGTTAGATCGTTAGTGCAATGCAATGCAAAGCAATGCAATGCAATGCAGTACAAAGCAATGCAGTGCAAAGCAATGCAAATCAATGCAATGCAATACAATGCAATGCAACAACACGTGTTATGTCTTTAATGAACATGGGAATGATTTACTTCTGGTGTGCAATGCAATGCAGTGCAAAAAGTGCATACCTATATGTTATTCTTCAGTGCACAACGTTAGATCGTTAGTGCAATGCATTGTAATGCAACAACAAACGTTTTGTCTTTAATCAACACGGGAATGAGGTAGTTCTGGTGTGCAATGCAATGCAAAAAGTGCATAACCTATATGTTATTCTTCAGTGCACAACGTTAGATCGTTAGTGCAATGCAATGCAGTGCAAAGCAATGCAAAGCAGTGCAAATCAACGTAATGCAATGCAATACATTGCATTGCAATACATAGCAATACAATGCAATGCAATACAATGCAATGCAACAACACACGTTATGTCTTTAATGAATATGGGAATGATTTAGTTCTGGTGTGCAATGCAATGCAATACGTGCACAACGTTAGATCGTTAGTGCAATGCAATGCAGTGCAAAAAGTGCATGACCTATATGTTATTCTTCAGTGCACAACGTTAGATCGTTAGTGCAATGCAATGCAGTGCAAAGTAATGCAAAGCAATGCAAATCAATGCAATGCAATACAATGCAATGCAACAACACACGTTATGTCTTTAATGAACATGGGAATGATTTAGTTCTGGTGTGCAATGCAATGCGAGAAGTGCATAACCTATATGCTATTCTTCAGTGCACAACGTTAGATCGTTAGTGCAATGCAATGCAATGCAATGCAATGCAATGCAATGCAATGCAATGCAACAACACAATGCAATGCAACAACACACGTTGTCTTGGGAATGAGGTAGTTCTGGTGTGCAATGCAATGCAAAAAGTGCATAACATATGTTATTCTTCAGTGCACAACGTTAGATCGTTAGTGCAAAGCAATTCAATGCAATGCAATGCAATGCAACAACAACACACATATCATCTCTATAATGAACTTGAGAATGATTTTGTTCTGGTGTGCAATGCAATACGAAAAGAACATAACATATATGTTATTCTTCAGTGCACAACGTTAGATCGTTAGTGCAAAGCAATTCAATGCAATGCAATGCAATGAAACAACAACACACATATCATCTCTATAATGAACTTGAGAATGATTTTGTTCTGGTGTGCAATGCAATACGAAAAGAACATAACATATATGTTATTCTTCAGTGCACAACGTTAGATCGTTAGTGCAAAGCAATTCAATGCAATGCAATGCAATGCAATGCAACAACAACACACATATCATCTCTATAATGAACTTGAGAATGATTTTGTTCTGGTGTGCAATGCAATACGAAAATAACATAACAAATATGTTATTATTCAGTGCACAACGTTAGATCTTTAGTGCAATGCAGTGCAAATCAATGCAAATGAATGTAATGCAACTCAAAACATTGCAATGCAACAACACACGTTATGTCTTTAATGAACATTGGAATGATTTAGTTCATGTATGCAATGCAATGCAATGCAAAAAGTGCATGACCTATATGTTATTCTTCAGTGCACAACGTTAGATCGTTAGTGCAATGCAATGCAATGCAATGCAAAGCAATGCAATGCAGTGCAAAGCAATGCAGTGCAAAGCAATGCAAATCAATGCAATGCAATACAATGCAATGCAACAACACGTGTTATGTCTTTAATGAATATGGGAATGATTTAGTTCTGGTGTGCAATGCAATGCAATGCAAAAAGTGCATAACCTATATGTTATTCTTCACTGCACAACGTTAGATCGTTTGTGCAATGCAATGCAATGCACCAACAAACGTTATCTCTTTTATGAACATGGGAATGATTTAGTTCTGGTGTGCAATGCAATGCAGTGCAAAAAGTGCATACCTATATGTTATTCTTCAGTGCACAACGTTAGATCGTTAGTGCAAATGCAATGTAATGCAACAACACACGTTATGTCTTTAATCAACATGGGAATGAGGTAGTTCAGTTGTACAATGCAATGCAAAAAGTGCATAACCTATATGTTATTCTTCAGTGCACAACGTTAGATCGTTAGTGCAATGCAATGCAATGCAATGCAATGCAATGCAACACACATATCATCTCTATAATGAACATGGGAATGATTTAGTTCTGGTGTGAAATGCAATGCGAAATATGCATAACCTATAAGTTATTCTTCAGTGCACAACGTTAGATCGTTTGTGCAATGCAATTGCAACAACACATATGTTATCTCTTTAATGAACATGGGAATGAGTTAGTTCTGGTGTGCAATGCAATGCAAGAAGTGCATAGCCTATGTTATTCTTCAATGCACAACGTTAGATCGTGTGTGCAATGTAATGCAATGCAACAACACACGTTATCTCTCTAATGAACATGGTATTGAGTTAGTTTTGGTGTGCAATGCAATGCAATGCACGAAGTGCATAACCTATGTTTCTTTAATGATGCTCAACGTTAGATCGTTTGTGCAAAGCACATAATGTTATAAGAATGAGCTATACATAGGTACGCTTTTGACCTGCTGAACATATTTCTGGCCAAAGAGTCCGTAAAGATGTTATATCATCCTAACAAAGGTCCAAATTTGACAGACTGAATTTTTTTCTGTCCAAGGAGTACTCGAAACTTGACCTTACCATTTATACTCGTTGACTGTTTCTGATGTTACATCAGCCATAAAGTCCATATTTGACCCAAGGAACATATTTTTGGCCAAAGAGTCCGCGATCTTGGGCTTTCTATTCATATAATCCAACTCCTTCTGATGCTTCATAAGCGTCCATATCTGACCTTTTGAACTTATTTCTGGTCAAAGTGTCCTCAAAATTTTTCAAAGTATATAAAGTTATAGTCTCCTTCTGATGATAAATCAGCTATACAGAGGTCCCCTTTTGACCTACTGAAAATATTTCTGGCCAAAGAGTCCTAAAAGATTAACACTATACATTCAGACTGATATCTTCGGATGTTATATCATCCTGACAAAAGTCCATATTTGACCTACCGAATTTTTTTCTGGCCATGGAGTGAGTACTCGAAACTTGATCTATCCATATATACTTGTTGACTCTTTCTGATGTTACGTCAGACATACAGAATTCCATACTTGACCCAAGGAACATATTTCTGGCCAAAGAGTCCTCTATCTTGGGCTTTCTATACATACTCATAGACTCCTTCTGATGCTTCATAAGCCATATAGATGTCCATATCTGACATTTTGAACTTACTTGTGGTCAAAGTGTCCTAACATTTTTTCAAACTATAGAAAGTTATAGACTCCTTTTGATGATAAATCAGCTATACAGAGGGCCCCTTTTGACCTCTTGAACATATTTCTAGCCAAACAGTCCTCGATCTTGCGTTTTCTATACATACTCATAGACTCCTTCTGATGCTTCAAAAGCCAAATAGATGTCCATATCTGACCTTTTGAACTTATTTGTGGTCAAAGTGTCCTAACATTTTTTCAAACTATAGTAAGTTATAGACTCCTTTTGATGATAAATCAGCTATACAGAGGGCCCCTTTTGACCTACTGAACATATTTCTGGACAAAGAGTCCTCGATCTTGCGTTTTCTATACATACTCATAGACTCCTTCTGATGCTTCAAAAGCCATATAGATGTCCATATCTGACATTTTGAACTGTCTTGTGGTCAAAGTGTCCTAACATTTTTTTCAAACTATAGAAAGTTATAGACTCCTTTTGATGATAAATCAGCTATACAGAGGTCCCCTTTTGACCTCCTGAACATGTTTCTGGCCAAAGAGTACTTGATCTTGGGCTTTCTATACATACTCATAGACTCCTTCTGGTGCTTCATAAGCCATATAGATTTCCATATCTGACATTTTGAACTTATTTGAGGTCAAATTGTCCTAAAAAAAATTCAAACTATATAAAGTTATAGACTCCTTTTGATGATAAGTCAGCTATACAGAGGGCCCCTTCTGACCTACTGAACATATTTCTGGCCAAAGAGTACTTGATCTTGGGCTTTCTATACATACTCATAGACTCCTTCTGGTGCTTCATAAGCCATATAGATTTCCATATCTGACATTTTGAACTTATTTGAGGTCAAATTGTCCTAAAAAAAAATCAAACTATATAAAGTTATAGACTCCTTTTGATGATAAGTCAGCTATACAGAGGTCCCCTTTTGACCTCCTGAACATGTTTCTGGCCAAAGAGTCCTCGATCTTGGGCTTTCTATACATACTCATAGACTCCTTCTGATGCTTCATAAGCCATATAGATGTCCATATCTGACCTTTTGAACTTATTTGTGGTCAAAGTGTCCTAACATTTTTTCAAACTATAGTAAGTTATAGACTCCTTTTGATGATAAATCAGCTATACAGAGGGCCCCTTTTGACCTACTTAACATATTTCTGGCCAAAGAGTCCTCGATCTTGCGTTTTCTATACATACTCATAGACTCCTTCTGATACTTCATAAGCCATATAGATGTCCATATCTGACCTTTTGAACTTATTTGTGGTCAAAGTGTCCTAACATTTTTTCAAACTATAGAAAGTTATAGACTCCTTTTGATGATAAATCAGCTATACAGAGGGCCCCTTCTGACCTACTGAACATATTTCTGGCCAAGGAGTACTTGATCTTGGGCTTTCTATACATACTCATAGACTCCTTCTGGTGCTTCATAAGCCATATAGATTTCCATATCTGACATTTTGAACTTATTTGAGGTCAAATTGTCCTAAAAAAAATTCTAACTATATAAAGTTATAGACTCCTTTTGATGATAAGTCAGCTATTCAGAGGTCCCCTTTTGACCTCCTGAACATGTTTCTGGCCAAAGAGTCCTCGATCTTATGCTTTATATACATACTCATAGACTCCTTCTGATGCTTCATAAGCCATATAGATGTCCATATCTGACCTTTTGAACTTATTTGTGGTCAAAATGTCCTAACATTTTTTCAAACTATAGAAAGTTATAGACTGCTTTTGATGATAAGTCAGCTATACAGAGGTCCCCTTTTGACCTCCTGAACATGTTTCTGGCCAAAGAGTCCTCGATCTTATGCTTTATATAAATACTCATAGACTCCTTCTGATGCTTCATAAGCCATATAGATGTCCATATCTGACCTTTTGAACTTATTTGTGGTCAAAGTGTCCTAACATTTTTTCAAACTATAGTAAGTTATAGACTCCTTTTGATGATAAATCAGCTATACAGAGGTCCCCTTTTGACCTCCAGAACATATTTCTGTACAAAGAGTCCTCGATCTTGCGTTTTCTATACATACTCATAGACTCCTTCTGATGCTTCATAAGCCATATAGATGTCCATATCTTACCTTTTGAACTTATTTGTGGTCAAAGTGTCCTAACATTTTTTCAAACTATAGAAAGTTATAGACTCCTTTTGATGATAAATCAGCTATACAGAGGGCCCCTTCTGACCTACTGAACATATTTCTGGCCAAAGAGTACTTGATCTTGGGCTTTCTATACATACTCATAGACTCCTTCTGGTGCTTCATAAGCCATATAGATTTCCATATCTGACATTTTGAACTTATTTGAGGTCAAATTGTCCTAAAAAAAATTCAAACTATATAAAGTTATAGACTCCTTTTGATGATAAGTCAGCTATACAGAGGTCCCCTTCTGACCTACTGAACATATTTCTGGCCAAAGAGTACTTGATCTTGGGCTTTCTATACATACTCATAGACTCCTTCTGGTGCTTCATAAGCCATATAGATTTCCATATCTGACATTTTGAACTTATTTGAGGTCAAATTGTCCTAAAAAAAATTCAAACTATATAAAGTTATACACTCCTTTTGATGATAAGTCAGCTATACAGAGGTCCCCTTTTGACCTCCTGAACATGTTTCTGGCCAAAGAGTCCTCGATCTTGGGCTTTCTATACATACTCATAGACTCCTTCTGATGCTTCATAAGCCAAATAGATGTCCATATCTGACCTTTTGAACTTATTTGTGGTCAAAGTGTCCTCAAAATTTTTCAAACTATAGAAAGTTATAGACTCCTTTTGATGATAAATCAGCTATACAGAGGGCCCCTTTTGACCTACTGAACATATTTCTGGCCAAAGAGTCTCGATCTTGCGTTTTCTATACATACTCATAGACTCCTTCTGATGCTTCATAAGCCATATAGATGTCCATATCTGACCTTTTGAACTTATTTGTGGTCAAAGTGTCCTAACATTTTTTCAAACTATAGAAAGTTATAGACTCCTTTTGATGATAAATCAGCTATACAGAGGGCCCCTTCTGACCTACTGAACATATTTCTGGCCAAAGAGTACTTGATCTTGGGCTTTCTATACATACTCATAGACTCCTTCTGGTGCTTCATAAGCCATATAGATTTCCATATCTGACATTTTGAACTTATTTGAGGTCAAATTGTCCTAAAAAAAATACAAATTATATAAAGTTATAGACTCCTTTTGATGATAAGTCAGCTATACAGAGGTCCCCTTTTGACCTCCTGAACATGTTTCTGGCCAAAGAGTCCTCGATCTTATGCTTTATATACATACTCATAGACTCCTTCTGATGCTTCATAAGCCATATAGATGTCCATATCTGACCTTTTGAACTTATTTGTGGTCAAAGTGTCCTAACATTTTTTCAAACTATAGTAAGTTATAGACTCCTTTTGATGATAAATCAGCTATACAGAGGTCCCCTTTTGACCTCCAGAACATATTTCTGTACAAAGAGTCCTCGATCTTGCGTTTTCTATATATACTCATAGACTCCTTCTGATGCTTCATAAGCCATATAGATGTCCATATCTGACCTTTTGAACTTATTTGTGGTCAAAGTGTCCTAACATTTTTTCAAACTATAGAAAGTTATAGACTCCTTTTGATGATAAATCAGCTATACAGAGGGCCCCTTCTGACCTACTGAACATATTTCTGGCCAAAGAGTACTTGATCTTGGGCTTTCTATACATACTCATAGACTCCTTCTGGTGCTTCATAAGCCATATAGATTTCCACATCTGACATTTTGAACTTATTTGAGGTCAAATTGTCCTAAAAAAAATTCAAACTATATAAAGTTATAGACTCCTTTTGATGATAAGTCAGCTATACAGAGGTCCCCTTTTGACCTCCTGAACATATTTCTGGCCAAAGAGTCCTCGATCTTGGGCTTTCTATACATACTCATAGACTCCTTCTGATGCTTCATAAGCCAAATAGATGTCCATATCTGACCTTTTGAACTTATTTGTGGTCAAAGTGTCCTCAAAATTTTTCAAACTATAGAAAGTTATAGACTCCTTTTGATGATAAATCAGCTATACAGAGGGCCCCTTTTGACCTACTGAACATATTTCTGGCCAAAGAGTCCTCGATCTTGCGTTTTCTATACATACTCATAGACTCCTTCTGATGCTTCATAAGCCATATAGATGTCCATATCTGACCTTTTGAACTTATTTGTGGTCAAAGTGTCCTAACATTTTTTCAAACTATAGTAAGTTATAGACTCCTTTTGATGATAAATCAGCTATACAGAGGGCCCCTTCTGACCTACTGAACATATTTCTGGCCAAAGAGTACTTGATCTTGGGCTTTCTATACATACTCATAGACTCCTTCTGGTGCTTCATAAGCCATATAGATTTCCATATCTGACATTTTGAACTTATTTGAGGTCAAATTGTCCTAAAAAAAATTCAAACTATATAAAGTTATAGACTCCTTTTGATGATAAGTCAGCTATACAGAGGTCCCCTTTTGACCTCCTGAACATGTTTCTGGCCAAAGAGTCCTCGATCTTATGCTTTATATACATACTCATAGACTCCTTCTGATGCTTCATAAGCCATATAGATGTCCATATCTGACCTTTTGAACTTATTTGTGATCAAAGTGTCCTCAAAATTTTTCAAACTATAGAAAGTTATAGACTCCTTTTGATGATAAGTCAGCTATACAGAGGTCCCCTTTTGACCTCCTGAACATGTTTCTGGCCAAAGAGTCCTCGATCTTATGCTTTATATACATACTCATAGACTCCTTCTGATGCTTCATAAGCCATATAGATGTCCATATCTGACCTTTTGAACTTATTTGTGGTCAAAGTGTCCTAACATTTTTTCAAACTATAGAAAGTTATAGACTCCTTTTGATGATAAATCAGCTATACAGAGGTCCCCTTTTGACCTCCAGAACATATTTCTGACCAAAGAGTCCTCGATCTTGGGCTTTCTATAAATACTCATAGATTCCTTCTGATGCTTCATAAGCCATATAGATGTCCATATCTGACCTTTTGAACTTATTTGTGGTCAAAGTGTCCTAACATTTTTTCAAACTATAGAAAGTTATAGACTCCTTTTGATGATAAATCAGCTATACAGAGGTCCTTTTTTGACCTCCTGAACATATTTCTGGCCAAAGAGTCATCGATCTTGGGCTTTCTATACATACTCATAGACTCCTTCTGGTGCTTCATAAGCCATATAGATGTTCATATCTGACCTTTTGAACTTATTTGTGGTCAAAATGTCCTAACATTTTTTCAAACTATATAAAGTTATAGACTCCTTTTGATGATAAATCAGCTATACAGAGGTCCCCTTTTGACCTCCTGAACATATTTCTGGCCAAAGAGTCATCGATCTTGGGCTTTCTATACATACTCATAGACTCCTTCTGATGCTTCATAAGCCATATAGATGTTCATATCTGACCTTTTGAACTTATTTGTGGTCAAAGTGTCCTAACATTTTTTCAAACTATAGAAAGTTATAGACTCCTTTTGATGATAAATCAGCTATACAGAGGTCCCCTTTTGACCTCCAGAACATATTTCTGACCAAAGAGTCCTCGATCTTGGGCTTTCTATACATACTCATAGATTCCTTCTGATGCTTCATAAGCCAAATAGATGTCCATATCTGACCTTTTGAACTTATTTGTGGTCAAAGTGTCCTCAAAAGTTTTCAAACTATAGAAAGTTATAGACTCCTTTTGATGACAAATCAGCTATACAGACTGAACATATTTCTGGACAAAGAGTCCTCGATCTTGCGTTTTCTATACTACTCATAGACTCCTTCTGATGCTTCATAAGCCATATAGATGTCCATATCTGACCTTTTGAACTTATTTGTGGTCAAAGTGTCCTAACATTTTTTCAAACTATAGAAAGTTATAGACTCCTTTTGATGATAAATCAGCTATACAGAGGTCCCCTTTTGACCTCCTGAACATATTTCTGACCAAAGAGTCCTCGATCTTGGGCTTTCTATACATACTCATAGATTCCTTCTGATGCTTCATAAGCCAAATAGATGTCCATATCTGACCTTTTGAACTTATTTGTGGTCAAAGTGTCCTCAAAAGTTTTCAAACTATAGAAAGTTATAGACTCCTTTTGATGACAAATCAGCTATACAAAGGTCCCCCTTTGACCTCCTGAACATATTTCTGGCCAAAGAGTCCTCGATCTTGGGCTTTCTATACAGACTCATAGATTCCTTCTGATGCTTCATAAGCCAAATAGATGTCCATATCTGACCTTTTGAACTTATTTGTGGTCAAAGTGTCCTCAAAAGTTTTCAAACTATAGAAAGTTATAGACTCCTTTTGATGACAAATCAGCTATACAGACTGAACATATTTCTGGACAAAGAGTCCTCGATCTTGCGTTTTCTATACTACTCATAGACTCCTTCTGATGCTTCATAAGCCATATAGATGTCCATATCTGACCTTTTGAACTTATTTGTGGTCAAAGTGTCCTAACATTTTTTCAAACTATAGAAAGTTATAGACTCCTTTTGATGATAAATCAGCTATACAGAGGTCCCCTTTTGACCTCCTGAACATATTTCTGACCAAAGAGTCCTCGATCTTGGGCTTTCTATACATACTCATAGATTCCTTCTGATGCTTCATAAGCCAAATAGATGTCCATATCTGACCTTTTGAACTTATTTGTGGTCAAAGTGTCCTCAAAAGTTTTCAAACTATAGAAAGTTATAGACTCCTTTTGATGACAAATCAGCTATACAAAGGTCCCCCTTTGACCTCCTGAACATATTTCTGGCCAAAGAGTCCTCGATCTTGGGCTTTCTATACATACTCATAGATTCCTTCTGATGCTTCATAAGCCATATAGATGTCCATATCTGACCTTTTGAACTTATTTGTGGTCAAAGTGTCCTAACATTTTTTCAAACTATAGTAAGTTATAGACTCCTTTTGATGATAAATCAGCTATACAGAGGGCCCCTTTTGACCTACTGAACATATTTCTGGACAAAGAGTCCTCGATCTTGCGTTTTCTATACTACTCATAGACTACTTCTGATGCTTCATAAGCCATATAGATGTCCATATCTGACCTTTTGAACTTATTTGTGGTCAAAGTGTCCTAACATTTTTTCAAACTATAGAAAGTTATAGACTCCTTTTGATGATAAATCAGCTATACAGAGGGCCCCTTCTGACCTACTGAACATATTTCTGGCCAAAGAGTACTTGATCTTGGGCTTTCTATACATACTCATAGACTCCTTCTGGTGCTTCATAAGCCATATAGATTTCCATATCTGACATTTTGAACTTATTTGAGGTCAAATTGTCCTAAAAAAAATTCAATCTGTATAAAGTTATAGACTCCTTTTGATGATAAGTCAGCTATACAGAGGTCCCCTTTTGACCTCCTGAACATGTTTCTGGCCAAAGAGTCCTCGATCTTGGGCTTTCTATACATACTCATAGACTCCTTCTGGTGCTTCATAAGCCATATAGATGTTCATATCTGACCTTTTGAACTTATTTGTGGTCAAAGTGTCCTAACATTTTTTCAAACTATATAAAGTTATAGACTCCTTTTGATGATAAATCAGCTATACAGAGGTCCCCTTTTGACCTCCAGAACATATTTTTGACCAAAGAGTCCTCGATCTTGGGCTTTCTATACATACTCATAGATTCCTTCTGATGCTTCATAAGCCAAATAGATGTCCATATCTGACCTTTTGAACTTATTTGTGGTCAAAGTGTCCTCAAAAGTTTTCAAACTATAGAAAGTTATAGACTCCTTTTGATGATAAATCAGCTCTACAGAGGTCCCCCTTTGACCTCCTGAACATATTTCTGGCCAGAGTCCTCGATCTTGGGCTTTCTATTCATAGCCTACTCATAGACTCCTTCTGATGCTTCATAAGCCAAATAGATGTCCATATCTGACCTTTTGAACTTATTTGTGGTCAAAGTGTCCTTAAAATTTTTCAAACTATAGAAAGTTATAGACTCCTTTTGATGATAAATCAGCTATACAGAGGTCCCCTTTTGACCTCCAGAACATATTTCTGACCAAAGAGTCCTCGATCTTGAGCTTTCTATACATACTCATAGATTCCTTCTGATGCTTCATAAGCCATATAGATGTCTATATCTGACCTTTTGAACTTATTTGTGGTCAAAGTGTCCTAACATTTTTTCAAACTATAGTAAGTTATAGACTCCTTTTGATGATAAATCAGCTATACAGAGGTCCCCTTCTAACCTACTGAACATATTTCTGGCCAAAGAGTACTTGATCTTGGGCTTTCTATACACACTCATAGACTCCTTCTGGTGCTTCATAAGCCATATAGATTTCCATATCTGACATTTTGAACTTATTTGAGGTCAAATTGTCCTAAAAAAAATTCTATCTGTATAAAGTTATAGACTCCTTTTGATGATAAGTCAGCTATACAGAGGTCCCCTTTTGACATCCTGAACATGTTTCTGGCCTAAGAGTCCTCGATCTTGGGCTTTCTATACATACTCATAGACTCCTTCTGATGCTTCAAAAGCCAAATAGATGTCCATATCTGACCTTTTGAACTTATTTGTGGTCAAAGTGTCCTCAAAATTTTTCAAACTATATAAAGTTATAGACTCCTTTTGATGATAAATCAGCTATACAGAGGGCCCCTTTTGACCTCCTGAACATATTTCTGGCCAAAGAGTCCTCGATCTTGGGCTTTCTATACATACTCATAGACTCCTTCTGATGCTTCATAAGCCATATAGATGTCCACATCTGACCTTTTGAACTTATTTGTGGTCAAAGTGTCCTAACATTTTTTCAAACTATAGTAAGTTATAGACTCCTTTTGATGATAAATCAGCTATACAAAGGTCCCCTTTTGACCTCCAGAACATATTTCTGACCAAAGAGTCCTCGATCTTGGGCTTTCTATACATACTCATAGACTCCTTCTGATGCTTCATAAGCCATATAGATGTCCATATCTGACCTTTTGAACTTATTTGTGGTCAAAGTGTCTTAACATTTTTTCAAACTATAGTAAGTTATAGACTCCTTTTGATGATAAATCAGCTATACAGAGGGCCCCTTCTGACCTACTGAACATATTTCTGGCCAAAGAGTACTTGATCTTGGGCTTTCTATACATACTCATAGACTACTTCTGGTGCTTCATAATCCATATAGATGTCCATATCTGACATTTTGAACTAATTTGAGGTCAAATTGTCCTAAAAAAAATTCAAACTATATAAAGTTATAGACTCCTTTTGATGATAAGTCAGCTATACAGAGGTCCCCTTTTGACCTCCTGAACATGTTTCTGGCCAAAGAGTCCTCGATCTTATGCTTTATATACATACTCATAGACTCCTTCTGATGCTTCATAAGCCATATAGATGTCCATATCTGACCTTTTGAACTTATTTGTGGTCAAAGTGTCCTAACATTTTTTCAAACTATAGAAAGTTATAGACTCCTTTTGATGATAAGTCAGCTATACAGAGGTCCCCTTTTGACCTCCTGAACATGTTTCTGGCCAAAGAGTCCTCGATCTTGGGCTTTCTATACATACTCATAGACGCATTCTGTTGCTTCATAAGCCATATAGATTTCCATATCTGACATTTTGAACTTATTTGTGGTCAAATTGTCCTAAAAAAAATTCAAACTATAGAAAGTTATAGACTCCTTTTGATGATAAATCAGTTATACAGAGGGCCCCTTTTGACCTCCTGAACATATTTCTGGCCAAAGAGTCATCGATCTTGGGCTTTCTATACATACTCATAGACTCCTTCTGGTGCTTCATAAGCCATATAGATGTTCATATCTGACCTTTTGAACTTATTTGTGGTCAAAGTGTCCTAACATTTTTTCAAACTATATAAAGTTATAGATTCCTTTTGATGATAAATCAGCTATACAGAGGGCCCCTTTTGACCTCCAGAACATATTTCTGACCAAAGAGTCCTCGATCTTGGGCTTTCTATACATACTCATAGATTCCTTCTGATGCTTCATAAGATGTCCATATCTGACCATTTGAACTTATTTGTGGTCAAAGTGTCCTAACATTTTTTCAAACTATATAAAGTTATAGACTCCTTTTGATGATAATTCAGCTATACAGAGGTCCCCTTTTGACCTCCTGAACATATTTCTGGCCAAAGAGTCCTCGATCTTGGGCTTTCTATACATACTCATAGACTCCTTCTGATGCTTCATAAGCCAAATAGATGTCCATATCTGACGTTTTGAACTTATTTGTGGTTAAAGATGTCCTCAAAATTTTTCAAACTATAGAAAGTTATAGACTCCTTTTGATGATAAATCAGCTATACAGAGGTCCCCTTTTGACCTCCTGAACATATTTCTGGCCAAAGAGTCCTCGATCTTGGGCTTTCTATACATACTCATAGACTCCTTCTGATGCTTCATAAGCCATATAGATTTCTATATCTGACATTTTTGAACTCAATTGTGGTCAAAGTGTCCTAAAATTTTTCAAACTATATAAAGTTATAGACTCCTTTTAAAGATAAATCAGCTATACAGAGGGCTCCTTTTGACCTACTGAACATATTTCTGGCCAAAGAGTCCTCGATCTTGCGTTTTCGATACATACTCATAGACTCTTTCTGATGCTTCATAAGCCATATAGATGTCCATATCTGACCTTTTGAACTTATTTGTGGTCAAAGTGTCCTAACATTTTTTCAAACTATATAAAGTTATAGACTCCTTTTGATGATAAATAAGCTATACAGAGGTCCCCTTTTGACCTCCAGAACATATTTCTGGCCAAAGAGTCCTCGATCTTGGGCTTTCTATACATATTCATAGACTCCTTCTGATGCTTCATAAGCCATATAGATTTCTATATCTGACATTTTGAACTCATTTGTGGTCAAAGTGTCCTCAAAAGTTTTCAAACTATAGAAAGTTATAGACTCCTTTTGATGATAAATCAGCTATACAGAGGTCCCTTTTTGACCTCCTGAACATGTTTCTGGCCAAAGAGTCCTCAATCTTGGGCTTCCTATACATACTCATAGATTCCTTCTGATGCTTCATAAGCCATATAGATGTCCATATCTGACCTTTTGAACTCATTTGTGGTCAAAGATGTCTTCAAAATTTTTCAAACTATAGAAAGTTATAGACTCCTTTTGATGATAAATCAGCTATACAGAGGTTCCCTTTTGACCTCCTGAACATATTTCTGGCCAAAGAGTCCTCGATCTTGGGCTTTCTATACATACTCATAGACTCCTTCTGATGCTTCATAAGCCTTATAGATTTCCATATCTGACATTTTGAACTTATTTGTGGTCAAAGTGTCCTAAAAAAAATTCAAACTATATAAAGTTATAGACTCCTTTTAAAGATAAATCAGCTATACAGAGGGCTCCTTTTGACCTACTGAACATATTTCTGGCCAAAGAGTCCTCGATCTTGCGTTTTCGATACATACTCATAGACTCTTTCTGATGCTTCATAAGCCATATAGATGTCCATATCTGACCTTTTGAACTTATTTGTGGTCAAAGTGTCCTAACATTTTTTCAAACTATATAAAGTTATAGACTCCTTTTGATGATAAATCAGCTATACAGAGGTCCCCTTTTGACCTCCAGAACATATTTCTGGCCAAAGAGTCCTCGATCTTGGGCTTTCTATACATATTCATAGACTCCTTCTGATGCTTCATAAGCCATATAGATTTCTATATCTGACATTTTGAACTCATTTGTGGTCAAAGTGTCCTCAAAATTTTTCAAACTATATAAAGTTATAGACTCCTTTTGATGATAAATCAGCTATACAGAGGTCCCTTTTTGACCTCCTGAACATGTTTCTGGCCAAAGAGTCCTCAATCTTGGGCTTCCTATACATACTCATAGATTCCTTCTGATGCTTCATAAGCCATATAGATGTCCATATCTGACCTTTTGAACTCATTTGTGGTCAAAGATGTCCTCAAAATTTTTCAAACTATAGAAAGTTATAGACTCCTTTTGATGATAAATCAGCTATACAGAGGTCCCCTTTTGACCTCCTGAACATATTTCTGGCCAAAGAGTCCTCGATCTTGGGCTTTCTATACATACTCATAGACTCCTTCTGATGCTTCATAAGCCATATAGATTTCCATATCTGACATTTTGAACTTATTTGTGGTCAAAGTGTCCTAAAAAAAATTCAAACTATATAAAGTTATAGACTCCTTTTAAAGATAAATCAGCTATACAGAGGTCCCCTTTTGACCTCCTGAACATATTTCTGGCCAAAGAGTCCTCGATCTTGGGCTTTCTATACATATTCATAGACTCCTTCTGATGCTTCATAAGCCATATAGATTTCTATATCTGACATTTTGAACTCATTTGTGGTCAAAGTGTCCTCAAAAGTTTTCAAACTATATAAAGTTATAGACTCCTTTTGATGATAAATCAGCTATACAGAGGTCCCCTTTTGACCTCCAGAACATATTTCTGGCCAAAGAGTCCTCGATCTTGGGCTATCTATACATATTCATAGACTCCTTCTGATGCTTCATAAGCCATATAGATTTCTATATCTGATATTTTGAACTCATTTGTGGTCAAAGTGTCCTCAAAAGTTTTCAAACTATAGAAAGTTATAGACTCCTTTTGATGATAAATCAGCTATACAGAGGTCCCCTTTTGACCTCCAGAACATATTTCTGGCCAAAGAGTCCTCGATCTTGGGCTTTCTATACATACTCATAGACTCCTTCTGATGCTTCATAAGCCATATAGATTTCCATAGCTGACCTTTTGAACTTATTTGTGGTCAAAGTGTCCTCAAAATTTTTCAAACTATATAAAGTTATAGACTCCTTTTAAAGATAAATCAGCTATACAGAGGTCCCCTTTTGACCTACTGAACATATTTCTGGCCAAAGAGTCCTTGATCTTGGGCTTTCTATACATACTCATAGACGCCTTCTGATGCTTCATAAGCCATATAGATGTCCATATCTGACCTTTTGAACTTATTTGTGGTCAAAGTGTCCTTCTGATGATAAATCAGCTATACAGAGGGCCCCTTTTGACCTATACTGAACATATTTCTGGCCAAAGAGTCCTAAAAGATTAACACTACATTCAGACTGATATCTTCGGATGTTATATCATCCTGACAAAAAGTCCATATCTGACATTTTGAACTTATTTGTGGTCAAAGTGTCCTAAAAAAACTTCAAACTATATAAAGTTATAGACTCCTTTTGATGATAAGTCAGCTATACAGAGGTCCCCTTTTGACCTCCTGAACATATTTCTGGCCAAAGAGTCCTTGATCTTGGGCAAAATCTTGAACTTTGCATTCTCACTCCTAGACTCCTTCTGATGGTTCATAAGCCACATATAGAATTCCATATTTGACCTATTGAACTTATTTCTGGTCAAATGGTCCTCAAAGGGTTTCTTATTATTTTAATTCAGCCATACAGAGGTTCCTATTTGAACTACTGAACACATTTTTGGCCAAAGAGTCTTTGAACTAACTTTCTCTGCTTATTGACTTCTCTTAATAATACATTAGCCATACAAAAGTCCATATTTGACCTACTAATATATTTCTGGTCAAAGAGTCCCTGATCTTGACCTTTCTGTACATGCTCATTGACAGCTTCTGATGTTTCATCAGCCTGAAAGATGTCCATACTTGACCCATTGAATATATTTCTGACCATAGAGTCCTCGATCTTGAACTTTCTAAACATACTTGTAGACTTGTTAATTAATTATCTGCTATCCAATGTATTTGAACAGTAGTTCAAATTTTATATTTTGAACATATTTCTAGACATGAGACCTTGAACTTTAAATTTCTAGACTAATTGCTTTTACAATCCTTCTGATGTTTCATCAGCCATACATTATAGTTCAAATTTGACCTATTGAACATTTCTATAACCAAAGTGTCCTCGATCTTGATCGTTCTATACATAATCATAGGCTTGTTCTGATGTTTCATCATTGAGACAGAAGTCAGTTATTGACCTACTGAACATATTTCTGGCAAAAGAATCATCAAAGTTTAACTTACTGTTCCTTCTCCTAGACTATTTTTGATTTTACATCCACCATACAGTAGTCCATATTTGACCAAGAGAACATATTTCTGGCCAAAAGAGTCGTCAAAAGGTATGTTTATATGCATTCTCATCGACTACTTTTGATGTTAAATCAACCATATTGTTAGTCCAAATTTGACCCATACATATATCTGGCCAAAGAGACCTAGAACTTTAATTATCTATACATAATTACTATCTCCTTCTGATTTTTCATCACCCAGGCTATTATCCATATTTGACAATTGAACATATTTCTGGCTGGAAGAGTCCTTGATCTTTCTATACGTACTCATAGACGCTTTCAGATAGTACCTCAGCCAAAAAATGATCCATAATTGATTTCTAAACTCATTTCTGAGCGATGGGTTTATAATCTTGATTTCTCTATACATTGACTCCTTCTGATGTTACAATAGCAAAACATTATTGTATTGTATTGTATCAATATGACCTATTAAACCTATTTCTGACCAATGAGTCTATGAACATTTTTCAATACATACTCAATGACTCCTGATTTTACAACAGCAATATAGTATTTCAAAATTTGATCAATTGAACATATTTCTGGCCAAAGAGACCTTGATCTTATTCTTTCTATACATACTCCTTCTGATGTTTCATCAGCCAGATAATTGTCCACAATTGACCTACTGAACATTTTTCTGCCCGAAGAGTCTATGAACTTGAACTTTCTATACATAATCATTTACTTCTGATGTTTCTTCAGCCATACAGAAGTCCAGATTTGACATGTTGAATATATTTCTGACCAAAGAGATTTTGATCTTGAACTTTCTATTCATAATTATAGACTCTTTCAGAAAGTTACATCGGACAGACAATTGTCCATATTAATTATTAAACATATTTCTGGCCAACAAGTCCATGAACTTGAACATTCTGTACATGCTAATTGACTCCTTTTAGTGTTTTATCAGCCAGACATTAGTCCATAATTGACCTACTGAACATATTGCTGCCCGAAGAGTCTTGAACTTGAACTTTCTATATAGGCTTATTGACTCCTGATGTTTCACAAGCAGACAATAGTCCATAATTGACCCTCTGAACATATTTATAGTAAAAGAGTCCTCTGTCTTGAACTTTCTATAGATTCTCAGTGACTCCATATAGATAATTGACCCACTGAACATATTTCTACCTGAAGAGTCTTTGAACTTGAACTTTCTATTCATAATCTTCTTCCTCAATCTTCATTGACTTCTGATTCATCAGCCAGACAGCAGTCCATATTTGACCCACTAAACATATTTCTGGCAAAAGAGTCCTCGATCTTGAACCTTTTAAACATACTCATAGACTCTTTCTGGTGTTTCATCAGCCATGCAGTAGTTCTGATTTGACATAATGAACATATTTCTGACCGAAGAGTCCTCGATCTTGAACTTTCTATTCATACTTATAGACTCTTTCAGATAGTACATCGGCCAGACAATTGTAGATATTGACTATTGAAGTAAAAGAGTTCTCGATCTTGAACTTTCTATACATTCTCAGTGATGCCTTATTTTGTTTCTTTAGCCATACAGAAGTCCAGATTTGACATGTTGAACATATTTCTGACTTGAAAATTTTGTACATGCTAATTGACTCCTTTTAGTGTTTCATCAGCCAGACAGTAGTCAATAATGGACCTACTGAAAATATTTCTGGTAAAAGAGTCCTTGATTTTGAACTTTCTATACATTCTCAGTGACGCCTTATTTTGTTTCTTTAGCCATAAAGTAGTTCAGATTTAACATGTTGAACATATTTCTGACTGAAGAGTCCTTGATCTTGAACTTTCTATTCACACTTATAGACTCCTTCAGATAGTACATCGGCCAGACAACTGTCCATAATTACTTTTTTTTTTTTTTTTTTTCTGCCAGAGAGTACTCCATAATTTACCTACTGAACATATTTCTAGTAAAAGAGTCCTCGATCTTGAACATTCTATACATGCTCATTGACTCCTTATGCTGTTTCTTTCTACACATAGTCGTTTACTCCATCTGATGTTACATCAGCCATAAAGAAGTCCATAATTGACCCAAGGGACATATTTGTGGCCAATCTTGAACTTTCTATACATACTCATAGTCTCCTTCTGATTCTTCATAAGCCATATTTATGTCCATATTTATAACTTATTATTATTTCTGGTCAAAAAGGTTCCTCAAAAGTTTTTAAACTATGTAAAATTATAGACTCCATCTGATGATAAATCAGACCAAAAGAGGTCAAATTTTGACTCTTGAGTCAATATGTATAGAGAGTTAATGTTCAATGATTCTTTGGCCAAAAATATATTCAGAGGGTCACATACCTGTTAAAGTGATGTATCATCAGAAGAAGTCTATGAGTATTTAGTAAGTTAACTTGTGAGGACCTTTTTGCCAAAAATATTTTCAATTCGCCAGATATGGACATCTATATAGCTAATGAAGAATCAGAAAGAGTCAATGAGTATATATAGAATGGTCAAGTTGAGACTCTTTGACCAGAAAAAATTTCAGTATGTCAAATATGGACTTTTGTCATGATGATATAACATCCGAAGATATCAATCTGAATGTATAGTGTTAATCTTTAAGGACTCTTTGGCCAGTAATATTTTCGGACATCAGAAGGAGTCTATAGATTATGACAGACAAAATCCTTTTGAGAATTTGGTCAAATTTTTTTTCAATCGGTCAAATATGGACTACTGCCTGCCTGGTTTGGCATTGCAAGAAGTCAGTCTATATTGTATAGTGAGTTAATGTTCACGGACTCTGGCCAGAAATATTTTCAGTAGGTCAAAAATAGACTACTGGCTGGTTAATATAACATCACAACAAGTCAATCTGTAGTCAAAAGTCAAAAGTTCAAGTAAGATAATGTTCAAGAACTCTTTGGCCAGAAATATGTTCAAAAGGTCAAAAGGTGACCTTTGTATAGCTGATTTATCATCAGAAAGAGTCTATAACTTTATATAGTTTAAAAACTTTTGATGACCAGAAATAAGTTCAAAAGGTCAGATATGGATATCTATATGGCTTATGTAACATTAGAAGGAGTCTATGAGTATGTATAGAAAGGTCAAGATCGAGAACTCTGTGGCCATAAATATATTCCTTGGGTCAAATATGGACTTCTGTATGGCCGATTTAACATCAGAAGGAGTCTATGAGTTTCTAAGAGTAAAAAACATTTTGAGGATTCTTTGGCCAAAAACATGTTAAATCAGTCAAATATGGCTACAGTCTGGCTGACATAACATCACGAGAAGTCTTTATGGTAGGAGAAATATAAATAGTAAGGTAAATGTTCAAGGTCTCTGGCCAGAAATATGTTCAGAAGGTCAAATATGGACTTCTGTATGGCTGATTTAACATCAGAAGGAGTCTATACATTTATGATAGACAAAATCCTTTAGAGAACTCTTTGGTCAATTTTTTTTTCAATCAGTCAAATATGGACTACTGTCTGCCTGATTTTACATTACGAGAAGTCAGTCTATATGTATAGATGATGTTCACGGACTCTGGCCAGAAATGTGTTCAGTAGGTCAAAAATAGACCACTGGCTGGTTAATATAACATCACAACAAGTCAATCTGTAGTATAGCAAGATAATGTTCAAGAACTCTTTGGCCAGAAATATGTTCAGAAGGTCAAAAGGTGACCTTGGTATAGCTGATTTACTATCAGAAGGAGTCTATAACTTTATATAGTTTGAAAAATTTTGAGGACACTTTGACCAGAAATAAGTTCAAAAGGTCAGATATAGACATCTATATGGCTTATGAAGCATCAGAAGGAGTCTATGAGTATGTATAGAAAGCCCAAGATCGAGGACTCATTGGCAAAAAATATGTTCCTTGGGTCAAATATGGAATTCTGTATGTCTGACGTAACATCAGAAAGAGTCAACAATATGGAAAGGTCAAGTTTCGAGTACTCACTCCTTGGCCAGAAAAAAATTCGGTAGGGCAAATAGGGACTTTTGTCAGGATGATATAACATCCGAAGATATCAGTCTGTATAGTGTTAGTGTATAGTGTTAGTCATTGTATAGTGTATAGTGTTAGTCATTTAGGACTCTTTGGCCAGAAATATGTTCAGTAGGTCAAAAGGGGACCTCTGAATAGCTGATTTATCATCAGAAAGAGTCTATAACTATATATAGTTTAAAAAAATTGATGACCAGAAATAAGTTCAAAAGGTCAGATATGGACATCTATATGGCTTATGAAGCATCAGAAGGAGTCTATGAGTATGTATAGAAAGCCCAAGATCGAGGACTCTTTGGCCAGAAATATGTACAGGAGGTCAAAAGGGGCCCTCTCTATAGCTGATTTATCATCAAAAGGAGTCTATAACTTTATATAGTTTGAATTTTTTTTAGGACACTTTGACCACAAATAAGTTCAAAAGGTCAGATATGGACATCTATATGGCTTATGAAGCACCAGAAGGAGTCTATGAGTATGTATATAAAGCATAAGATCGAGGACTCTTTGGCCAGAAATATGTTCAGTAGTTCAAAAGGGGCCCTCTGTATAGCTGATTTATCATCAAAAGGAGTCTATAACTTTATATAGTTTGAATTTTTTTTAGGACACTTTGACCACAAATAAGTTCAAAAGGTCAGATATGGACATCTCTATGGCTTATGAAGCACCAGAAGGAGTCTATGAGTATGTATATAAAGCATAAGATCGAGGACTCTTTGGCCAGAAATATGTTCAGTAGTTCAAAAGGGGCCCTCTGTATAGCTGATTTATCATCAAAAGGAGTCTATAACTTTATATAGTTTGAATTTTTTTTAGGACACTTTGACCACAAATAAGTTCAAAAGGTCAGATATGGACATCTATATGGCTTATGAAGCACCAGAAGGAGTCTATGAGTATGTATATAAAGCATAAGATCGAGGACTCTTTGGCCAGAAATATGTTCAGTAGTTCAAAATGGGCCCTCTGTATAGCTGATTTATCATCAAAAGGAGTCTATAACTTTATATAGTTTGAAAAAATGTTAGGACACTTTGACCACAAATAAGTTCAAAAGGTCAGATATGGACATCTATATGGCTTATGAAGCACCAGAAGGAGTCTATGAGTATGTATAGAAATCCCAAGATCGAGGACTGTTTGGCCAGAAACATGTTCAGGAGGTCAAAAGGGGCCCTCTGTATAGCTGATTTATCATCAAAAGGAGTCTATAACTTTATATAGTTTGAATGTTTTTTAGGAAACTTTGACCACAAATAAGTTCAAAAGGTCAGATATGGACATCTATATGGCTTATGAGGCATCAGAAGGAGTCTATGAGTATCTATAGAAAGCATAAGATCGAGGACTCTTTGGCCAGAAATATGTTCAGTAGTTCAAAAGGGGACCTCTGTATAGCTGATGTATAGCTGATTTATCATCAAAAGGAGTCTATAACTTTATATAGTTTGAATTTTTTTTTAGGACACTTTGACCACAAATAAGTTCAAAAGGTCAGATATGGACATCTATATGGCTTATGAAGCACCTGAAGGAGTCTATGAGTATGTATAGAAATCCCAATATCGAGGACTCTTTGGCCAGAAATATGTTCAGTAGGTCAAAAGGGGACCTCTGTATAGCTGATTTATCATCAAAAGGTGTCTATAACTTTATATAGTTTGAATTTTTTTTAGGAAACTTTGACCACAAATAAGTTCAAAAGGTCAGATATGGACATCTATATGGCTTATGAGGCATCAGAAGGAGTCTATGAGTATGTATAGAAAGCATAAGATCGAGGACTCTTTGGCCAGAAATATGTTCAGTAGTTCAAAAGGGGACCTCTGTATAGCTGACTTATCATCAAAAGGAGTCTTTAACTTTATATAGTTTGAATTTTTTTATGACACTTTGACCACAAATAAGTTCAAAAGGTCAGATATGGACATCTATATGGCTTATGAAGCATCAAAAGGAGTCTATGAGTATGTATAGAAAGCCCCAAGATCAAAGACTCTTTGGCCAGAAATATGTTCAGTAGGTCAAAAGGGGACCTCTGTATAGCTGATTTATCATCAAAAGGTGTCTATAACTTTATATAGTTTGAATTTTTTTTAGGAAACTTTGACCACAAATAAGTTCAAAAGGTCAGATATGGACATCTATATGGCTTATGAGGCATCAGAAGGAGTCTATGAGTATGTGTAGAAAGCATAAGATCGAGGACTGTTTGGCCAGAAATATGTTCAGTAGTTCAAAAGGGGACCTCTGTATAGCTGATTTACCATCAAAAGGAGTCTATAACTTTCTATAGTTTGAAAAAATGTTAGGACACTTTGACCACAAATAAGTTCAAAAGGTCAGATATGGACATCTATATGGCTTATGAAGCATCAGAAGGAGTCTATGAGTATGTATAGAAAGCCCAAGATCGAGGACTCTTTGGCCAGAAATATGTTCAGTAGTTCAAAAGGGGACCTCTGTATAGCTGATTTATCATCAAAAGGAGTCTATAACTTTATATAGTTTGAATTTTTTTTTAGGACACTTTGACCACAAATAAGTTCAAAATGTCAGATATGGACATCTATATGGCTTATGAAGCACCAGAAGGAGTCTATGAGTATGTATAGAAATCCCAATATCGAGGACTCTTTGGCCAGAAACATGTTCAGGAGGTCAAAAGGGGACCTCTGTATAGCTGACTTATCATCAAAAGGAGTCTATAACTTTATATAGTTTGTATTTTTTTATGACACTTTGACCACAAATAAGTTCAAAAGGTCAGATATGGACATCTATATGGCTTATGAAGCATCAGAAGGAGTCTATGAGTATGTATAGAAAGCCCCAAGATCAAGGACTCTTTGGCCAGAAATATGTTCAGTAGGTCAAATGGGGACCTCTGTATAGCTAATTTATCATCAAAAGGAGTCTATAACTTAAAATAGTTTGAATTTTTTTTAGGAAACTTTGACCACAAATAAGTTCAAAAGGTCAGATATGGACATCTGTATGGCTTATGAAGCATCAGAAGGAATCTATGAGTATGTATAGAAAGCATAAGATCAAGGACTCTTTGGCTAGAAACATGTTCAGGAGGTCAAAAGGGGACCTCTGTATAGCTGACTTATCATCAAAAGGAGTCTATAACTTTCTATAGTTTGAAAAAATGTTAGGACACTTTGACCACAAATAAGTTCAAAAGGTCAGATATGGAAATCTATATGGCTTATGAAGCATCAGAAGGCGTCTATGAGTATGTATAGAAAGCCCAAGATCGAGGACTCTTTGGCCAGAAATATGTTCTGGAGGTCAAAAGGGGACCTCTGTATAGCTGATTTATCATCAAAAGTAGTCTATAACTTTATCTAATTTGAAAAAATGTTAGGATTCTTTGACCACAAATAAGTTCAAAAGGTCAGATATGGACATCTATATGGCTTATGAAGCATCAGAAGGAGTCTATGAGTATGTATAGAAAGCCCAAGATCGAGGACTCTTTGGCCAGAAATATGTTCACGAGGTCAAAAGGGGACCTCTGTATAGCTGATTTATCATCAAAAGGAGTCTATAACTTTCTATTGTTTGAAAAAATGTTAGGACACTTTGACCACAAATAAGTTCAAAAGGTCAGATATGGACTGTATAGCTGATTTATCATCAAAAGGAGTCTATAACTTTATATAGTTTGAAAAAATGTTAAGACACTTTGACCACAAATAAGTTCAAAAGGTCAGATATGGAAATCTATATGGCTTATGAAGCATCAGAAGGAATCTATGAGTATGTATAGAAAGCCCAAGATTGAGGAGTCTTTGGCCAGAAACATGTTCAGTAGATCAAAAGGGGCCCTCTGTATAGCTGATTTATCGTCAAAAGAAGTCTATAACTTTATATAGTTTGAAAAAATGTTAGGACACTTTGACCACAAATAAGTTCAAAAGGTCAGATATGGACATCTATATGGCTTATGAAGCATCAGAAGGAATCTATGAGTATGTATAGAAAGCATAAGATCGAGGACTCCTTGGCTAGAAATATGTTCAGGAGGTCAAAAGGGGACCTCTGTATAGCTGACTTATCATCAAAAGTAGTCTATAACTTTCTATAGTTTGAAAAAATGTTAGGACACTTTGACCACAAATAAGTTCAAAAGGTCAGATATGGAAATCTATATGGCTTATGAAGCATCAGAAGGAATCTATGAGTATGTATAGAAAGCCCAAGATTGAGGACTCTTTGGTCAGAAACATGTTCAGTAGATCAAAAGGGGCCCTCTGTATAGCTGATTTATCATCAAAAGAAGTCTATAACTTTATATAGTTTGAAAAAATGTTAGGACACTTTGACCAAAAATAAGTTCAAAAGGTCAGATATGGACATCTATATGGCTTATGAAGCATCAGAAGGAGTCTATGAGTATGTATAGAAAGCCCCAAGATCAAGGACTCTTTGGCCAGAAATATGTTCAGTAGGTCAAAAGGGGACCTCTGTATAGCTGATTTATAATCAAAAGGAGTCTATAACTTTATATAGTTTGAATTTTTTTTAGGACACTTTGACCACAAATAAGTTCAAAAGGTCAGATATGGACATCTATATGGCTTATGAAGCACCAGAAGGAGTCTATGAGTATGTATAGAAAGCGAGGACTCTTTGGCCAGAAATATGTTCAGTAGTTCAAAAGGGGCCCTCTGTATAGCTGATTTATCATCAAAAGGAGTCTATAACTTTCTATAGTTTGAAAAAATGTTAGGACACTTTGACCACAAATAAGTTCAAAAGGTCAGATATGGACATCTATATGGCTTATGAGGCATCAGAAGGAGTCTATGAGTATGTATAGAAAGCCCCAAGATCAAGGACTCTTTGGCCAGAAATATGTTCAGTAGGTCAAAAGGGGACCTCTGTATAGCTGATTTATCATCAAAAGGAGTCTATAACTTTATATAGTTTGAATTTTTTTTAGGAAACTTTGACCACAAATAAGTTCAAAAGGTCAGATATGGACATCTATATGGCTTATGAGGCATCAGAAGGAGTCTATGAGTATGTATAGAAAGCATAAGATCGAGGACTGTTTGGCCAGAAATATGTTCAGTAGTTCAAAAGGGGACCTCTGTATAGCTGATTTATCATCAAAAGGAGACTATAACTTTCTATAGTTTGAAAAAATGTTAGGACACTTTGACCACAAATAAGTTCAAAAGGTCAGATATGGACATCTCTATGGCTTATGAAGCATCAGAAGGAGTCTATGAGTATGTATAGAAAGCCCAAGATCGAGGACTCTTTGGCCAGAAATATGTTCAGTAGTTCAAAAGGGGACCTCTGTATAGCTGATTTATCATCAAAAGGAGTCTATAACTTTATATAGTTTGAAAAAATGTTAGGACACTTTGACCACAAATAAGTTAAAAATGTCAGATATGGACATCTATATGGCTTATGAAGCACCAGAAGGAGTCTATGAGTATGTATAGAAATCCCAATATCGAGGACTCTTTGGCCAGAAATATGTTCAGGAGGTCAAAAGGGGACCTCTATATAGCTGACTTATCATCAAAAGGAGTCTATAACTTTATATAGTTTGAATTTTTTTATGACACTTTGACCACAAATAAGTTCAAAAGGTCAGATATTGGACATCTATATGGCTTATGAAGCATCAGAAGGAGTCTATGAGTATGTATAGAAAGCCCCAAGATCAAGGACTCTTTGGCCAGAAATATGTTCAGTAGGTCAAAAGGGGACCTCTGTATAGCTAATTTATCATCAAAAGGAGTCTATAACTTAATATAGTTTGAATTTTTTTTAGGAAACTTTGACCACAAATAAGTTCAAAAGGTCAGATATGGAAATCTATATGGCTTATGAGGCATCAGAAGGAGTCTATGAGTATTTATAGAAAGCATAAGATCGAGGACTCTTTGGCCAGAAATATGTTCAGTAGTTCAAAAGGGGCCCTCTGTACAGCTGATTTATCATCAAAAGGAGTCTATAACTTTCTATAGTTTGAAAAAATGTTAGGACACTTTGACCACAAATAAGTTCAAAGGGTCAGATATGGACATCTATATGGCTTATGAAGCACCAGAAGGAGTCTATGAGTATGTATAGAAATCCCAAGATCGAGGACTCTTTGGCCAGAAACATGTTCAGGAGGTCAACAGGGGCCCTCTGTATAGCTGATTTATCATCAAAAGGAGTCTATAACTTTCTATAGTTTGAAAAAATGTTACGACACTTTGACCACAAATAAGTTCAAAAGGTCAGATATGGACATCTATATGGCTTATGAAGCACCAGAAGGAGTCTATGAGTATGTATAGAAATCCCAAGATCGAGGACTCTTTGGCCAGAAACATGTTCAGGAGGTCAACAGGGGCCCTCTGTATAGCTGATTTATCATCAAAAGGAGTCTATAACTTTCTATAGTTTGAAAAAATGTTAGGACACTTTGACCACAAATAAGTTCAAAAGGTCAGATATGGACATCTATATGGCTTATGAGGCATCTGAAGGAGTCTATGAGTATGTATAGAAAGCCCAATATCGAGGACTCTTTGGCCAGAAATATGTTCAGTAGTTCAAAAGGGGCCCTCTGTATAGCTGATTTATCATCAAAAGGAGTCTATAACTTTCTATAGTTTGAAAAAATGTTAGGACACTTTGACCACAAATAAGTTCAAAAGGTCAGATATGGACATCTATATGGCTTATGAGGCATCAGAAGGAGTCTATGAGTATGTATAGAAAGCCCCAAGATCAAGGACTCTTTGGCCAGAAATATGTTCAGTAGGTCAAAAGGGGACCTCTGTATAGCTGATTTATCATCAAAAGGAGTCTATAACTTTATATAGTTTGAATTTTTTTTAGGAAACTTTGACCACAAATAAGTTCAAAAGGTCAGATATGGACATCTATATGGCTTATGAGGCATCAGAAGGAGTCTATGAGTATGTATAGAAAGCATAAGATCGAGGACTGTTTGGCCAGAAATATGTTCAGTAGTTCAAAAGGGGACCTCTGTATAGCTGATTTATCATCAAAAGGAGACTATAACTTTCTATAGTTTGAAAAAATGTTAGGACACTTTGACCACAAATAAGTTCAAAAGGTCAGATATGGACATCTCTATGGCTTATGAAGCATCAGAAGGAGTCTATGAGTATGTATAGAAAGCCCAAGATCGAGGACTCTTTGGCCAGAAATATGTTCAGTAGTTCAAAAGGGGACCTCTGTATAGCTGATTTATCATCAAAAGGAGTCTATAACTTTATATAGTTTGAAAAAATGTTAGGACACTTTGACCACAAATAAGTTAAAAATGTCAGATATGGACATCTATATGGCTTATGAAGCACCAGAAGGAGTCTATGAGTATGTATAGAAATCCCAATATCGAGGACTCTTTGGCCAGAAATATGTTCAGGAGGTCAAAAGGGGACCTCTATATAGCTGACTTATCATCAAAAGGAGTCTATAACTTTATATAGTTTGAATTTTTTTATGACACTTTGACCACAAATAAGTTCAAAAGGTCAGATATTGGACATCTATATGGCTTATGAAGCATCAGAAGGAGTCTATGAGTATGTATAGAAAGCCCCAAGATCAAGGACTCTTTGGCCAGAAATATGTTCAGTAGGTCAAAAGGGGACCTCTGTATAGCTAATTTATCATCAAAAGGAGTCTATAACTTAATATAGTTTGAATTTTTTTTAGGAAACTTTGACCACAAATAAGTTCAAAAGGTCAGATATGGAAATCTATATGGCTTATGAGGCATCAGAAGGAGTCTATGAGTATTTATAGAAAGCATAAGATCGAGGACTCTTTGGCCAGAAATATGTTCAGTAGTTCAAAAGGGGCCCTCTGTACAGCTGATTTATCATCAAAAGGAGTCTATAACTTTCTATAGTTTGAAAAAATGTTAGGACACTTTGACCACAAATAAGTTCAAAGGGTCAGATATGGACATCTATATGGCTTATGAAGCACCAGAAGGAGTCTATGAGTATGTATAGAAATCCCAAGATCGAGGACTCTTTGGCCAGAAACATGTTCAGGAGGTCAACAGGGGCCCTCTGTATAGCTGATTTATCATCAAAAGGAGTCTATAACTTTCTATAGTTTGAAAAAATGTTACGACACTTTGACCACAAATAAGTTCAAAAGGTCAGATATGGACATCTATATGGCTTATGAAGCACCAGAAGGAGTCTATGAGTATGTATAGAAATCCCAAGATCGAGGACTCTTTGGCCAGAAACATGTTCAGGAGGTCAACAGGGGCCCTCTGTATAGCTGATTTATCATCAAAAGGAGTCTATAACTTTCTATAGTTTGAAAAAATGTTAGGACACTTTGACCACAAATAAGTTCAAAAGGTCAGATATGGACATCTATATGGCTTATGAGGCATCTGAAGGAGTCTATGAGTATGTATAGAAAGCCCAATATCGAGGACTCTTTGGCCAGAAATATGTTCAGTAGTTCAAAAGGGGCCCTCTGTATAGCTGATTTATCATTAAAAGGAGTCTATAACTTTATATAGTTTGAATTTTTTTTTAGGACACTTTGACCACAAATAAATTCAAAAGGTCAGATATGGACATCTATATGGCTTATGAAGCACCAGAAGGAGTCTATGAGTATGTATAGAAATCCCAATATCAAGGACTCCTTGGCCAGAAACATGTTCAGGAGGTCAAAAGGGGCCCTCTGTATAGCTGATTTATCATCAAAAGGAGTCTATAACTTTATATAGTTTGAATTTTTTTTAGGAAACTTTGACCACAAATAAGTTCAAAAGGTCAGATATGGACATCTATATGGCTTATGAAGCACCAGAAGGAGTCTATGAGTATGTATAGAAATCCCAATATCGAGGACTCTTTGGCCAGAAACATGTTCAGGAGGTCAAAAGGGGACCTCTGTAATAGCTGATTTATCATCAAAAGGAGTCTATAACTTTATATAGTTTGAATTTTTTTTAGGAAACTTTGACCACAAATAAGTTCAAAAGGTCAGATATGAACATCTATATGGCTTATGAAGCACCAGAAGGAGTCTATGAGTATGTATAGAAAGCCCAAGATCGAGGACTCTTTGGCCAGAAATATGTTCAGTAGTTCAAATGGGGACCTCTGTATAGCTGATTTATCATCAAAAGGAGTCTATAACTTTATATAGTTTGAATTTTTTTTAGGAAACTTTGACCACAAATAAGTTCAAAAGGTCAGATATGGACATCTATATGGCTTATGAGGCATCAGAAGGAGTCTATGAGTATGTATAGAAAGCATAAGATCGAGGACTGTTTGGCCAGAAATATGTTCAGTAGTTCAAAAGGGGCCCTCTGTATAGCTGATTTATCATCAAAAGGAGTCTATAACTTTCTATAGTTTGAAAAAACGTTAGGACACTTTGACCACAAATAAGTTCAAACGGTCAGATATGGACATCTATATGGCTTATGAAGCATCAGAAGGAGTCTATGAGTATGTATAGAAAGCCCAAGATCGAGGACTCTTTGGCCAGAAATATGTTCAGTAGTTCAAAAGGGGCCCTCTGTATAGCTGATTTATCATCAAAAGGAGTCTATAACTTTATATAGTTTGAATTTTTTTTAGGAAACTTTGACCACAAATAAGTTCAAAAGGTCAGATATGGACATCTATATGGCTTATGAAGCACCAGAAGGAGTCTATGAGTATGTATAGAAATCCCAATATCGAGGACTCTTTGGCCAGAAACATGTTCAGGAGGTCAAAAGGGGACCTCTGTAATAGCTGATTTATCATCAAAAGGAGTCTATAACTTTATATAGTTTGAATTTTTTTTAGGAAACTTTGACCACAAATAAGTTCAAAAGGTCAGATATGGACATCTATATGGCTTATGAAGCATCAGAAGGAGTCTATGAGTATGTATAGAAAGCCCCAAGATCAAGGACTCTTTGGCCAGAAATATGTTCAGTAGGTCAAAAGGGGACCTCTGTATAGCTGATTTATCATCAAAAGGAGTCTATAACTTTATATAGTTTGAATTTTTTTTAGGAAACTTTGACCACAAATAAGTTCAAAAGGTCAGATATGGAAATCTATATGGCTTATGAAGCATCAGAAGGAGTCTATGAGTATTTATAGAAAGCATAAGATCGAGGACTCTTTGGCCAGAAATATGTTCAGTAGTTCAAAAGGGGCCCTCTGTACAGCTGATTTATCATCAAAAGGAGTCTATAACTTTCTATAGTTTGAAAAAATGTTAGGACACTTTGACCACAAATAAGTTCAAAAGGTCAGATATGAACATCTATATGGCTTATGAAGCACCAGAAGGAGTCTATGAGTATGTATAGAAAGCATAAGATCGAGGATTCTTTGGCCAGAAATA
The DNA here is from genome assembly GCA_022828995.1 of Vimba vimba. NCBI lineage: Eukaryota > Metazoa > Chordata > Actinopteri > Cypriniformes > Leuciscidae > Vimba > Vimba vimba. The sequence goes on from CM040839.1 coordinate 28,252,168, forward strand.
TGTTCAGGAGGTCAACAGGGGCCCTCTGTATAGCTGATTTATCATCAAAAGGAGTCTATAACTTTCTATAGTTTGAAAAAATGTTAGGACACTTTGACAACAAATAAGTTCAAAAGGTCAGATATGAACATCTATATGGCTTATGAAGCACCAGAAGGAGTCTATGAGTATGTATAGAAATCCCAAGATCGAGGACTCTTTGGCCAGAAACATGTTCAGGAGGTCAAAAGGGGACTTCTGTATAGCTGACTTATCATCAAAAGGAGTCTATAACTTTTTATAGTTTGAATTTTTTTTAGGACACTTTGACCACAAATAAGTTCAAAAGGTCAGATATGGACATCTATATGGCTTATGAGGCATCTGAAGGAGTCTATGAGTATGTATAGAAAGCCCAATATCGAGGACTCTTTGGCCAGAAACATGTTCAGGAGGTCAAAAGGGGACCTCTGTAATAGCTGATTTATCATCAAAAGGAGTCTATAACTTTATATAGTTTGAATTTTTTTTAGGACACTTTGACCACAAATAAGTTCAAAAGGTCAGATATGGACATCTATATGGCTTATGAGGCATCTGAAGGAGTCTATGAGTATGTATAGAAAGCCCAATATCGAGGACTCTTTGGCCAGAAACATGTTCAGGAGGTCAAAAGGGGACCTCTGTATAGCTGATTTATAATCAAAAGGAGTCTATAACTTTCTATAGTTTGAAAAAATGTTAGGACACTTTGACCACAAATAAGTTCAAAAGGTCAGATATGAACATCTATATGGCTTATGAAGCACCAGAAGGAGTCTATGAGTATGTATAGAAAGCCCAAGATCGAGGACTCTTTGGCCAGAAATATGTTCAGTAGGTCAAAAGGGGACCTCTGTATAGCTGATTTATCATCAACAGGAGTCTATAACTTTATATAGTTTGAATTTTTTTTTAGGACACTTTGACCACAAATAAGTTCAAAAGGTCAGATATGAACATCTATATGGCTTATGAAGCATCAGAAGGAGTCTATGAGTATGTATAGAAATCCCAATATCGAGGACTCTTTGGCCAGAAACATGTTCAGGAGGTCAAAAGGGGACCTCTGTATAGCTAACTTATCATCAAAAGGAGTCTATAACTTTATATAGTTTGTATTTTTTTAGGACACTTTGACCACAAATAAGTTCAAAAGGTCAGATATGGACATCTATATGGCTTATGAAGCATCAGAAGGAGTCTATGAGTATGTATAGAAAGCCCAAGATCGAGGACTCTTTGGCCAGAAATATGTTCAGTAGTTCAAAAGGGGACCTCTGTGTAGCTGATTTATCATCAAAAGGAGTCTATAACTTTATATAGTTTGATTTTTTTTTAGGACACTTTGACCACAAATAAGTTCAAAATGTCAGATATGGACATCTATATGGCTTATGAAGCACCAGATGGAGTCTATGAGTATGTATAGAAATCCCAATATCGAGGACTCTTTGGCCAGAAACATGTTCAGGAGGTCAAAAGGGGACCTCTGTATAGCTGATTTATCATCAAAAGGAGTCTATAACTTTATATAGTTTGAATTTTTTTTAGGAAACTTTGACCACAAATAAGTTCAAAAGGTCAGATATGGACATCTATATGGCTTATGAGGCATCAGAAGGAGTCTATGAGTATGTATAGAAAGCATAAGATCGAGGACTGTTTGGCCAGAAATATGTTCAGTAGTTCAAAAGGGGCCCTCTGTATAGCTGATTTATCATCAAAAGGAGTCTATAACTTTCTATAGTTTGAAAAAATGTTAGGACACTTTGACCACAAATAAGTTCAAAAGGTCAGATATGGACATCTATATGGCTTATGAAGCATCAGAAGGAGTCTATGAGTATGTATAGAAAGCACAAGATCGAGGACTCTTTTGCCAGAAATATGTTCTGGAGATCAAAAGGGGCCCTCTGTATAGCTGATTTATCATCAAAAGGAGTCTATAACTTTATATAGTTTAAAAACTTTTGATGACCAGAAATAAGTTCAAAAGGTCAGATATGGACATCTATATGGCTTATGAAGCATCAGAAGGAGTCTATGAGTATGTATAGAAAGCCCAATATCGAGGACTCTTTGGCAAGAAATATGTTCCTTTGGTCAAATATGGACTTCTGTATGGCTGACGTAACATCAGAAAGAGTCAACAAGTCTGTATGGAAAGGTCAAGTTTCGAGTACTCCTTGGCCAGAAAAAAATTCAGTATGTCAAATATGGACTTTTGTCAGGAAGATATAACATCCGAAGATATCAATCTGAATGTATAGTGTTAATCATTTAGGACTCTTTGGCCAGAAATATGTTCAGTAAGGTCAAAAGGGGACCTCTGAATAGCTGATTTATCATCAGAAAGAGTCTATAACTTTATATAGTTTAAAAACTTTTAATGACCAGAAATAAGTTCAAAAGGTCATATATGGATATCTATATGGCTTATGTAACATTAGAAGGAGTCTATGAGTATGTATAGACAGGTCAAGATCGAGAACTCTATGGCCAGAAATATGTTCAGAAGGTCAAATATGGACTTCTGTATGGCTGATTTAACATCAGAAGGAGTTTATACATTTAGACAAAATCCTTTTGAGAACTCTTTGGTCAAATTTTTTTTCAATCAGTCAAATATGGACTACTGTCTGCCTGATTTTACATTACGAGAAGTCAGTCTATATGTATAGTGATTTGATGTTCACGGACTCTAGCCATAAATATTTACAGTAGGTCAGAAATAGACTACTGGCTGGTTAATATAACATCACAAGAAGCAAGACAATGTTCAAGAACTCTTTGGCCAGAAATATGTTCAGAAGGTCAAAAGGTGACCTTTGTATAGCTGATTTATTATCAGAAGGAGTCTATAACTTTATATAGCTTAAGTATTATATATTAGAAATATGTTCCTTGGGTCACATATGGACTACTTCATGGCTGACGTAACATCAGAAGGAGTCAACAAGTATGTATGGACAGTTCAAGTTTGAGTACTCTTTGGCCCGAATTATGTTTAATATATTTAAAACCTTTTAAGGACCCATTGACCAGAAATAAGTTTAACAGGTCAGATATGGACTTCTAAATGGATTATGAAGCATCAGAAGATGTCTAGAGTATGTACAGAAAGTTCAAGATCGAGTACTCTTTTTCCCAGTAGTTGAAATATGGCTGATTTAACATCAGAAGGAGTCTATAAATTTATAAGAGTAAAAAAAAAAACATTTCGAGGCCTCTTTGGCCAAAAATGTGTTCAATCGGTCAAATATCGACTACTCCTTGCCTGAGTTAACATCACGAGAAGTCAGTATGTACGTATAGTAAGTTAAGTTTCATGGTCTCTTGGCAGAAATATGTTTAGTAGGTCAAAAATGTACTTTTTTTTTATGGATGATGTAACATCAGAAGGAGTCTATAAGTTTGTTTAAAAACCTTTGAGGACCCTTTGACCAGAAATAAGTTCAATAGGTCAAATATGCACCTCTATATGGCTGATTTAACATCAGAAGGAGTCTATAAGTTTATAATATACACAAAATACCTTTTGAGGACTCTTTTGCCAAAAATATGTTCAATCAGTCAAATATGGACTACTGTCTGGCTGATGTAACATCAGAAAGATTCTACGAGAATGTATAGAAAGTATAAGATCGATTACTCTTGGGTCAGAAATATGTGCAGTAGGTCAAACATGGACTACTGTCTTGCTAATACAACATCACAAGAAGTCAGTAAGTAAGAAGTCAGTAAGAACTCTTTGGACAGAAAATATGTTCTGTAGGTCAAAGAGGGACCTCTGTAGGCCTGATTTGACACATGACATATGTGCATTGGCATGGCACAATAACTAACTTATTCATTTATTCTTTTAAGGGAAATTATTGCATTTGCCTCTTGCATTACAATGCATAGAATAAACTACTTCATACCTCATGTGCAATGAAAACATAACATGAGTGTTGCATTGCACAAACGATTAGCGTTGAATAATAATGTATTATTATTATATCTAACTATATCAGTTAGATATTTTATGCAGTGGAATGTAGATAGTTGAGATAGTTATTGTATGTTTGTGATGCACTCATAGCTTATATGTTATTCTTCAATGCACAAAGTTTGATCTTGTGTGAAATGCAATGCAATAGCACATATTGTATTTCCTCAAAGCAAAACGCAATGTAGTTTGGGAATGAGTTACTTCTGGTGTGTAATGCAATGCAAGAAGTGCATAGCCTATATGTTATTCTTCAATGCACAACGTTAGATCGTTAGTGCAATGCAATGCAACAGCACACATGTTATCTCTTTAATGAACATGGGAATGGTTAAGTTCTAGTGTGCAATGCAATGCAAAAAGTGTATAACCTATATGTTATTCTTCAGTGCACAACGTTAGATCGTTTGTGCAATGCAATGCAAACGCATATATTATCTCTTTAATGAACATGGGAATGGTTAAGTTCTAGTGTGCAATGCAATGCAAAAAGTGCATGACCTATATGTTATTCTTCAGAGCACAACGTTAGATCGTTTGTGCAATGCAATGCAATGCAATGCAACAACAAACATTATCTCTTTAATGAACATGGGAATGATTTAGTTCTGGTGTGCAATGCAATGCAATGCAAAAAGTGCATAACCTATATGTTTTTCTTCAGTGCACAACGATAGATCGTTTGTGCAATAAAATGCAATGCAATGCAATGCAATTGCAACAACACACGTTATCTCTTTGATGAACATGGGAATGATTTAGTTCTGGTATGCAATGCAATGCGAAAAGTGCATAACCTATATGTTATTCTTCAGTGCACAACGTTAGATCGTTAGTGCAATGCAATGCAACAACACACATACCATCTCTTTAATGAACATGGGAATGGTTAAGTTCTAGTGTGCAATGCAATGCGATGCAAAAAGTGCATAACCGATATGTTATTCTTCAGTGCACAAAGTTAGATCGTTAGTGCAATGCAATGCAATGCAATGCAGTACAAGGCATTGCAAATCAATGCAATGCAATGCAACAACACACGTTATGTCTTTAATCAACATGGGAATGAGGTAGTTCTGGTGTGCAATGCAATGAAATGCAAAAAGTGCATAACCTATATGTTATTCTTGAGTGCAAAACGTTACATCGCTAGTGCAATGCAATGCAATGCAGTGCAAAGCATTGCAAATCAATGCAATGCAATGCACTGCAACAACACACATATCATCTCCATAATGAACTTGGGAATGATTTTGTTCTGGTGTGCAATGCAATGCGAAAAGAGCATAACCTATATGTTATTCTTCAGTGTAAAACGTTATATCGTTAGTGCAATGCAATGCAGTGCAAAGCAATGCAATGCAATGCAATGCAATGCAATGCAATGCAATGCAATGCAATGCAATGCAATGCAAAGCAAAGCAAAGCAAAGCAATGCAAAGCAATGCAAAGCAATGCAAAGCAATGCAAAGCAATGCAAAGCAATGCAAAGCAAAGCAATGCAAAGCAATGCAAATCAATGCAATGCAATGCAACAACACACGTTATGTCTTTAATGAACATGGGAATGAGGTAGTTCTGGTGTGCAATGCAATGCGAGAAGTGCATAACCTATATGCTATTCTTCAGTGCACAACGTTAGATCGTTAGTGCAATGCAATGCAATGCAATGCAATGCAATGCAATGCAATGCAAAGCAATGCAACAACACAATGCAATGCAATGCAATGCAATGCAATGCAATGCAATGCAATGCAAAGCAATGCAACAACACAATGCAATGCAACAACACAATGCAATGCAACAACACACGTTATGTCTTTAATCAACATGGGAATGAGGTAGTTCTGGTGTGCAATGCAATGCAAAAAGTGCATAACATATGTTATTCTTCAGTGCACAACGTTAGATCGTTAGTGCAATGCAATTCAATGCAATGCAATGCAATGCAATGCAATGCAATGCAATGCAATGCAATGCAATGCAACAACACACATATAATCTCTATAATGAACTTGGGAATGATTTTGTTCTGGTGTGCAATGCAATACGAAAAGAACATAACATATATGTTATTCTTCAGTGCACAACGTTAGATCTTTAGTGCAATGTAATGCAGTGCAAAGCAATGCAAATGAATGTAATGCAACGCAAAACATTGCACTGCAACAACACATGTTATGTCTTTAATGAACATTGGAATGATTTAGTTCATGTATGCAATGCAATGCAAAAAGTGCATGACCTATATGTTATTCTTCAGTGCACTACGTTAGATCGTTAGTGCAATGCAATGCAAAGCAATGCAATGCAATGCAGTGCAAAGCAATGCAGTGCAAAGCAATGCAAATCAATGCAATGCAATACAATGCAATGCAACAACACGTGTTATGTCTTTAATGAACATGGGAATGATTTACTTCTGGTGTGCAATGCAATGCAGTGCAAAAAGTGCATACCTATATGTTATTCTTCAGTGCACAACGTTAGATCGTTAGTGCAATGCATTGTAATGCAACAACAAACGTTTTGTCTTTAATCAACATGGGAATGAGGTAGTTCTGGTGTGCAATGCAATGCAAAAAGTGCATAACCTATATGTTATTCTTCAGTGCACAACGTTAGATCGTTAGTGCAATGCAATGCAGTGCAAAGCAATGCAAAGCAGTGCAAATCAATGTAATGCAATGCAATACATTGCATTGCAATACATAGCAATACAATGCAATGCAATACAATGCAATGCAACAACACACGTTATGTCTTTAATGAATATGGGAATGATTTAGTTCTGGTGTGCAATGCAATGCAATACGTGCACAACGTTAGATCGTTAGTGCAATGCAATGCAGTGCAAAAAGTGCATGACCTATATGTTATTCTTCAGTGCACAACGTTAGATCGTTAGTGCAATGCAATGCAGTGCAAAGTAATGCAAAGCAATGCAAATCAATGCAATGCAATACAATGCAATGCAACAACACACGTTATGTCTTTAATGAACATGGGAATGATTTAGTTCTGGTGTGCAATGCAATGCGAGAAGTGCATAACCTATATGCTATTCTTCAGTGCACAACGTTAGATCGTTAGTGCAATGCAATGCAATGCAATGCAATGCAATGCAATGCGAAGCAATGCAATGCAATGCAATGCAACAACACAATGCAATGCAACAACACACGTTGTCTTGGGAATGAGGTAGTTCTGGTGTGCAATGCAATGCAAAAAGTGCATAACATATGTTATTCTTCAGTGCACAACGTTAGATCGTTAGTGCAAAGCAATTCAATGCAATGCAATGCAATGCAACAACAACACACATATCATCTCTATAATGAACTTGAGAATGATTTTGTTCTGGTGTGCAATGCAATACGAAAAGAACATAACATATATGTTATTCTTCAGTGCACAACGTTAGATCGTTAGTGCAAAGCAATTCAATGCAATGCAATGCAATGAAACAACAACACACATATCATCTCTATAATGAACTTGAGAATGATTTTGTTCTGGTGTGCAATGCAATACGAAAAGAACATAACATATATGTTATTCTTCAGTGCACAACGTTAGATCGTTAGTGCAAAGCAATTCAATGCAATGCAATGCAATGCAATGCAACAACAACACACATATCATCTCTATAATGAACTTGAGAATGATTTTGTTCTGGTGTGCAATGCAATACGAAAATAACATAACATATATGTTATTCTTCAGTGCACAACGTTAGATCTTTAGTGCAATGCAGTGCAAATCAATGCAAATGAATGTAATGCAACTCAAAACATTGCAATGCAACAACACACGTTATGTCTTTAATGAACATTGGAATGATTTAGTTCATGTATGCAATGCAATGCAATGCAAAAAGTGCATGACCTATATGTTATTCTTCAGTGCACAACGTTAGATCGTTAGTGCAATGCAATGCAATGCAATGCAATGCAAAGCAATGCAATGCAGTGCAAAGCAATGCAGTGCAAAGCAATGCAAATCAATGCAATGCAATACAATGCAATGCAACAACACGTGTTATGTCTTTAATGAATATGGGAATGATTTAGTTCTGGTGTGCAATGCAATGCAATGCAAAAAGTGCATAACCTATATGTTATTCTTCACTGCACAACGTTAGATCGTTTGTGCAATGCAATGCAAGGCACCAACAAACGTTATCTCTTTTATGAACATGGGAATGATTTAGTTCTGGTGTGCAATGCAATGCAGTGCAAAAAGTGCATACCTATATGTTATTCTTCAGTGCACAACGTTAGATCGTTAGTGCAAATGCAATGTAATGCAACAACACACGTTATGTCTTTAATCAACATGGGAATGAGGTAGTTCAGTTGTACAATGCAATGCAAAAAGTGCATAACCTATATGTTATTCTTCAGTGCACAACGTTAGATCGTTAGTGCAATGCAATGCAATGCAATGCAATGCATCAACACACATATCATCTCTATAATGAACATGGGAATGATTTAGTTCTGGTGTGAAATGCAATGCGAAATATGCATAACCTATAAGTTATTCTTCAGTGCACAACGTTAGATCGTTTGTGCAATGCAATTGCAACAACACATATGTTATCTCTTTAATGAACATGGGAATGAGTTAGTTCTGGTGTGCAATGCAATGCAAGAAGTGCATAGCCTATGTTATTCTTCAATGCACAACGTTAGATCGTGTGTGCAATGTAATGCAATGCAACAACACACGTTATCTCTCTAATGAACATGGTATTGAGTTAGTTTTGGTGTGCAATGCAATGCAATGCACGAAGTGCATAACCTATGTTTCTTTAATGATGCTCAACGTTAGATCGTTTGTGCAAAGCACATAATGTTATAAGAATGAGTGAATGAGTTATAAGAATTTCTGGCCAAAGAGTCCGTAAAGATGTTATATCATCCTGACAAAGGTCCAAATTTGACAGACTGAATTTTTTTCTGTCCAAGGAGTACTCGAAACTTGACCTTACCATTTATACTCGTTGACTGTTTCTGATGTTACATCAGCCATAAAGTCCATATTTGACCCAAGGAACATATTTTTGGCCAAAGAGTCCGCGATCTTGGGCTTTCTATTCATATAATCCAACTCCTTCTGATGCTTCATAAGCCATATAGATGTCCATATCTGACCTTTTGAACTTATTTCTGGTCAAAGTGTCCTCAAAATTTTTCAAACTATATAAAGTTATAGTCTCCTTCTGATGATAAATCAGCTATACAGAGGTCCCCTTTTGACCTACTGAAAATATTTCTGGCCAAAGAGTCCTAAAAGATTAACACTATACATTCAGACTGATATCTTCGGATGTTATATCATCCTGACAAAAGTCCATATTTGACCTACCGAATTTTTTTCTGGCCATGGAGTGAGTACTCGAAACTTGATCTATCCATATATACTTGTTGACTCTTTCTGATGTTACGTCAGACATACAGAATTCCATATTTGACCCAAGGAACATATTTCTGGCCAAAGAGTCCTCTATCTTGGGCTTTCTATACATACTCATAGACTCCTTCTGATGCTTCATAAGCCATATAGATGTCCATATCTGACATTTTGAACTTACTTGTGGTCAAAGTGTCCTAACATTTTTTCAAACTATACAAAGTTATAGACTCCTTTTGATGATAAATCAGCTATACAGAGGGCCCCTTTTGACCTCTTGAACATATTTCTAGCCAAACAGTCCTCGATCTTGCGTTTTCTCTACATACTCATAGACTCCTTCTGATGCTTCAAAAGCCAAATAGATGTCCATATCTGACCTTTTGAACTTATTTGTGGTCAAAGTGTCCTAACATTTTTTCAAACTATAGTAAGTTATAGACTCCTTTTGATGATAAATCAGCTATACAGAGGGCCCCTTTTGACCTACTGAACATATTTCTGGACAAAGAGTCCTCGATCTTGCGTTTTCTATACATACTCATAGACTCCTTCTGATGCTTCAAAAGCCATATAGATGTCCATATCTGACATTTTGAACTGTCTTGTGGTCAAAGTGTCCTAACATTTTTTTCAAACTATAGAAAGTTATAGACTCCTTTTGATGATAAATCAGCTATACAGAGGTCCCCTTTTGACCTCCTGAACATGTTTCTGGCCAAAGAGTACTTGATCTTGAGCTTTCTATACATACTCATAGACTCCTTCTGGTGCTTCATAAGCCATATAGATTTCCATATCTGACATTTTGAACTTATTTGAGGTCAAATTGTCCTAAAAAAAATTCAAACTATATAAAGTTATAGACTCCTTTTGATGATAAGTCAGCTATACAGAGGTCCCCTTTTGACCTCCTGAACATGTTTCTGGCCAAAGAGTCCTCGATCTTGGGCTTTCTATACATACTCATAGACTCCTTCTGATGCTTCAAAAGCCAAATAGATGTCCATATCTGACCTTTTGAACTTATTTGTGGTCAAAGTGTCCTAACATTTTTTCAAACTATAGAAAGTTATAGACTCCTTTTGATGATAAATCAGCTATACAGAGGGCCCCTTCTGACCTACTGAACATATTTCTGGCCAAAGAGTACTTGATCTTGGGCTTTCTATACATACTCATAGACTCCTTCTGGTGCTTCATAAGCCATATAGATTTCCATATCTGACATTTTGAACTTATTTGAGGTCAAATTGTCCTAAAAAAAATTCAAACTATATAAAGTTATAGACTCCTTTTGATGATAAGTCAGCTATACAGAGGTCCCCTTTTGACCTCCTGAACATGTTTCTGGCCAAAGAGTCCTCGATCTTGGGCTTTCTATACATACTCATAGACTCCTTCTGATGCTTCATAAGCCATATAGATGTCCATATCTGACCTTTTGAACTTATTTGTGGTCAAAGTGTCCTAACATTTTTTCAAACTATAGTAAGTTATAGACTCCTTTTGATGATAAATCAGCTATACAGAGGGCCCCTTTTGACCTACTGAACATATTTCTGGCCAAGGAGTACTTGATCTTGGGCTTTCTATACATACTCATAGACTCCTTCTGGTGCTTCATAAGCCATATAGATTTCCATATCTGACATTTTGAACTTATTTGAGGTCAAATTGTCCTAAAAAAAATTCAAACTATATAAAGTTATAGACTCCTTTTGATGATAAGTCAGCTATTCAGAGGTCCCCTTTTGACCTCCTGAACATGTTTCTGGCCAAAGAGTCCTCGATCTTATGCTTTATATACATACTCATAGACTCCTTCTGATGCTTCATAAGCCATATAGATGTCCATATCTGACCTTTTGAACTTATTTGTGGTCAAAGTGTCCTAACATTTTTTCAAACTATAGAAAGTTATAGACTGCTTTTGATGATAAGTCAGCTATACAGAGGGCCCCTTTTGACCTCCTGAACATGTTTCTGGCCAAAGAGTCCTCGATCTTATGCTTTATATAAATACTCATAGACTCCTTCTGATGCTTCATAAGCCATATAGATGTCCATATCTGACCTTTTGAACTTATTTGTGGTCAAAGTGTCCTAACATTTTTTCAAACTATAGAAAGTTATAGACTCCTTTTGATGATAAATCAGCTATACAGAGGTCCCCTTTTGACCTCCTGAACATATTTCTGGCCAAAGAGTCATCGATCTTGGGCTTTCTATACATACTCATAGACTCCTTCTGGTGCTTCATAAGCCATATAGATGTTCATATCTGACCTTTTGAACTTATTTGTGGTCAAAGTATCCTAACATTTTTTCAAACTATAGAAAGTTATAGACTCCTTTTGATGATAAATCAGCTATACAGAGGTCCCTTTTTGACCTCCTGAACATATTTCTGGCCAAAGAGTCATCGATCTTGGGCTTTCTATACATACTCATAGACTCCTTCTGGTGCTTCATAAGCCATATAGATGTTCATATCTGACCTTTTGAACTTATTTGTGGTCAAAATGTCCTAACATTTTTTCAAACTATATAAAGTTATAGACTCCTTTTGATGATAAATCAGCTATACAGAGGTCCCCTTTTGACCTCCTGAACATATTTCTGGCCAAAGAGTCATCGATCTTGGGCTTTATATACATACTCATAGACTCCTTCTGATGCTTCATAAGCCATATAGATGTTCATATCTGACCTTTTGAACTTATTTGTGGTCAAAGTGTCCTAACATTTTTTCAAACTATAGAAAGTTATAGACTCCTTTTGATGATAAATCAGCTATACAGAGGTCCCCTTTTGACCTCCAGAACATATTTCTGACCAAAGAGTCCTCGATCTTGGGCTTTCTATACATACTCATAGATTCCTTCTGATGCTTCATAAGCCAAATAGATGTCCATATCTGACCTTTTGAACTTATTTGTGGTCAAAGTGTCCTCAAAAGTTTTCAAACTATAGAAAGTTATAGACTCCTTTTGATGACAAATCAGCTATACAGAGGTCCCCTTTTGACCTCCTGAACATATTTCTGGCCAAAGAGTCCTCGATCTTGGGCTTTCTATACATACTCATAGATTCCTTCTGATGCTTCATAAGCCAAATAGATGTCCATATCTGACCTTTTGAACTTATTTGTGGTCAAAGTGTCTTAACATTTTTTCAAACTATAGTAAGTTATAGATTCCTTTTGATGATAAATCAGCTATACAGAGGGCCCCTTCTGACCTACTGAACATATTTCTGGCCAAAGAGTACTTGATCTTGGGCTTTCTATACATACTCATAGACTCCTTCTGGTGCTTCATAATCCATATAGATGTCCATATCTGACATTTTGAACTTATTTGAGGTAAAATTGTCCTAAAAAAAATTCAAACTATATAAAGTTATAGACTCCTTTTGATGATAAGTCAGCTATACAGAGGTCCCCTTTTGACCTCCTGAACATGTTTCTGGCCAAAGAGTCCTCGATCTTATGCTTTATATACATAATCATAGACTCCTTCTGATGCTTCATAAGCCATATAGATGTCCATATCTGACCTTTTGAACTTATTTGTGGTCAAAGTGTCCTAACATTTTTCAAACTATAGAAAGTTATAGACTCCTTTTGATGATAAATCAGCTATACAGAGGGCCCCTTCTGACCTACTGAACATATTTCTGGCCAAAGAGTACTTGATCTTGGGCTTTATACATACTCATAGACTCCTTCTGGTGCTTCATAAGCCATATAGATTTCCATATCTGACATTTTGAACTTATTTGAGGTCAAATTGTCCTAAAAAAAATTCAATCTGTATAAAGTTATAGACTCCTTTTGATGATAAGTCAGCTATACAGAGGTCCCCTTTTGACCTCCTGAACATGTTTCTGGCCAAAGAGTCCTCGATCTTGGGCTTTCTATACATACTCATAGACTCCTTCTGGTGCTTCATAAGCCATATAGATGTTCATATCTGACCTTTTGAACTTATTTGTGGTCAAAGTGTCCTAACATTTTTTCAAACTATATAAAGTTATAGACTCCTTTTGATGATAAATCAGCTATACAGAGGTCCCCTTTTGACCTCCAGAACATATTTTTGACCAAAGAGTCCTCGATCTTGGGCTTTCTATACATACTCATAGATTCCTTCTGATGCTTCATAAGCCAAATAGATGTCCATATCTGACCTTTTGAACTTATTTGTGGTCAAAGTTTCCTCAAAAGTTTTCAAACTATATAAAGTTATAGACTCCTTTTAAAGATAAATCAGCTATACAGAGGTCCCCTTTTGACCTACTGAACATATTTCTGGCCAAAGAGTCCTTGATCTTGGGCTTTCTATACATACTCATAGACGCCTTCTGATGCTTCATAAGCCATATAGATGTCCATATCTGACCTTTTGAACTTATTTGTGGTCAAAGTGTCCTCAAAATTTTTTCAAACTATATAAAGTTATAGTCTCCTTCTGATGATAAATCAGCTATACAGAGGGCCCCTTTTGACCTATACTTAACATATTTCTGGCCAAAGAGTCCTAAAAGATTAACACTACATTCAGACTGATATCTTCGGATGTTATATCATCCTGACAAAAAGTCCATATCTGACATTTTGAACTTATTTGTGGTCAAAGTGTCCTAAAAAAACTTCAAACTATATAAAGTTATAGACTCCTTTTGATGATAAGTCAGCTATACAGAGGTCCCCTTTTGACCTCCTGAACATATTTCTGGCCAGAGTCCTCGATCTTGGGCTTTCTATACATAGCCTACTCATAGACTCCTTCTGATGCTTCATAAGCCATATAGATGTCCATATCTGACCTTTTGAACTTATTTGTGGTCAAAGTGTCCTCAAAATTTTTCAAACTATATAAAGTTATAGACTCCTTTTGATGATAAATCAGCTATACAGAGGGCCCCTTTTGACCTCCTGAACATATTTCTGGCCAAAGAGTCCTCGATCTTGGGCTTTCTATACATACTCATAGACTCCTTCTGATGCTTCATAAGCCATATAGATGTCCACATCTGACCTTTTGAACTTATTTGTGGTCAAAGTGTCCTAACATTTTTTCAAACTATAGTAAGTTATAGACTCCTTTTGATGATAAATCAGCTATACAGAGGTCCCCTTTTGACCTCCAGAACATATTTCTGACCAAAGAGTCCTCGATCTTGGGCTTTCTATACATACTCATAGACTCCTTCTGGTGCTTCATAATCCATATAGATGTCCATATCTGACATTTTGAACTTATTTGAGGTCAAATTGTCCTAAAAAAAATTCAAACTATATAAAGTTATAGACTCCTTTTGATGATAAGTCAGCTATACAGAGGTCCCCTTTTGACCTCCTGAACATGTTTCTGGCCAAAGAGTCCTCGATCTTATGCTTTATATACATACTCATAGACTCCTTCTGATGCTTCATAAGCCATATAGATGTCCATATCTGACTTTTTGAACTTATTTGTGGTCAAAGTGTCCTAACATTTTTTCAAACTATAGAAAGTTATAGACTCCTTTTGATGATAAGTCAGCTATACAGAGGTCCCCTTTTGACCTCCTGAACATGTTTCTGGCCAAAGAGTCCTCGATCTTGGGCTTTCTATACATACTCATAGACGCCTTCTGTTGCTTCATAAGCCATATAGATTTCCATATCTGACATTTTGAACTTATTTGTGGTCAAATTGTCCTAAAAAAAATTCAAACTATAGAAAGTTATAGACTCCTTTTGATGATAAATCAGTTATACAGAGGGCCCCTTTTGACCTCCAGAACATATTTCTGACCAAAGAGTCCTCGATCTTGGGCTTTCTATACATACTCATAGATTCCTTCTGATGCTTCATAAGATGTCCATATCTGACCATTTGAACTTATTTGTGGTCAAAGTGTCCTAACATTTTTTCAAACTATATAAAGTTATAGACTCCTTTTGATGATAAATCAGCTATACAGAGGTCCCCTTTTGACCTCCTGAACATATTTCTGGCCAAATAGTCCTCGATCTTGGGCTTTCTATACATACTCATAGACTCCTTCTGATGCTTCATAAGCCATATAGATTTCCATATCTGACATTTTGAACTTATTTGTGGTCAAAGTGTCCTAAAAAAAATTCAAACTATATAAAGTTATAGACTCCTTTTGATGATAAATCAGCTATACAGAGGTCCCCTTTTGACCTCCTGAACATATTTCTGGCCAAATAGTCCTCGATCTTGGGCTTTCTATACATACTCATAGACTCCTTCTGATGCTTCATAAGCCATATAGATGTCCATATCTGACTTTTTGAACTTATTTGTGGTCAAAGTGTCCTAACATTTTTTCAAACTATAGAAAGTTATAGACTCCTTTTGATGATAAGTCAGCTATACAGAGGTCCCCTTTTGACCTCCTGAACATGTTTCTGGCCAAAGAGTCCTCGATCTTGGGCTTTCTATACATACTCATAGACGCCTTCTGTTGCTTCATAAGCCATATAGATTTCCATATCTGACATTTTGAACTTATTTGTGGTCAAATTGTCCTAAAAAAAATTCAAACTATAGAAAGTTATAGACTCCTTTTGATGATAAATCAGTTATACAGAGGGCCCCTTTTGACCTCCAGAACATATTTCTGACCAAAGAGTCCTCGATCTTGGGCTTTCTATACATACTCATAGATTCCTTCTGATGCTTCATAAGCCATATAGATTTCCATATCTGACATTTTGAACTTATTTGTGGTCAAAGTGTCCTAAAAAAAATTCAAACTATATAAAGTTATAGACTCCTTTTGATGATAAATCAGCTATACAAATGTCCCCCTTTGACCTCCTGAACATATTTCTGGCCAAAGAGTCCTCGATCTTATGCTTTATATACATACTCATAGATTCCTTCTGATGCTTCATAAGCCATATAGATTTCTATATCTGACCTTTTGAACTTATTTGTGGTCAAAGTGTCCTAACATTTTTTCAAACTATATAAAGTTATAGACTCCTTTTGATGATAAATCAGCTATAGAGAGGGCCCCCTTTGACCTCCTGAACATATTTCTGGCCAAAGAGTCCTCGATCTTATGCTTTCTATACATACTCATAGACTCCTTCTGATGCTTCATAAGCCATATAGATGTCCATATCTGACCTTTTGAACTTATTTGTGGTCAAAGTATCCTAACATTTTTTCAAATTATATAAAGTTATAGACTCCTTTTGATGATAAATCAGCTATACAGAGGTCCCCTTTTGACCTCCAGAACATATTTCTGGCCAAAGAGTCCTCGATCTTGGGCTTTCTATACATACTCATAGACTCCTTCTGATGCTTCATAAGCCAAATAGATGTCCATATCTGACCTTTTGAACTTATTTGTGGTCAAAGTGTCCTCAAAATTTTTCAAACTATAGAAAGTTATAGACTCCTTTTGATGATAAATCAGCTATACAGAGGTCCCCTTTTGACCTCTTGAACATATTTCTGGCCAAAGAGTCCTCGATCTTGGGCTTTCTATACATTCTCATAGACGCCTTCTGATGCTTCATAAGATGTCCATATCTGACCTTTTGAACTTATTTGTGGTCAAAGTGTCCTCAAAAGTTTTCAAACTATAGAAAGTTATAGACTCCTGTTGATGATAAATCAGCTATACAGAGGGCCCCCTTTGTCCTCCTGAACATATTTCTGGCCAGAGTCCTCGATCTTGGGCTTTCTATACATACTCATAGACTCCTTCTGATGCTTCATAAGCCAAATAGATTTCCATATCTGACATTTTGAACTTATTTGAGGTCAAATTGTCCTAAAAAAAATTCAAACTATATAAAGTTATAGACTCATTTTGATGATAAGTCAGCTATACAGAGGTCCCCTTTTGACCTCCTGAACATATTTCTGGCCAAAGAGTCCTCGATCTTGGGCTTTCTATACATATTCATAGACTCCTTCTGATGCTTCATAAGCCAAATAGATGTCCATATATGACCTTTTGAACTTATTTGTGGTCAAAGATGTCCTCAAAATTTTTCAAACTATAGAAAGTTATAGACTCCTTTTGATGATAAATCAGTTATACAGAGGGCCCATTTTGACTTACTGAACATATTTCTGGCCAAAGAGTCCTCGATCTTGGGCTTTCTATACATACTCATAGACTCCTTCTGATGCTTCATAAGCCATATAGATGTCCACATCTGACCTTTTGAACTTATTTGTGGTCAAAGTGTCCTACCATTTTTTCAAACTATAGTAAGTTATAGACTCCTTTTGATGATAAAT
The DNA here is from genome assembly GCA_022828995.1 of Vimba vimba. Classification (NCBI taxonomy): domain Eukaryota; kingdom Metazoa; phylum Chordata; class Actinopteri; order Cypriniformes; family Leuciscidae; genus Vimba; species Vimba vimba. The sequence continues at coordinate 28,269,886 of CM040839.1, forward strand.
CAGCTATACAGAGGTCCCCTTTTGACCTCCAGAACATATTTCTGACCAAAGAGTCCTCGATCTTGGGCTTTCTATACATACTCATAGACTCCTTCTGATGCTTCATAAGCCATATAGATGTCCATATCTGACCTTTTGAACTTATTTGTGGTCAAAGTGTCCTAACATTTTTTCAAACTATAGTAAGTTATAGACTCCTTTTGATGATAAATCAGCTATACAGAGGTCCCCTTCTGACCTACTGAACATATTTCTGGCCAAAGAGTACTTGATCTTGGGCTTTCTATACATACTCATAGACTCCTTCTGGTGCTTCATAATCCATATAGATGTCCATATCTGACATTTTGAACTTATTTGAGGTCAAATTGTCCTAAAAAAAATTCAAACTATATAAAGTTATAGACTCCTTTTGATGATAAGTCAGCTATACAGAGGTCCCCTTTTGACCTCCTGAACATGTTTCTGGCCAAAGAGTCCTCGATCTTATGCTTTATATACATACTCATAGACTCCTTCTGATGCTTCATAAGCCATATAGATGTCCATATCTGACCTTTTGAACTTATTTGTGGTCAAAGTGTCCTAACATTTTTTCAAACTATAGAAAGTTATAGACTCCTTTTGATGATAAGTCAGCTATACAGAGGTCCCCTTTTGACCTCCTGAACATGTTTCTGGCCAAAGAGTCCTCGATCTTGGGCTTTCTATACATACTCATAGACGCCTTCTGTTGCTTCATAAGCCATATAGATTTCCATATCTGACATTTTGAACTTATTGGTGGTCAAATTGTCCTAAAAAAAATTCAAACTATAGAAAGTTATAGACTCCTTTTGATGATAAATCAGTTATACAGAGGGCCCCTTTTGACCTCCAGAACATATTTCTGACCAAAGAGTCCTCGATCTTGGGCTTTCTATACATACTCATAGATTCCTTCTGATGCTTCATAAGATGTCCATATCTGAACATTTGAACTTATTTGTGGTCAAAGTGTCCTAACATTTTTTCAAACTATATAAAGTTATAGACTCCTTTTGATGATAAATCAGCTATACAGAGGTCCCCTTTTGACCTCCTGAACATGTTTCTGGCCAAATAGTCCTCGATCTTGGGCTTTCTATACATACTCATAGACTCCTTCTGATGCTTCATAAGCCATATAGATTTCCATATCTGACATTTTGAACTTATTTGTGGTCAAAGTATCCTAACATTTTTTCAAATTATATAAAGTTATAGACTCCTTTTGATGATAAATCAGCTATACAGAGGTCCCCTTTTGACCTCCTGAACATATTTCTGGCCAAAGAGTCCTCGATCTTGGTCTTTCTATACATACTCATAGACGCCTTCTGATGCTTCATAAGATGTCCATATCTGACCTTTTGAACTTATTTGTGGTCAAAGTGTCCTCAAAAGTTTTCAAACTATAGAAAGTTATAGACTCCTGTTGATGATAAATCAGCTATACAGAGGGCCCCCTTTGACCTCCTGAACATATTTCTGGCCAGAGTCCTCGATCTTGGGCTTTCTATACATACTCATAGACTCCTTCTGATGCTTCATAAGCCATAAAGATGTCCATATCTGACCTTTTGAACTTATTTGTGGTCAAAGTATCCTAACATTTTTTCAAATTATATAAAGTTATAGACTCCTTTTGATGATAAATCAGCTATACAGAGGTCCCCTTTTGACCTCCTGAACATATTTCTGGCCAAAGAGTCCTTGATCTTGCGATTTCCATATCTGACCTTTTGAACTTATTTGTGGTCAAAGTGTCATAAAAAAAATTCAAACTATATAAAGTTATAGGCTCCTTTTGATGATAAATCAGCTCTACAGAGGTCCCCTTTTGACCTCCAGAACATATTTCTGGCCAAAGAGTCCTCGATCTTGGGCTTTCTATACATACTCATAGACTCCTTCTGATGCTTCATAAGCCATATACATGTCCATATCTGACCTTTTGAACTTATTTGTGGTCAAAGTGTCCTAACATTTTTTCAAACTATATAAAGTTATAGACTCCTTTTGATGATAAATCAGCTATACAGAGGTCCCCCTTTGACCTCCTGAACATATTTCTGGCCAAAGAGTCCTCGATCTTGGGCTTTCTATACATACTCATAGACTCCTTCTGATGCTTCATAAGCCATATAGATGTCCATATCTGACCTTTTGAACTTATTTGTGGTCAAAGTGTCCTAACATTTTTTCAAACTATAGAAAGTTATAGACTCCTTTTGATGATAAATCAGCTATACAGAGGTCCCCTTTTGACCTCCAGAACATATTTCTGGCCAAAGAGTCCTCGATCTTGTGCTTTCTATACATACTCATAGACTCCTTCTGATGCTTCATAAGCCAAATAGATGTCCATATCTGACCTTTTGAACTTATTTGTGGTCAAAGTGTCCTAACATTTTTTCAAACTATAGAAAGTTATAGACTCCTTTTGATGATAAATCAGCTATACAGAGGTCCCCTTTTGACCTCCTGAACATATTTCTGGCCAAAGAGTCCTTGATCTTGCGTTTTCTATACATACTCATAGACTCCTTCTGATGCTTCATAAGCCATATAGATGTCCATATCTGACCTTTTGAACTTATTTGTGGTCAAAGTATCCTAACATTTTTTCAAATTATATAAAGTTATAGACTCCTTTTGATGATAAATCAGCTATACAGAGGTCCCCTTTTGACCTCCTGAACATATTTCTGGCCAAATAGTCCTCGATCTTGGGCTTTCTATACATACTCATAGACTCCTTCTGATGCTTCATAAGCCATATAGATTTCCATATCTGACATTTTGAACTTATTTGTGGTCAAAGTGTCCTAAAAAAAATTCAAACTATATAAAGTTATAGACTCCTTTTGATGATAAATCAGCTATACAGAGGTCCCCTTTTGACCTCCTGAACATATTTCTGGCCAAATAGTCCTCGATCTTGGGGTTTCTATACATACTCATAGACTCCTTCTGATGCTTCATAAGCCATATAGATTTCCATATCTGACATTTTGAACTTATTTGTGGTCAAAGTGTCCTAAAAAAAATTCAAACTATATAAAGTTATAGACTCCTTTTGATGATAAATCAGCTATACAAAGGTCCCCCTTTGACCTCCTGAACATATTTCTGGCCAAAGAGTCCTCGATCTTATGCTTTATATACATACTCATAGATTCCTTCTGATGCTTCATAAGCCATATAGATTTCTATATCTGACCTTTTGAACTTATTTGTGGTCAAAGTGTCCTAACATTTTTTCAAACTATATAAAGTTATAGACTCCTTTTGATGATAAATCAGCTATACAGAGGTCCCCTTTTGACCTCCTGAACATATTTCTGGCCAAAGAGTCCTCGATCTTGGGCTTTCTATACATACTCATAGACTCCTTCTGATGCTTCATAAGCCATATAGATGTCCATATCTGACCTTTTGAACTTATTTGTGGTCAAAGTGTCCTCAAAAGTTTTCAAACTATAGAAAGTTATAGACTCCTTTTGATGATAAATCAGCTATACAGAGGTCCCCTTTTGACCTCCTGAACGTATTTCTGGCCAAAGAGTCCTCGATCTTGGGCTTTCTATACATACTCATAGAGTCCTTCTGATGCTTCATAAGCCATATAGATTTCCATATCTGACATTTTGAACTTATTTGTGGTCAAAGTGTCCTAAAAAAAATTCAAACTATATAAAGTTATAAACTCCTTTTGATGATAAATCAGCTTTACAGAGGGCCCATTTTGACCTCCTGAACATATTTCTGGCCAAAGAGTCCTCGATCTTGGGCTTTCTATACATACTCATAGACTCCTTCTGATGCTTCATAAGCCAAATAGATGTCCATATCTGACCTTTTGAACTTATTTGTGGTCAAAGATGTCCTCAAAATTTTTCAAACTATAGAAAGTTATAGACTCCTTTTGATGATAAATCAGCTATACAGAGGTCCCCTTTTGACCTCCTGAACATATTTCTGGCCAAATGGTCCTCGATCTTGGGCTTTCTATACATACTCATAGACTCCTTCTGATGCTTCATAAGCCAAATAGATGGCCATATCTGACCTTTTGAACTTATTTGTGGTCAAAGTGTCCTCAAAATTTTTCAAACTATATAAAGTTATAGACTCCTTTTGATGATAAATCAGCTATACAGAGGTCCCCCTTTGACCTCCTGAACATATTTCTGGCCAAAGAGTCCTCGATCTTGGGCTTTCTATACATACTCATAGACTCCTTCTGATGCTTCATAAGCCATATAGATGTCCATATCTGACCTTTTGAACTTATTTGTGGTCAAAGTGTCCTAACATTTTTTCAAACTATAGAAAGTTATAGACTCCTTTTGATGATAAATCAGCTATACAGAGGTCCCCTTTTGACCTCCAGAACATATTTCTGGCCAAAGAGTCCTTGATCTTGCGTTTTCTATACATACTCATAGACTCCTTCTGATGCTTCATAAGCCATATAGATGTCCATATCTGACCTTTTGAACTTATTTGTGGTCAAAGTATCCTAACATTTTTTCAAATTATATAAAGTTATAGACTCCTTTTGATGATAAATCAGCTATACAGAGGTCCCCTTTTGACCTCCTGAACATATTTCTGGCCAAATAGTCCTCGATCTTGGGCTTTCTATACATACTCATAGACTCCTTCTGATGCTTCATAAGCCATATAGATTTCCATATCTGACATTTTGAACTTATTTGTGGTCAAAGTGTCCTAAAAAAAATTCAAACTATATAAAGTTATAGACTCCTTTTGATGATAAATCAGCTATACAGAGGTCCCCTTTTGACCTCCTGAACATATTTCTGGCCAAATAGTCCTCGATCTTGGGGTTTCTATACATACTCATAGACTCCTTCTGATGCTTCATAAGCCATATAGATTTCCATATCTGACATTTTGAACTTATTTGTGGTCAAAGTGTCCTAAAAAAAATTCAAACTATATAAAGTTATAGACTCCTTTTGATGATAAATCAGCTATACAAAGGTCCCCCTTTGACCTCCTGAACATATTTCTGGCCAAAGAGTCCTCGATCTTATGCTTTATATACATACTCATAGATTCCTTCTGATGCTTCATAAGCCATATAGATTTCTATATCTGACCTTTTGAACTTATTTGTGGTCAAAGTGTCCTAACATTTTTTCAAACTATATAAAGTTATAGACTCCTTTTGATGATAAATCAGCTATACAGAGGTCCCCTTTTGACCTCCTGAACATATTTCTGGCCAAAGAGTCCTCGATCTTGGGCTTTCTATACATACTCATAGACTCCTTCTGATGCTTCATAAGCCATATAGATGTCCATATCTGACCTTTTGAACTTATTTGTGGTCAAAGTGTCCTCAAAAGTTTTCAAACTATAGAAAGTTATAGACTCCTTTTGATGATAAATCAGCTATACAGAGGTCCCCTTTTGACCTCCTGAACGTATTTCTGGCCAAAGAGTCCTCGATCTTGGGCTTTCTATACATACTCATAGAGTCCTTCTGATGCTTCATAAGCCATATAGATTTCCATATCTGACATTTTGAACTTATTTGTGGTCAAAGTGTCCTAAAAAAAATTCAAACTATATAAAGTTATAAACTCCTTTTGATGATAAATCAGCTTTACAGAGGGCCCATTTTGACCTCCTGAACATATTTCTGGCCAAAGAGTCCTCGATCTTGGGCTTTCTATACATACTCATAGACTCCTTCTGATGCTTCATAAGCCAAATAGATGTCCATATCTGACCTTTTGAACTTATTTGTGGTCAAAGATGTCCTCAAAATTTTTCAAACTATAGAAAGTTATAGACTCCTTTTGATGATAAATCAGCTATACAGAGGTCCCCTTTTGACCTCCTGAACATATTTCTGGCCAAATGGTCCTCGATCTTGGGCTTTCTATACATACTCATAGACTCCTTCTGATGCTTCATAAGCCAAATAGATGGCCATATCTGACCTTTTGAACTTATTTGTGGTCAAAGATGTCCTCAAAATTTTTCAAACTATAGAAAGTTATAGACTCCTTTTGATGATAAATCAGCTATACAGATGTCCCCTTTTGACCTCCTGAACATATTTCTGGCCAAATAGTCCTCGATCTTGGGCTTTCTATACATACTCATAGACTCCTTCTGATGCTTCATAAGCCATATAGATTTCCATATCTGACATTTTGAACTTATTTGTGGTCAAAGTGTCCTAAAAAAAATTCAAACTATACAAAGTTATAAACTCCTTTTGATGATAAATCAGCTATACAGAGGGCCCATTTTGACCTCCTGAACATATTTCTGGCCAAAGAGTCCTCGATCTTGGGCTTTCTATACATACTCATAGACGCCTTCTGATGCTTCATAAGCCATATAGATGTCCATATCTGACCTTTTGAACTTATTTGTGGTCAAAGATGTCCTCAAAATTTTTCAAACTATAGAAAGTTATAGACTCCTTTTGATGATAAATCAGCTATACAGAGGTCCCCTTTTGACCTCCTGAACATATTTCTGGCCAAATAGTCCTCGATCTTGGGCTTTCTATACATACTCATAGACTCCTTCTGATGCTTCATAAGACATATAGATGTCCATATCTGACCTTTTGAACTTATTTGTGGTCAAAGTGTCCTCAAAAGTTTTCAAATTATAGAAAGTTATAAACTCCTTTTGATGATAAATCAGCTTTACAGAGGGCCCCTTTTGACCTCCTGAACATATTTCTGGCCAAATAGTCCTCGATCTTGGGCTTTCTATACATACTCATAGACTCCTTCTGATGCTTCATAAGACATATAGATGTCCATATCTGACCTTTTGAACTTATTTGTGGTCAAAGTGTCCTCAAAAGTTTTCAAATTATAGAAAGTTATAAACTCCTTTTGATGATAAATCAGCTTTACAGAGGGCCCATTTTGACCTACTGAACATATTTCTGGCCAAAGAGTCCTCGATCTTGGGCTTTCTATACATACTCATAGACTCCTTCTGATGCTTCATAAGCCAAATAGATGGCCATATCTGACCTTTTGAACTTATTTGTGGTCAAAGATGTCCTCAAAATTTTTCAAACTATAGAAAGTTATAGACTCCTTTTGATGATAAATCAGCTATACAGAGGTCCCCTTTTGACCTCCTGAACATATTTCTGGCCAAATAGTCCTCGATCTTGGGCTTTCTATACATACTCATAGACTCCTTCTGATGCTTCATAAGCCATATAGATTTCCATATCTGACATTTTGAATTTATTTGTGGTCAAAGTGTCCTAAAAAAAATTCAAACTATATAAAGTTATAGACTCCTCTTGATGATAAGTCAGCTATACAGAGGTCCCCCTTTGACCTCCTGAACATATTTCTGGCCAAAGGGCTTTCTATACATACTCATAGACTCCTTCTGATGCTTCATAAGCCATATAGATGTCCATATCTGACCTTTTGAACTTATTTGTGGTCAAAGTGTCCTAACATTTTTTCAAACTATATAAAGTTATAGACTCCTTTTGATGATAAATCAGCTATACAGAGGTCCCCTTTTGATCTCCAGAACATATTTCTGGCCAAAGAGTCCTCGATCTTGGGCTTTCTATACATACTCATAGACGCCTTCTGATGCTTCATAAGCCATATAGATTTCCATATCTGACCTTTTGAACTATTTGTGGTCAAAGTGTCCTAACATTTTTTCAAACTATACAAAGTTATAGACTCCTTTTGATGATAAATCAGCTATACAGAGGTCCCCTTTTGATCTCCAGAACATATTTCTGGCCAAAGAGTCCTCGATCTTGGGCTTTCTATACATACTCATAGACTCCTTCTGATGCTTCATAAGCCATATAGATGTCCATATCTGACCTTTTGAACTTATTTGTGGTCAAAGTGTCCTAACATTTTTTCAAACTATAGAAAGTTATAGACTCCTTTTGATGATAAATCAGCTATACAGAGGGCCCCTTTTGACCTACTGAACATATTTCTGGCCAAGGAGTCCTCGATCTTGCGTTTTCTATACATACTCATAGACTCCTTCTGATGCTTCATAAGCCATATAGATTTCCATATCTGACATTTTTAACTTATTTGAGGTCAAATTGTCCTAAAAAAAATTCAAACTATATAAAATAGACTCCTTTTGATGATAAGTCAGCTATACAGAGGTCCCCTTTTGACCTCCTGAACATGTTTCTGGCCAAAGAGTCCTCGATCTTATGCTTTATATACATACTCATAGACTCCTTCTGATGCTTCATAAGCCATATAGATGTCCATATCTGACCTTTTGAACTTATTTGTGGTCAAAGTGTCCTAACATTTTTTCAAACTATAGAAAGTTATAGACTCCTTTTGATGATAAATCAGCTATACAGAGGTCCCCTTTTGACCTCCAGAACATATTTCTGACCAAAGAGACCTTGATCTTATTCTTTCTATACATACTCCTTCTGATGTTTCATCAGCCAGATAATTGTCCACAATTGACCTACTGAACATTTTTCTGCCCGAAGAGTCTATGAACTTGAACTTTCTATACATAATCATTTATTTCTGATGTTTCTTCAGCCATACAGAAGTCCAGATTTGACATGTTGAATATATTTCTGACCAAAGAGATTTTGATCTTGAACTTATTCATAATTATAGACTCTTTCAGAAAGTTACATCGGACAGACAATTGTCCATATTAATTATTAAACATATTTCTGGCCAACAAGTCCATGAACTTGAACATTCTGTACATGCTAATTGACTCCTTTTAGTGTTTCATCAGCCAGACATTAGTCCATAATTGACCTACTGAACATATTGCTGCCCGAAGAGTCTTGAACTTGAACTTTCTATATAGGCTTATTGACTCCTGATGTTTCACAAGCAGACAATAGTCCATAATTGACCCTCTGAACATATTTATAGTAAAAGAGTCCTCTGTCTTGAACTTTCTATAGATTCTCAGTGACTCCATATAGATAATTGACCCACTGAACATATTTCTACCTGAAGAGTCTTTGAACTTTAACTTTCTATTCGTAATCTTCTTCCTCAATCTTCATTGACTTCTGATTCATCAGCCAGACAGCAGTCCATATTTGACCCACTAAACATATTTCTGGCAAAAGAGTCCTCGATCTTGAACCTTTTAAACATACTCATAGACTCTTTCTGGTGTTTCATCAGCCATGCAGTAGTTCTGATTTGACATAATGAACATATTTCTGACCGAAGAGTCCTCGATCTTGAACTTTCTATTCATACTTATAGACTCTTTCAGATAGTACATCGGCCAGACAATTGTAGATATTGACTATTGAAGTAAAAGAGTTCTCGATCTTGAACTTTCTATACATTCTCAGTGATGCCTTATTTTGTTTCTTTAGCCATACAGAAGTCCAGATTTGACATGTTGAACATATTTCTGACTTGAAAATTTTGTACATGCTAATTGACTCCTTTTAGTGTTTCATCAGCCAGACAGTAGTCAATAATGGACCTACTGAAAATATTTCTGGTAAAAGAGTCCTCGATTTTGAACTTTCTATACATTCTCAGTGACGCCTTATTTTGTTTCTTTAGCCATAAAGTAGTTCAGATTTAACATGTTGACCATATTTCTGACTGAAGAGTCCTTGATCTTGAACTTTCTATTCACACTTATAGACTCCTTCAGATAGTACATCGGCCAGACAACTGTCCATAATGACTTTTTTTTTCTTTTTTTTTCTGGCCAACGAGTCTATGTACTTGAACTTTCTATACATGCTCATTGACTCCTTTTAGTGCTTCATCAGCCAGAGAGTACACCATAATTTACCTACTGAACATATTTCTAGTAAAAGAGTCCTCGATCTTGAACATTCTATACATGCTCATTGACTCCTTATGCTGTTTCTTTCTACACATAGTCGTTTACTCCATCTGATGTTACATCAGCCATAAAGAAGTCCATAATTGACATATTTGTGGCCAATCTTGAACTTTCTATACATGCTCATAGTCTCCTTCTGATTCTTCATAAGCCATATTTATGTCCATATTTATGACTTATTATTATTTCTGGTCAAAAAGGTTCCTCAAAAGTTTTTAAACTATGTAAAATTATAGACTCCATCTGATGATAAATCAGACCAAAAGAGGTCAAATTTTGACTCTTGAGTCAATATGTATAGAGAGTTAATGTTCAATGATTCTTTGGCCAAAAATATATTCAGAGGGTCACATACCTGTTAAAGTGATGTATCATCAGAAGAAGTCTATGAGTATTTAGTAAGTTAACTTGTGAGGACCTTTTTGCCAAAAATATTTTCAATTCGCCAGATATGGACATCTATATAGCTAATGAATAATCAGAAAGAGTCAATGAGTATATATAGAATGGTCAAGTTGAGACTCTTTGACCAGAAAAAAATTCAGTATGTCAAATATGGACTTTTGTCATGATGATATAACATCCGAAGATATCAATCTGAATGTATAGTGTTAATCTTTAAGGACTCTTTGGCCAGTAATATTTTCTAACATCAGAAGGAGTATATATTATGACAGACAAAATCCTTTTGAGAACTCTTTGGTCAATTTTTTTTTCAATCGGTCAAATATGGACTACTGCCTGCCTGGTTTGGCATTGCAAGAAGTCAGTCTATATTGTATAGTGAGTTAATGTTCACGGACTCTGGCCAGAAATATTTTCAGTAGGTCAAAAATAGACTACTGGCTGGTTAATATAACATCACAACAAGTCAATCTGTAGTCAAAAGTCAAAAGTTCAAGTAAGATAATGTTCAAGAACTCTTTGGCCAGAAATATGTTCAAAAGGTCAAAAGGTGACCTTTGTATAGCTGATTTATCATCAGAAAGAGTCTATAACTTTATATAGTTTAAAAACTTTTGATGACCAGAAATAAGTTCAAAAGGTCAGATATGGATATCTATATGGCTTATGTAACATTAGAAGGAGTCTATGAGTATGTATAGAAAGGTCAAGATCGAGAACTCTGTGGCCATAAATATATTCCTTGGGTCAAATATAGACTTCTGTATGGCCGATTTAACATCAGAAGGAGTCTATGAGTTTCTAAGAGTAAAAAACATTTTGAGGATTCTTTGGCCAAAAACATGTTAAATCAGTCAAATGTGGCTACAGTCTGGCTGACATAACATCACGAGAAGTCTTTATGGTAGGAGAAATATAAATAGTAAGGTTAATGTTCAAGGTCTCTGGCCAGAAATATGTTCAGAAGGTCAAACATGGACTTCTGTATGGCTGATTTAACATCAGAAGGAGTCTATACATTTATGATAGACAAAATCCTTTAGAGAACTCTTTGGTCAATTTTTTTTTCAATCAGTCAAATATGGACTACTGTCTGCCTGATTTTACATTACGAGAAGTCAGTCTATATATATAGTTGATGTTCACGGACTCTGGCCAGAAATATGTTCAGTAGGTCAAAAATAGACTACTGGCTGGTTAATATAACATCACAAGAAGTCAATCTGTAGTATAGCAAGATAATGTTCAAGAACTCTTTGGCCAGAAATATGTTCAGAAGGTCAAAAGGTGACCTTGGTATAGCTGATTTACTATCAGAAGGAGTCTATAACTTTATATAGTTTGAAAAATTTTGAGGACACTTTGACCAGAAATAAGTTCAAAAGGTCAGATATAGACATCTATATGGCTTATGAAGCATCAGAAGGAGTCTATGAGTATGTATAGAAAGCCCAAGATCGAGGACTCTTTGGCAAGAAATATGTTCCTTGGGTCAAATATGGAATTCTGTATGTCTGACGTAACATCAGAAAGAGTCAACAATATGGAAAGGTCAAGTTTCGAGAACTCACTCCTTGGCCAGAAAAAAATTCGGTAGGGAAAATAGGGACTTTTGTCAGGATGATATAACATCCGAAGATATCAGTCTGAATGTATAGTGTTAATCTTTTAGGACTCTTTGGCCAGAAATATGTTCAGTAGGTCAAAAGGGGACCTCTCTATAGCTGATTTATCATCAGAAGGAGACTATAACTTTATATAGTTTGAAAAAATGTTAGGACACTTTGACCACAAATAAGTTCAAAAGGTCAGATATGGACATCTGTATGGCTTATGAAGCATCAGAAGGAATCTTTGAGTATGTATAGAAAGCATAAGATCAAGGACTCTTTGGCTAGAAACATGTTCAGGTGGTCAAAAGGGGACCTCTGTATAGCTGATTTATCATCAAAAGGAGTCTATAACTTTCTATTGTTTGAAATATTTTGAGGACACTTTGACCACAAATAAGTTCAAAAGGTCAGATATGGACATCTATATGGCTTATGAAGCATCAGAAGGAGTCTATGAGTATGTAAAGAAAGCCCAAGATCGAGGACTCTTTGGCAAGAAATATGTTCCTTGGTCAAATATGGAATTCTGTATGTCTGACGTAACATCAGAAAGAGTCAACAATATGGAAAGGTCAAGTTTCGAGAACTCACTCCTTGGCCAGAAAAAAATTCGGTAGGGAAAATAGGGACTTTTGTCAGGATGATATAACATCCGAAGATATCAGTCTGAATGTATAGTGTTAATCTTTTAGGACTCTTTGGCCAGAAATATGTTCAGTAGGTCAAAAGGGGACCTCTGTATAGTTGATTTATCATCAGAAGGAGACTATAACTTTACATAGTTTGAAAAATTTTGAAGACACTTTGACCAGAAATAAGTTCAAAAGGTCAGATATGGACATCTATATGGCTTATGAAGCATCAGAAAGGAGTTGGACTATGAGAATGTATAGAAAGCCCAAGATCGAGGAATCTTTGGCCAACAATATGTTCTTTAGGTCAAATATGGACTTCTGTATGGCTGACGTAACATCAGAAAAAGTCAACGAGTATATATGGAAAGGTCAAGTTTCGAGTACTCCTTGGCCAAAAAAAAATTCAGTATGTAAAATATGGACTTTTGTCAGGATGATATAACATCCGAAGATATCAGTGTAGAGTGTATAGATATATGAATATATAGTGTTAGTCATTTAGGACTCTTTGGCCAGAAATATGTTCAGGAGGTCAAAAGGGGCCCTCTGTATAGCTGATTTATCATCAAAAGAAGTCTATAACTTTATATAGTTTGAAAAAATGTTAGGACACTTTGACCACAAATAAGTTCAAAAGGTCAGATATGGACATCTGTTTGGCTTATGAAGCATCAGAAGGAATCTATGAGTATGTATAGAAAGCATAAGATCAAGGACTCTTTGGCTAGAAACATGTTCAGGTGGTCAAAAGGGGCCCTCTGTATAGCTGATTTATCATCAAAAGGAGTCTATAACTTTCTATTGTTTGAAATATTTTGAGGACACTTTGACCACAAATAAGTTCAAAAGGTCAGATATGGACATCTATATGGCTTATGAAGCATCAGAAGGAATCTATGAGTATGTATAGAAAGCATAAGATCAAGGACTCTTTGGCTAGAAACATGTTCAGGAGGTCAAAAGGGGCCCTCTGTATAGCTGATTTATCATCAAAAGGAGTCTATAACTTTATATAGTTTGAATTTTTTTTAGGACACTTTGACCACAAATAAGTTCAAAAGGTCAGATATGGACATCTATATGGCTTATGAAGCACCAGAAGGAGTCTATGAGTATGTATAGAAATCCAGAGATCGAGGACTGTTTGGCCAGAAACATGTTCAGGAGGTCAAAAGGGGCCCTCTGTATAGCTGATTTATCATCAAAAGGAGTCTATAACTTTATATAGTTTGAATTTTTTTTAGGACACTTTGACCACAAATAAGTTCAAAAGGTCAGATATGGACATCTATATGGCTTATGAGGCATCAGAAGGAGTCTATGAGTATGTATAGAAAGCATAAGATCGAGGACTCTTTGGCCAGAAATATGTTCAGTAGTTCAAAAGGGGCCCTCTGTATAGCTGATTTATCATCAAAAGGAGTCTATAACTTTCTATAGTTTGAAAAATTTTGAGGACATCTTTGACCACAAATAAGTTCAAAAGGTCAGATATGGCCATCTATTTGGCTTATGAAGCATCAGACGGAGTCTATGAGTATGTATAGAAAGCCCAAGTTCGAGGACTCTTTGGCCAGAAATATGTTCAGTAGTTCAAAATGGACCCTCTGTAAAGCTGATTTATCATCAAAAGAAGTTTATAACTTTCTATAATTTGAAAACTTTTGAGGACACTTTGACCACAAATAAGTTCAAAAGGTCAGATATGGACATCTGTATGGCTTATGAAGCATCAGAAGGAATCTATGAGTATGTATAGAAAGCATAAGATCGAGGACTCTTTGGCCAGAAATATGTTCAGTAGTTCAAAAGGGGACCTCTGTATAGCTGATTTATCATCAAAAGGAGTCTTTAACTTTATATAGTTTGAATTTTTTTATGACACTTTGACCACAAATAAGTTCAAAAGGTCAGATATGGACATCTATATGGCTTATGAAGCATCAAAAGGAGTCTATGAGTATGTATAGAAAGCCCCAAGATCAAGGACTCTTTGGCCAGAAATATGTTCAGGAGGTCAAAAGGGGACCTCTGTATAGCTGATTTATCATTAAAAGGAGTCTATAACTTTCTATAGTTTGAAAAAATGTTAGGACACTTTGACCACAAATAAGTTCAAAAGGTCAGATATGGACATCTATATGGCTTATGAAGCACCAGAAGGAGTCTATGAGTATGTATAGAAAGCACAAGATCGAGGACTCTTTGGCCAGAAATATGTTCTGGAGGTCAAAGGGGGACCTCTGTAGAGCTGATTTATCATCAAAAGGAGTCTATAACTTTATATAGTTTAAAAACTTTTGATGACCAGAAATAAGTTCAAAAGGTCAGATATGGACATCTATATGGCTTATGAAGCATCAGAAGGAGTCTATGAGTATGTATAGAAAGCCCAAGATCGAGGACTCTTTGGCAAGAAATATGTTCCTTGGGTCAAATATGGACTTCTGTATGGCTGACGTAACATCAGAAAGAGTCAACAAGTCTGTATGGAAAGGTCAAGTTTCGAGTACTCCTTGTCCAGAAAAAAATTCAGTATGTGAAATATGGACTTTTGTCAGGAAGATATAACATCCGAAGATATCAATCTGAATGTATAGTGTTAATCATTTAGGACTCTTTGGCCAGAAAAATGTTCAGTAGGTCAAAAGGGGACCTCTGAATAGCTGATTTATCATCAGAAAGAGTCTATAACTTTATATAGTTTAAAAACTTTTGATGACCAGAAATAAGTTCAAAAGGTCAGATATGGATATCTATATGGCTTATGTAACATTAGAAGGAGTCTATGAGTATGTATAGAAAGGTCAAGATCGTGAACTCTATGGCCATAAATATATTCCTTGGGTCAAATATGGACTTCTGTATGGCCGATTTAACATCAGAAGGAGTCTATGAGTTTCTAAGAGTAAAAAACATTTTGAGGATTCTTTGGCCAAAAACATGTTAAATCAGTCAAATATGGCTACAGTCTGGCTGACATAACATCACGAGAAGTCTTTATGGTAGGAGAAATATAAATAGTAAGGTAAATGTTCAAGGTCTCTGGCCAGAAATATGTTCAGAAGGTCAAATATGGACTTCTGTATGGCTGATTTAACATCAGAAGGAGTTTATACATTTAGACAAAATCCTTTTGAGAACTCTTTGGTCAAATTTTTTTTCAGTCAGTCAAATATGGACTACTGTCTGCCTGATTTTACATTACGAGAAGTCAGTCTATAGCATCAAAAGTGAGTTGATGATAGTGAGTTGATGTTCACGGACTCTGGCCATAAATATGTACAGTAGGTCAGAAATAGACTACTGGCTGGTTAATATAACATCACAAGAAGTCAATCTGTAGTATAGCAAGACAATGTTCAAGAACTCTTTGGCCAGAAATATGTTCAGAAGGTCAAAAGGTGACCTTTGTATAGCTGATTTATTATCAAGAAGGAGTCTATAACTTTATATAGCTTAAGTATTATATATTAGAAATATGTTCCTTGGGTCACATATGGACTACTTCATGGTTGACGTAACATCAGAAGAAGTCAACAAGTATGTATAGAAAGTTCAAGTTTGAGTACTCTTTGGCCCGAATTATGTTTAGTAGATAAAAAAGTGACCTCTGTATGGCTGATTTAACATCAGAATTAGTCTATAAGATTATATAGCTTAAGTATTATATATTATGTAAGATTATATAAAACCTTTTAAGGACCCATTGACTAGAAATAAGTTTAACAGGTCAGATATGGACTTCTAAATGGCTTATGAAGCATCAGAAGATGTCTAGAGTATGTACAGAAAGTTCAAGATCGAGTACTCTTTTTCCCAGTAGTTGAAATATGGCTGTTTTAACATCAGAAGGAGTCTATAAATTTATGAGTAAAAAAAAAAACGTTTCGAGGCCTCTTTGGCCAAAAATGTGTTCAATCGGTCAAATATCGACTACTCCTTGCCTGAGTTAACATCACGAGAAGTCAGTTTGTACGTATAGTAAGTTAAGTTTCATGGTCTCTTGGCAGAAATATGTTTAGTAGGTCAAAAATGTACTTTTTTTTTATGGGTGATGTAACATCAGAAGGAGTCTATAAGTTTGTTTAAAAACCTTTGAGGACCCTTTGACCAGAAATAAGTTCAATAGGTCAAATATGCACCTCTATATGGCTGATTTAACATCAGAAGGAGTCTATAAGTTTATAATATACACAAAATACCTTTTGAGGACTCTTTTGCCAAAAATATGTTCAATCAGTCAAATATGGACTACTGTCTGGCTTATATAACATCACAAGAAGTCAGTCTTGTATGTTTAGTAAGTTAATATTTAAGGACTCTTTATCCAGAAATGTGTTCAGTAGATCAAAAATGGACTTCTGTATGGCTGATGCACAACGTTAGATCGTTAGTGCAATGCAATGCAATAGCACACGTTATCTCTTTAATGAACATGGGATGGTTAAGTTCTAGTGTGCAATGCAATGCAACAACACATATGTTATCTCTTTAATGAACATGGAATGGTTAAGTTCTAGTGTGCAATGCAATGCAATGCAAAAAGTGCATAACCTATATGTTATTCTTCAGTGCACAACGTTACATCGCTAGTGCAATGCAATGCCACAACACACATATCATCTCTTTAAAGAACATGGGAATGATTTAGTTCTGGTGTGCAATGCAAAGCGAAAAGTGCATAACCTATATGTTATTCTTCAGTGCACAAAGTTAGATCGTTAGTGCAATGCAGTACAAGGCATTGCAAATCAATGCAATGCAATGCAATGCAACAACACGTTATTTCTTTAATCAACATGGGAATGAGGTAGTTCTGGTGTGCAATGCAATGCAATGCAAAAAGTGCATAACATATGTTATTCTTCAGTGCACAACGTTAAATCGTTAGTGCAATGCAATTCAATTCAATGCAATGCAATGCAATGCAATACAAAGCAACAACACACATATCATCTCTATAATGAACTTGGGAATGATTTTGTTCTGGTGTGCAATGCAATGCGAAAAGAGCATAACCTATATGTTATTCTTCAGTGCACAACGTTAGATCGTTAGTGCAATGCAATGCAATGCAAATCAGTGCAAAGCAATGCAAATCAGTGTAATGCAATGCAATACAATGCAATGCAACAACACACGTTATGTCTTTAATGAACATGGGAATGATTTAGTTCTGGTGTGCAATGGAATGCGAAAAGTGCATAACCTTTATGTTATTCTTCAGTGCACAACGTCGTTAGTGCAATGCAATTCAATTCAATTCAATTCAATTCAATGCAATGCAATGCAATGCAATGCAATGCAATGCAATGCAATGCAATGCAACAACACACATATCACCTCTATAATGAACTTGGGAATGATTTTGTTCTGGTGTGCAATGCAATGCGAAAAGAGCATAACCTATATGTTATTCTTCAGTGCACAACGTTAGATCGTTAGTGCAATGCAATGCAGTGCAAAGCAATGCAAAGCAATGTAATGCAATACATTGCATTGCAATACATGGCAATGCAATGCAATGCAATACAATGCAATGCAACAACACACGTTATGTCTTTAATGAACATGGGAATGATTTAGTTCTAGTGTGCAATGCAATGCAATGCATATGTTATTCTTCAGTGCACAACGTTACATCGCTAGTGCAATGCAATGCAACAACACACTTTATGTCTTTAATCAACATGGGAATGAGGTAGTTCTGATGTGCAATGCAATGCAAAAAGTGCATAACATATGTTATTCTTCAGTGCACAACGTTAGATCGTTAGCAAAAAGTGCACCAACAAATGTTATCTCTTTAATGAACATGGGAATGATTTAGTTCTGGTGTGCAATGCAATGCGAAAAGTGCATAACCTATAAGTTATTCTTCAGTGCACAACGTTAGATGTTAGTGCAATGCAATGCAATGCAATGCAGAGCAAAGCAATGCAAATAAAAGCAATGCAATGCAATGCAATGCAACAACTCACGTTATATGTCTTTAATCAACATGGGAAAGTTCTGGTGTGCAATGCAATGCAAAAAGTGCATAACATATGTTATTCTTCAGTGCACAACGTCGTTAGTGCAATGCAATTCAATTCAATTCAATTCAATGCAATGCAATGCAATGCAATGCAATGCAATGCAATGCAATGCAATGCAATGAAACAACACACATATCATCTCTATAATGAACTTGGGAATGATTTTGTTCTGGTGTGCAATGCAATGCGAAAAGAGCATAACCTATATGTTATTCTTCAGTGCACAACGGTAGATCGTTAGTGCAATGCAATGCAGTGCAAAGAAGTGCAAAGCAATGCAAAGCAATATAATGCAATGCAATACATTGCATTGCAATACATGGCAATGCAATGCAATGCAATACAATGCAATGCAATGCAACAACACACGTTATGTCTTTAATGAACATGGGAATGATTTAGTTCTAGTGTGCAATGCAATGCAATACGTGCACAACGTTAGATCGTTAGTGCAATGCAATGCAGTGCAAAGCAATGCAAATCAATGCAATGCAATGCAATACAATGCAATGCAACAACACACGTTATGTCTTTAATGAACATGGGAATGATTTAGTTCTGGTGTGCAATGCAATGCGAAAAGTGCATAATATATATGTTATTCTTCAGTGCACAACGTTAGATCGTTAGTGCAATGCAAAGCAATGCAATGCAATGCTATGCAATGCAATGCTATGCAATGCAATGCAATGCAATGCAATGCAATGCAATGCAATGCAGTGCAATGCAATGCAATTAAATGCAATGCAATGCAATGCAATGCAATGCAATGCAATGCAATGCAATACAATGCAATGCAACAGCACACTTTATGTCTTTAATCAACATGGGAATGAGGTAGTTCTGATGTGCAATGCAATGCAAAAAGTGCATAACAGATGTTATTCTTCAGTGCACAACGTTAGATCGTTAGCAAAAAGTGCACCAACAAACGTTATCTCTTTTAATGAACAAGGGAATGATTTAGTTCTGGTGTGCAATGCAATGCGAAAAGTGCATAACCTATAAGTTATTCTTCAGTGCACAACGTTAGATGTTAGTGCAATGCAATGCAATGCAATGCAGTGCAAAGCAATGCAAATAATAGCAATGCAATGCAATGCAATGCAATGCAATGCAACAACTCACGTTATATGTCTTTAATCAACATGGGAATGAGGTAGTTCTCGTGTGCAATGCAATGCAATGCAAAAAGTGCATAACATATGTTATTATTCAGTGCACAACGTTAGATCGTTAGTGCAATGCAATGCAGTACAAAGCAATGCAAATCAGTGTAATGCAATGCAATACAATGCAATGCAACAACGCACGTTATGTCTTTAATGAACATGGGAATGATTTAGTTCTGGTGTGCAATGCAATGCAAAAAGTGTATAACCTATATGGTATTCTTCAGTGCACAACGTTAAATCGTTTGTGCAATGCAATGCAACAACACATATGTTATCTCTTTAATGAACATGGGAATGGTTAAGTTCTAGTGTGCAATGCAAAAAGTGTATAACCTATATGTTATTCTTCAGTGCACAACGTTAGATCGTTAGTGCAATGCAATGCAACAACACACATACCATCTCTTTAATGAACATGGGAATGGTTAAGTTCTAGTGTGCAATGCAATGCAATGCAAAAAGTGCATAACCTATATGTTATTCTTCAGTGCACAAAGTTAGATCGTTAGTGCAATGAAATGCAGTACAAGGCATTGTAAATCAATGCAATGCAATGCAACAACACACGTTATGTCTTTAATCAACATGGGAATGAGGTAGTTCTGGTGTGCAATGCAATGCAATGCAAAAAGTGCATAACATATGTTATTCTTCAGTGCACAACGTTAAATCGTTAGTGCAATGCAATTCAATTCAATGCAATGCAAAGCAACAACACACATATCATCTCTATAATGAACTTGGGAATGATTTTGTTCTGGTGTGCAATGCAATGCGAAAAGAGCATAACCTATATGTTATTCTTCAGTGCACAACGTTAGATCGTTAGTGCAATGCAATGCAGTGCAAAGCAATGCAAAGCAATGTAATGCAATACATTGCATTGCAATACATGGCAATGCAATGCAATGCAATACAATGCAATGCAACAACACACGTTATGTCTTTAATGAACATGGGAATGATTTAGTTCTAGTGTGCAATGCAATGCAATGCAAAAAGTGCATAACCTATATGTTATTCTTCAGTGCACAACGTTACATCGCTAGTGCAATGCAATGCAACAACACACTTTATGTCTTTAATCAACATGGGAATGAGGTAGTTCTGATGTGCAATGCAATGCAAAAAGTGCATAACATATGTTATTCTTCAGTGCACAACGTTAGATCGTTAGCAAAAAGTGCACCAACAAATGTTATCTCTTTAATGAACATGGGAATGATTTAGTTCTGGTGTGCAATGCAATGCGAAAAGTGCATAACCTATAAGTTATTCTTCAGTGCACAACGTTAGATGTTAGTGCAATGCAATGCAATGCAATGCAGAGCAAAGCAATGCAAATAAAAGCAATGCAATGCAATGCAATGCAACAACTCACGTTATATGTCTTTAATCAACATGGGAAAGTTCTGGTGTGCAATGCAATGCAAAAAGTGCATAACATATGTTATTCTTCAGTGCACAACGTCGTTAGTGCAATGCAATTCAATTCAATTCAATGCAATGCAATGCAATGCAATGCAATGCAATGCAATGCAATGAAACAACACACATATCATCTCTATAATGAACTTGGGAATGATTTTGTTCTGGTGTGCAATGCAATGCGAAAAGAGCATAACCTATATGTTATTCTTCAGTGCACAACGGTAGATCGTTAGTGCAATGCAATGCAGTGCAAAGAAGTGCAAAGCAATGCAAAGCAATATAATGCAATGCAATACATTGCATTGCAATACATGGCAATGCAATGCAATGCAATACAATGCAATGCAATGCAACAACACACGTTATGTCTTTAATGAACATGGGAATGATTTAGTTCTAGTGTGCAATGCAATGCAATACGTGCACAACGTTAGATCGTTAGTGCAATGCAATGCAGTGCAAAGCAATGCAAATCAATGCAATGCAATGCAATACAATGCAATGCAACAACACACGTTATGTCTTTAATGAACATGGGAATGATTTAGTTCTGGTGTGCAATGCAATGCGAAAAGTGCATAATATGTATGTTATTCTTCAGTGCACAACGTTAGATCGTTAGTGCAATGCAAAGCAATGCAATGCAATGCTATGCAATGCAATGCTATGCAATGCAATGCAATGCAATGCAATGCAATGCAATGCAGTGCAATGCAATGCAATTAAATGCAATGCAATGCAATGCAATGCAATGCAATGCAATGCAATACAATGCAATGCAACAACACACTTTATGTCTTTAATCAACATGGGAATGAGGTAGTTCTGATGTGCAATGCAATGCAAAAAGTGCATAACAGATGTTATTCTTCAGTGCACAACGTTAGATCGTTAGCAAAAAGTGCACCAACAAACGTTATCTCTTTTAATGAACAAGGGAATGATTTAGTTCTGGTGTGCAATGCAATGCGAAAAGTGCATAACCTATAAGTTATTCTTCAGTGCACAACGTTAGATGTTAGTGCAATGCAATGCAATGCAATGCAGTGCAAAGCAATGCAAATAATAGCAATGCAATGCAATGCAATGCAATGCAATGCAACAACTCACGTTATATGTCTTTAATCAACATGGGAATGAGGTAGTTCTCGTGTGCAATGCAATGCAATGCAAAAAGTGCATAACATATGTTATTATTCAGTGCACAACGTTAGATCGTTAGTGCAATGCAATGCAGTACAAAGCAATGCAAATCAGTGTAATGCAATGCAATACAATGCAATGCAACAACGCACGTTATGTCTTTAATGAACATGGGAATGATTTAGTTCTGGTGTGCAATGCAATGCAAAAAGTGTATAACCTATATGGTATTCTTCAGTGCACAACGTTAAATCGTTTGTGCAATGCAATGCAACAACACATATGTTATCTCTTTAATGAACATGGGAATGGTTAAGTTCTAGTGTGCAATGCAAAAAGTGTATAACCTATATGTTATTCTTCAGTGCACAACGTTAGATCGTTAGTGCAATGCAATGCAACAACACACATACCATCTCTTTAATGAACATGGGAATGGTTAAGTTCTAGTGTGCAATGCAATGCAATGCAAAAAGTGCATAACCTATATGTTATTCTTCAGTGCACAAAGTTAGATCGTTAGTGCAATGAAATGCAGTACAAGGCATTGCAAATCAATGCAATGCAATGCAATGCAACAACACACGTTATGTCTTTAATCAACATGGGAATGAGGTAGTTCTGGTGTGCAATGCAATGCAATGCAAAAAGTGCATAACATATGTTATTCTTCAGTGCACAACGTTAAATCGTTAGTGCAATGCAATTCAATTCAATGCAATGCAATGCAAAGCAACAACACACATATCATCTCTATAATGAACTTGGGAATGATTTTGTTCTGGTGTGCAATGCAATGCGAAAAGAGCATAACCTATATGTTATTCTTCAGTGCACAACGTTAGATGGTTAGTGCAATGCAATGCAATGCAAATCAGTGCAAAGCAATGCAAATCAGTGTAATGCAATGCAATACAATGCAACGCAACAACACACGTTATGTCTTTAATGAACATGGGAATGATTTAGTTCTGGTGTGCAATGCAATGCAATACGTGCACAACGTTAGATCGTTAGTGCAATGCAATGCAATGCAAATCAGTGCAAAGCAATGCAAATCAGTGTAATGCAATGCAATACAATGCAATGCAACAACACACGTTATGTCTTTAATGAACATGGGAATGATTTAGTTCTGGTGTGCAATGCAATGAGAAAAGTGCATAACCTATATGTTATTCTTCAGTGCACAACGTTAGATCGTTAGTGCAATGCAATGCAATGCAATGCAATGCAATACAATGCAATGCAATGCAACAACACACGTTATGTCTTTAATCAACATGGGAATGAGGTAGTTCTGGTGTGCAATGCAATGCGAAAAGTGCATAACCTATAAGTTATTCTTCTGTGCACAACGTTAGATCGTTAGTGCAATGCAATGCAGTGCAAAGCAATGCAAAGCAATATAATGCAATGCAATACATTGCTTTGCAATACATGGCAATGCAATGCAATACAATGCAATGCAACAACACACGTTATGTCTTTAATGAACATGGGAATGATTTAGTTCTAGTGTGCAATGCAATGCAATACGTGCACAACGTTAGATCGTTAGTGCAATGCAATGCAGTGCAAAGCAATGCAAATCAATGCAATGCAATACAATGCAATGCAACAACACACGTTATGTCTTTAATGAACATGGGAATGATTTAGTTCTGGTGTGCAATGCAATGCGAAAAGTGAATAACCTATATGTTATTCTTCAGTGCACAACGTTAGATCGTTAGTGCAATGCAATGCAATGCAATGCAATGATATGCAATGCAATGCAATGCAAATAAATGCAATGCAATGCAATGCAATGCAAAACAATGCAATGCAACAACACACGTTATGTCTTTAATCAACATGGGAATGAGGTAATTCTGGTGTGCAATGCAATGCGAAAAGTGCATAACCTATAAGTTATTCTTCAGCGCACAACGTTAGATCGTTAGTGCAATGCATTGCAATGCAATGCAATGCAATGATATGCAATGCAATGCAATGCAATGCAATGCAATGCAATGCAATGCAAAGCAATGCAAAGCAATGCAAATAAATGCAATGCAATGCAATGCAATACAATGCAATGCAATGCAACAACACACTTTATGTCTTTAATCAACATGGGAATGAGGTAGTTCTGATGTGCAATGCAATGCAAAAAGTGCACCAACAAATGTTATCTCTTTAATGAACATGGGAATGATTTAGTTCTGGTGTGCAATGCAATGTGAAAAGTGCATAACCTATATGTTATTCTTTAGTGCACAAAGTTAGATCATTAGTACAATGCAATGCACTGCAGAGCAGTGCAAAGCATTGCAAATCAATGCAATGCAATGGAATGCAATGCAACAACACACGTTATGTCTTTAATCAACATGGGAAAGAGGTAGTTCTGGTGTGCAATGCAATGCAATGCAAAAAGTGCATAACTTATATGTTATTCTTCAGTGCACAACGTTAGATCGTTAGTGCAATGCAATGCAATGCAATGCAATACAATGCAATGCAACAACACACGTTATGTCTTTAATCAACATGGGAATGAGGTAGTTCTGGTGTGCAATGCAATGTGAAAAGTGCATAACCTATAAGTTATTCTTCAGTGCACAACGTTAGAACGTTAGTGCAATGCAATGCAATGCAGTGCAAAGCAATGCAAATAAATGCAATGCAATGCAATGCAATACAGTGCAATGCAACAACACACTTTATGTCTTTAATCAACATGGGAATGAGGTAGTTCTGGTGTGCAATGCAATGCGAAAAGTGCATAACCTATAAGTTATTCTTCAGTGCACAACGTTAGAACGTTAGTGCAATGCAATGCAATGCAGTGCAAAGCAATGCAAATAAATGCAATGCAATGCATTGCAATACAATGCAATGCAACAACACACTTTATCTCTTTAATGAACATGGGAATGATTTAGGTCTGTTGTGCAATGCAATGAAATGCAAAAAGTGGATAACCTATATGTTATTCTTTAGTGCACAAAGTTAGATCGTTAGTACAATGCAATGCAATGCAATGCAGTGCAAAGCATTGCAAATCAATGCAATGCAATGGAATAAAATGCAACAACACACGTTATGTCTTTAATCAACATGGGAATGAGTTAGTTCTGGTGTGCAATGCAATGCAATGCAAAAAGTGCATAACATATGTTATTCTTCAGTGCACAACGTCGTTAGTGCAATGCAATTCAATTCAATTCAATGCAATGCAATGCAATGCAACAACACACATATCATCTATATAATGAACTTGGGAATGATTTTGTTCTGGTGTGCAATGCAATGCGAAAAGAGCATAACCTATATGTTATTCTTCAGTGCACAACGTTAGATCGTTAGTGCAATGCTATGCAGTGCAAAGCAATGCAAAGCAATATAATGCAATGCAATACATGGCATTGCAATACATTGCCATGTATTGCAATGCCATGTATTGCATTGCATTATATTGCTTTGCATTGCTTTGCACTGCATTGCATTGCACTGCAACAACACACCTTATATCTTTAATGAACATTGATCATTGCATTGCCATGTATTGCAATGCCATGTATTGCATTGCATTATATTGCTTTGCATTGCTTTGCACTGCATTGCATTACAATGCAACAACACACGTTATATCTTTAATGAACATGGGAATGATTTAGTTCTAGTGTGCAATGCAATGCAATACGTGCACAACGTTAGATCGTTAGTGCAATGCAATGCAGTGCAAAGCAATGCAAATCAATGCAATGCAATACAATGCAATGCAACAACACACGTTATGTCTTTAATGAACATGGGAATGATTTAGTTCTGGTGTGCAATGCAATGCGAAAAGTGCATAACCTATATGTTATTCTTCAGTGCACAACGTTAGATCGTTAGTGCAATGCAATGCAATGCAATGCAATGCAATGCAAATGCAATGCAAATAAATGCAATGCAATGCAATGCAATGCAATGCAATGCAATGCAATGCAATGCAATGCAAATGCAATGCAAATAAATGCAATGCAATGCAATGCAATACAATGCAATGCAATGCAACAACACACTTTATGTCTTTAATCAACATGGGAATGAGGTAGTTCTGATGTGCAATGCAATGCAAAAAGTGCATAACATATGTTATTCTTCAGTGCACAACGTTAGATCGTTAGCAAAAAGTGCACCAACAAACGTTATCTCTTTAATGAACATGGGAATGATTTAGTTCTGGTGTGCAATGCAATGCGAAAAGTGCATAACCTATAAGTTATTCTTCAGTGCACAACGTTAGATGTTAGTGCAATGCAATGCAAATAAAAGCAATGCAATGCAATGCAATGCAACAACTCACGTTATGTCTTTAATCAACATGGGAATGAGGTAGTTCTCGTGTGCAATGAAATGCAAAAAGTGCATAACCTATATGTTATTCTTTAGTGCACAAAGTTAGATCGTTAGTGCAATGCAATGCAATGCATTGCAGTGCAAAGCATTGCAAATCAATGCAATGCA
This sequence comes from Vimba vimba, assembly GCA_022828995.1. Taxonomy (NCBI): domain Eukaryota; kingdom Metazoa; phylum Chordata; class Actinopteri; order Cypriniformes; family Leuciscidae; genus Vimba; species Vimba vimba. Next base: position 28,296,735 of record CM040839.1, read on the forward strand.
ATGCAACAACACACGTTATGTCTTTAATCAACATGGGAATGAGGTAGTTCTGGTGTGCAATGCAATGCAATGCAAAAAGTGCATAACATATGTTATTCTTCAGTGCACAACGTCGTTAGTGCAATGCAATTCAATTCAATGCAATGCAATGCAATGCAACAACACACATATCATCTCTATAATGAACTTGTGAATGATTTTGTTCTGGTGTGCAATGCAATGCGAAAAGAGCATAATATATATGTCATTCTTCAGTGCACAACGTTAGATCGTTAGTGCAATGCAATGCAGTGCAAAGCAATGCAAAGCAATGTAATGCCATACAATGCAATGCAACAACACACGTTATGTCTTTAATGAACATGGGAATGATTTAGTTCTGGTGTGCAATGCAATGCAATACGTGCACAACGTTAGATCGTTAGTGCAATGCAATACAGTGCAAAGCAATGCAAATCAATGCAATGCAATACAATGCAATGCAACAACACACGTTATGTCTTTAATGAACATGGGAATGATTTAGTTCTGGTGTGCAATGCAATGCAATGCAAAAAGTGCATAACCTAAATGTTATTCTTCAGTGCACAACGTTAGATCGTTTGTGCAATGCAATGTAATGCAACAACAAACGTTATGTCTTTAATCAACATGGGAATGAAATGCAATGCAAAAAGTGCATAATTTATATGATGATAAATCAGCTATACAGAGGTCCCCTTTTGACCTTTTGAACTTATTTGTGGTCAAAGTGTCCTAAAATTTTTCAAACTATAGAAAGTTATAGACTCCTTTTGATGATAAATCAGCTATACAGAGGTCCCCTTTTGACCTCATGAACATATTTCTGGCCAAAGAGTCCTTGATCTTGGGCTTTCTATACATACTCATAGACTCCTTCTGATGCTTCATAAGCCATATAGATGTCCATATCTGACCTTTTGAACTTATTTGTGGTCAAAGTGTCCTAAAATTTTTCAAACTATAGAAAGTTATAGACTCCTTTTGATGATAAATCAGCTATACAGAGGTCCCCTTTTGACCTCCTGAACATATTTCTGGCCAAATAGTCCTCGATCTTGCGTTTTCTATAAATACTTCTAGACTCCTTCTGATGCTTTATAAGCCATATAGATGTCCATATCTGACCTTTTGAACTTATTTGTGGTCAAAGTGTCCTAAAATTTTTCAAACTATAGAAAGTTATAGACTCCTTTTGATGATAAATCAGCTATACAGAGAAAGTTAATCCTTTTGACCTCCTGAACATATTTCTGGCCAAAGAGTCCTCGATCTTGGGCTTTCTATACATACTCATAGACTCCTTCTGGTGCTTCATAAGCCATATAGATTTCCATATCTGACATTTTGAACTTATTTGTGGTCAAAGTTTCCTATAATTTTTCAAACTATAGAAAGTTATAGACTCCTTTTGATGATAAATCAGCTATACAGAGGTCCCCTTTTGACCTCCTGAACATATTTCTGGCCAAAGAGTCCTCGATCTTGGGCTTTCTATACATACTCATAGACTCCTTCTGGTGCTTCATAAGCCATATAGATTTCCATATCTGACATTTTGAACTTATTTGTGGTCAAAGTGTCCTAAAAAAAATTCTAACTATATAAAGTTATAGACTCCTTTTGATGATAAATCAGCTATACAGAGGTCCCCTTTTGACCTCATGAACATATTTCTGGCCAAAGAGTCCTCGATCTTGGGCTTTATATACATACTCATAAACTCCTTCTGATGCTTCATAAGCCATATAGATGTCCATATCTGACCTTTTGAACTTATTTGTGGTCAAAGTGTCCTAACATTTTTTCAAACTATATAAAGTTATAGACTCCTTTTGATGATAAATCAGCTATACAGAGGGCCCCTTTTGACCTCATGAACATATTTCTGGCCAAGAGTCCATTGATCTTGGGCTTTCTATACATACTCATAAACTCCTTTTGATGCTTCATAAGCCATATAGATGTCCTTATCTGACCTTTTGAACTTATTTTTGGTCAAAGTGTACTCAAAATTTTTCAAAGAAATATAAAGTTATAGACTCCTTTTCATGGTACATCAGCTATACAGAGGTCCCCTTTTGACCTCAACATATTTCTGGCCAAAGAGTCCTCGATCTTGGGCTTTCTATACATACTCAGACTCCTTCTGATGCTTCATAAGCCATATAGATGTCCATATCTGACCTTTTGAACTAATTTGTGGTCAAAGTGTCCTCAAAAATTTTCAAACTATATAAAGTTATAGACTCATTTTGATGATAAATCAGCTATACGAGGTCCCCTTTGAACCTCCTTAACATATTTCTGGCCAAAGAGTCCTCAAAAATTTTCAAACTATATGAAGTTATTGAGTCCTTTTGATGATGAATCAGCTATACAGAGGTCCCCTTTTGACCTCAACATATTTCTGGCCAAAGAGTCCTCGATTTTGGGCTTTCTATACATACTCAGACTCCTTCTGATGCTTCATAAGCCATATAGATGTCCATATCTGACCTTTTGAACTAATTTGTGGTCAAAGTGTACTAACATTTTTTCAAACTATATAAAGTTATAGACTCATTTTGATGATAAATCAGCTATACGAGGTCCCCTTTTTGACCTCCTGAACCTGTTTCTGGCCAAAGAATCCTCGATCTTGGGCTTTCTATACATACTCATAGACTCCTTCTGATGCTTCATAAGCCATATAGATGTCCATATCTGACCATTTGAACTTATTTGTGGTCAAAGTGTCCTCAAAAATGTTCAAACTATATAAAGTTATAGACTCATTTTGATGATAAATCAGCTATACAGAGGTCCCCTTTTTGACCTCAACACATTTCTGGCCAAAGAGTCCTTGATCTTGGGCTTTCTATACATACTCATAGACTCCTTCTGATGCTTCATAAGCCATATAGATGTCCATATTTGACCATTTGAACTTATTTGTGGTCAAAGATGTCCTCAAAAATTTTCAAACTATATAAAGTTATAGACTCATTTTGATGATAAATCAGCTATACAGAGGTCCCCTTTTTGACCTCAACACATTTCTGGCCAAAGAGTCCTTGATCTTGGGCTTTCTATGTGCATTGCACACTCATAGATTCCTTCTGATGCTTCATTAGCAATATAGATGTCCATATCTGTCCTTTTGAACTTATTTGTGGTCAAAGTGTCCTCAAAAATTTTTCAAACTATATAAAGTTATTGAGTCCTTTTGATGATGAATCAGCTATACAGAGGTCCCCTTTTGACCTCCTTAACATATTTCTGAATTTTCAAACTATATAAAGTTATAGACTCCTTTTGATGATAAATCATATACAGAGGTCCCCTTTTGACCTCCTTAACATATTTCTGAATTTTCAAACTATATAAAGTTATAGAGTCCTTTTGATGATGAATTATAGACTCCTTTTTGATGATAAATAAGCTATACAGAGGTCCCCTTTGGACCTCCTTAACATATTTCTGGCCAAAGAATCCTCGATCTTGGGATTTCTATACATACTCAGACTCCTTCTGATGCTTCATAAGCCATATAGATGTCCATATCTGACCTTTTGAACTAATTTGTGGTCAAAGTTTACTCAAAATTTTTCAAACTATATAAAGTTATGGACTCATTTTGATGATAAATCAGCTATACAGAGGGCCCCTTATGACCTCCTTAACATATTTCTGAATTTTCAAACTATATAAAGTTATAGAGTCCTTTTGATGATGAATTATAGACTCCTTTTTGATGATAAATCAGCTATACAGAGGGCCCCTTATGACCTCCTGAACATATTTCTTTTCAAAGGGTTTCTTATTATGTTAATTCAGCCATACAGAGGTTCCTATTTGAACTACTGAACACATTTTTGGCCAAAGAGTCTTTGAACATTAACTTTCTCTGTTTATTGACTTCTCTTAATAATACATCAGCCATTCAAAAGCCCATATTTGACCCATTGAATATATTTCTGACCACAGAGAAATACGATCTTGAACTTTCTAAACATACTCATAGACTGCTTCTGATGTATCTTCTATCCGATCTGCTATCCGATGTATTTGAACAGTAGTTCAAATTTTATATTTTGAACATATTTCTGGACATGAGACCTTGAACTTTAAATTTCTAGACTAATTTCTTTTACAATCCTTTTGATGTTTCATCAGCCATACAGTTGTTCAAAATTTGACCTATTGAACATTTCTATAACCAAAGTGTCCTCGATCTTGATCATTCTATACATACTCATAGGCTTGTTCTGATGTTTCATCATTGAGACAGAAGTCCATTATTGACCTACTGAACATATTTCTGTCAAAAGAATTATCAAAGTTTAACACTAGACTGTTTTTGATTTTATATCCACCATACAGTACTCTATATTTGACCAAGAGAACATATTTCTGGCCAAAGAGACCTTGATCTTATTTTTTCTATACATGCTCATTGACTCCTTCTGATGTTTCATCAGCCAGATAATTGTCCACAATTGACCTACTGAACATATTTCTGCCCGAAGAGTCTAAGAAATTGAACTTTCTAATCATAATCGTTGATTTCTGATGTTTCATCAGCCAGACAGCAGTCCATATTTGACATGAACATATTTCTGGCAAAAGAGTCCTTGATCTTGAACTTTTTAAACATACTCATAGACTCTTTCTGGTGTTTCATCAGCCATGCTGTAGTTCTGATTTGACATAATGAACATATTTCTGACCGAAGAGTCCTCGATCTTGAACTTTTTAAACATACTCATATTTCAGATAGGACATCGGCTAGACAATTGTCCATAATGACATTTAAAAAAAAAAAAATGTATGTACTCATGCGAGTGTATGACTCATGCGGTTTCTTCAGCCATACAGTAGTTCAGATTTGACATATTGAACATATTTCTGACTGAAGAGCCCTTGATCTTGAACTTTCTATTCATACTTACAGACTCTTTCAGATAATACATCGGCCAGACAATTGTCCATACTGACTGTTGAACATATTTCTGGCCAACGAGTCTATGAACTTGAACTTTCTACACATGCTCATTGACTTTTTCAATGAATTGAAACTCTTTTTCATCAGCCAGACAGTAGTCCATAATTGACCCGCTCAAAATATTTCTGTTAAAAGAGTCCTCGATCTTGAACTTTCTATACATGATAATTGACTCCTTATGATGATTCATCAGCCAGACAATTTGCCATAATTGACCTTCTGAACATATTTCTACCCAAAGAGTCCATAAATTTAAACTTTTTATATAAAATCATTAGCTTCTTGTGATGTTTAATCAGCCAGACAGCAGTCCATAAATGACCTACTGGACATTTTTCTGGCAAAAGAGTCCTCGATCGTGAACTTTCTATACATACTCATAGACTCCTTCTGATGCTTCATAAACCATATAAAAGTCCAAATCTGACCTATTGAACTTATTTGTGGTCAAAGTGTCCTAAAAAAAAGATCTTGTCAATGGGTCCTCAAAAGGTTTTAAACTATATAAACTTATAGGTAACACTTTCTTTTGATGGTCCCTTTTGAACATTCTGTTGACTATAAGTAGCTTTGCAACTACATGTCAACTAACTTTCATTAGAGTATTAGTAGAGTGTCTGCTTAATATCTACTAACTTTTTATTGTGATGCTCCTCCAACAGACATTCTACTGACTATAAGTAACTTTGCAACTACATGTCAGCTTATTCTAACCCTAACCATACCAGTCTACTAATACTCTACTAACACTCTAATGAGAGTTAGTAGACATGTAGGTGTGACGCTACTTATAGTCAACAGAATGTGTTAAAGGGACCATCAAAATAAAGTGAAACCAACTCCTTCTGATGTTAAATCAGCCAGACAGAGATCCCTTTTTGAACTACTGAACATATTTTTATGCCTATGGGTACTCGAAACTTGAACTTTCTATACATACTCGTTGACTCCATCTGATGTAACATCAGCCATACAGAAGTCCATAATTGACCCAAGGAACATATTTCTGGCCAAAGAGTCCTCGATCTTACACTTTCTATACATACTCATAGTCTCTTTCTGATTCTTCATAAACATAAATATATATAAATATATATGTCCCTATATGACCTATTATTATTTCTGGTCAAAGGTTCCTCGAAATGTTTTAAACTATGTAAAATTGTAGACTCCTTCTGATGATAAATCAGACCAAAAGAGTTCAAATTTTGACTCTTGAGTCAATAGAGAGTTAATGTTCAATGATTCTTTGGCCAAAAATATATTCAGAGGGTCACATATGGACACCTGTTAAAGTGTCATCAGAAGAAGTGTCATCATACTCATAGAGTCCTTCTGGTGCTTCATAAGATGTCCATATCTGACCTTTTGAACTTTTTTGTGGTCAAAGTGTCCTCAAAAATTTTCAAACTATATAAAGTTATAGACTCCTTTTGATTAATTCTTTGCTAAAATTTTGAGGACACTTTGACCACAAATAAGTTCAAAAGGTCAGATATGGACATCTATATGGCTTATGAAGCATCAGAAGGAGTCTATGAGTATGTGTAGAAAGCCCAAGATCGAGGACTCTTTAGTCAGAAATATATTCCTTGGGTCAAAAATGGACTTCTGTATGGTTGACGTAACATCAGAAAGAGTCAACGAGTATATATGGAAAGGTCAAGTTTCGAGTACTCCCTGACCAGAAAAAAATTCAGTATGTCAAATATGGACTTTTGTCAGGATGATATAACATCCGAAGATATCAATCTCAATGTATTGTATTAATCTTTTTTTTGACTCTTTGGCCAGAAATATGTCCAGGAGGTCAACAGGGGACCTCTGTATAGCTGACTTATGAAAAGAAGTCTATAACTTTATATAGTTTGAAAAATTTTGAGTAGTTTGACTACAAATAAGTTCAAAAGGTCAGATATGGACATCTTATTCTTCATGCTTATGAAGCATCAGGAGTCAATGCGTATGTATAGAAATCGAGGACTCTTTGGCCAGAAATATGTTACTTTGGTCAAATATGGACTTCTGTATGGTTGACTGCAGTTGATCAGCAGTCGAAGAGTATGTATAGAAAGTTAACATCAGTTGACTGAATGTATAAGTAGGTTAATGTGCAGTGATGGAAAATGATTGCACTAGCTGTTGCTTTACAATGGACACAATTAACTCATTCCGGTGAGCAACGATAGAATGCACTGAAGAATAAACATACAGATACTTTTCGCATTGCATTTCACACCCAAACTAACTCCTTACCATGTTCATTAAAGAGATAACATTTTGCATTGCATTGCACGATCTAACGTTGTGCATTGAAGAATAACATATAGGCTATGCACTTTTTGCATTGCATTGCACTGCACACCAGAACTAACTCCTTTCCATGTTCATTAAAGAGATAACATATGTTTTGCAACTTTGCATTGCTTTGCACAAACGATCTAACGTTGTGCATTGAAGAGTAACATATAGGCTGTGCACTTTTTGCATCACATTGCACACCAGAACTAACTCCTTTCCATGCTCATTAAAGAGATAACATGTTGCATTGCATTGCACAAACGATCTAACATTGTGCATTGAAGAATAACATATAGGCTGTGCACTTTTTGCATTGCATTGCACACCAGAACTAACTCCTTCAAATGTTCATTAAAGAGATAACATTTTGCATTGCACAAACGATCTAAAGTTGTGCATTGAAGAGTAAAATAGACCATGCACTTTTTGCATTGCGTTGCACAAACGATCTTGTGCATTGAAGAAAACATATAGGCTATGCACTTTTTACTTTGCATTGCACACCAGAACTAACTCCTTCAAATGTTTATTAACATGAATGTTTATTAACATTAACATGATTGCACTGCATAAACGATCTAACGTAGTGCAATGAATAATATTATTTAAACTTCATGCATTGCATTGCATTGCACACCAGAACTAACTCAACTCCATGTTCATTAAATAGATAACGTGTGTTGTTGCATTGCATTGCACAAACGATCTAACGTTGTGCACTGAAGAATAACATATAGGCTATGCACTTTTTGCATTGCATTGCATTGCATTGCACACCAGATCTAACTCCTTCCCATGTTCATTAAAGAGATAACATATGTTATGCAACATTGAATTGCTTTGCACAAACGATCTAACGTTGTGGATTGAAGAATAACATATATGCTAATAACATATAACATATATGCATGCATTGTATTGCATTGCACACCAGAACTAACTCCTTTCCATGTTCACTAATAACATTTTGCATTGCATTGCATTGCAGAAACGATCTAACGTTGTGCACTGAAGAATAACATTTAGGGTATGCACTTTTTGCATTGCATTGCCCTCCAGAACTAACTCCTTCAAATGTTGATTAAAGAGATAACATTTTGCATTGCACAAAGGATCTAACGTTGTTATTTCATTGCACACCAGAACTAAATCCTTTCCATTGTTCACAATAACATGTTGCACTGCATTGCATTGCATTGCAGAAATGATCTAACGTTGTGCAATGAAGAATAACATTTAGGGTATGCACTTTTTGCATTGCATTGCACACCAGAACTAACTCCTTCAAATGTTTATTAAAGAGATAACATTTTACATTGCATTGCACAAACGATCTAACGTTGTGCATTGAAGAATAACATATAGTCTATGCACATGTTGCATTGCATTGCACAAACGATCTAACGTTGTGCATTGAAGAATAACATATAGTCTATGCACATGTTGCATTGCATTGCACAAACGATCTAACGTTGTGCATTGAAGAATAACATATAGGCTATGCACTTGTGAAATATAGCAGACCACCTGTTTTACAGTTTTTCTCAGTCACTTTGGTGCATTTCTCACATCACTATTTACATTTACACAACAGTTAATGCAGTTCTCAAAACAATTAGTACAAACTGCAAAACCTAGTTGATAACCTGCAAAAGCGTGTCACTTGCTCAAAATGGATAGCTCATTCCTCAAAAGCAAGTATTCATGTCAATGAAAGTGTCAGTGTCATCAAGATGAAAAGTCCTGACACCATTGTTTATGAACAAGATAGTCAAATGGCTTTGTCATGTTTTCATTATGACAGTTTAATCTGTAAATGTTTTCCAGTGCAAAAAAGTCAGATCTTGGTGACACTACCTGAAAATGCACAGCCATTTGCACAGCCATTTGAAAAATACAGTAAAGTTACACATTACTGTATTTAGTGAGGTAACTGAGTACAAGACACTGAATATGTATGTTTCACATTTTTACTACATAGGCTCTTTGCAATTCTAATTTGTTCACAGCATTGTGCAAAAGAAAAAATACACCCTTATTTACAACAAACATAAACTCCCTTTGGGTAGAGCTGTGCACAACTGCAAACAATATTGCAGTACATACTGGAACTGAACATACAACATACATAGTACTGTAATCATTCATGCACATCCAGACGTTCCTCATCAGTGAAAGCTGAGATTCACCTGAGAGAAATTGTTCAATTTAGGAGACATTTTCAGGAAAAAAAAAGATTTAAAAAAATGTGTAAAATTTGCTTGACCGATTTTGACAACTAGTTCAACATTTTTGTATGTAATGACTCAAGCAATGAAATGAGGACTGTTAGTTTTATATGGAATGACTATTCAGCATTCACAAGTATAGTTAATTTTGACTGACATGAGCAAATGATAATGTTATAAAACAGCAGAGAGTTGTATGAAAGCAATTGATGCATGTCCAAAAGCATTTGCAATTTGTTGGAAGGAATGAGAAACTATGATGTGCACAAATGACTAAATGTTGTGGAGGTTGAACTAACTGTTGTGCAAATGTAAATAGTGATGTGAGAAATGCACCAAAGCGACTGAGAAAAACTGTAAATACCAGTTTAAAAAAGGTGGTCTGTTATAGTCAGACAGACAGAAAGATAGAAGATTAGATAGATAGATAGATAGATAGATAGATAGATAGATAGATAGATAGATAGATAGATAGATAGATAGATAGATAGATAGATAGATAGATAGATAGATAGATTTTTCTAGTACATCTTAAATATAGAGGTCATGACAAATAAGAGTTCCAGATGGACAAATTTAAATGCAAAAACCAGTGGAATAACAATATCTTAAAAGAAACGAGAGAGTGGCAAACTTTGAAGTAGGATTAAAGTTTTAATTAGTTGTAAAGCTTGAAGTGTAAAGCTTGTTCTCATACACAGATATGGCCTATTTATGAATGAAATTCATGCTTTTATTTGTCATTTAAACTGATGCAAACAGGGAAAGAGAGTAGAAAACACTTATTATCCTGTCGCCCCCTCTAGTGGACAGCATTGAGTATTACGGCCTTCATTGCTCAGAGAACGCAAGTCAATGGATTTTTTGGGAAAGTAAGTCTGACCAGTTAGAAAAGAGTCAGACCAGTCTGAAGGTCTGAGCTGAGTTTGGTGAAGCATTAAAGGCGGAGTAAATTTCTCATAATAATATTACATAATAATAATGTTTAAATATATGCTTGCTTTCTCAAGCCAAAATAATAAAGAAAACTCAGAGAAACATCGACCAATTCAGTATTTAATAAAATTGTACAAAAAATCCATCATTCGAGACGTTTTTTATTTAATATTGAAAGTAGAAAAATTAGAAAACAGTTCCTTTTTCGATTTTTCATTTTTTTCCAAACCCTAACTTAATATTCTGTCGTTTCGAAGCAGTAAAATTTATATTTTTATTTGTGTACATTAATGACCTTTGAAAAATAAAGTAAACAACATGATGCGAGATGCGCTGCTTTAGTGCGTCTCAGTCTCCTTGAACATCTTTCTGGCGCACACCAAAAATGAACCAAAATAGAGTGAATAGACTTCTGACACGCCTACTTTTGAAAGTCAACATTTAGATTATTTTAAGTAAAATGCATTATATAGTCACTTATAAAACACACAAAACACAGCGTGGTTCATGATAAAGAAAATAAAAAAACCCGTGACTTTACAGTTCGGAAAATAGGAAAATAGCAAACCCCTGGCACTTGAGAACTCTGGTCTACAAAGAAGAAAAGCCCTGTCTAGTCTATTCCCCAGTGCGGGTTGTGTCGAGCCATTCGTTAGTCTGGTTGATGGAAAACATATGAAAAAGTTGCAATAAACGCGTTAAGAATTCGCACAACGGAGGACTCTTATTCTGCAGTGCAGAACTGAGGAAGAACTGATGACGGGACAGTTTGATATTCGGCTGACAAATCAGAGGAAAGGGGCGTTTCATTCCTGCCCATGTGTAGAAATCGAATATTCAAGCTGTTTATTAATTTTTCTACCTCAGAACGAAAAACGAAAACTGAAGCTGAATTAATGTTTTTCGTTTTTTTTTTTTTGAAAAAAAAATGAAAAAACGAAATAGGAACCGTTTTCTCATTTTTCTACTTTCAATATTAAATCAAAAAACGACTGAACGAATGATACACGGATTGATTTTGTTTTCCAAATGCATTGTTGTCATCAAATATTAGAAAATTGTAACGCTTTGCAGTTCTTTGTTCAATTTGAAATGTAATAATCAGAAATGAGAAAACGGCCCCTTTATTCGTTTTTTCGTTTTCCACATCTGGGCGCCCTGACACGCCCCCTTCCGCCGATTGGTCAAGCAAATCTGAGCATGTGACGTCATCAGTTGTCGCTCAGGTCTGTTCAACAAAATAATAGTCTCTACTATGGCTACAGATTCTTAAACTGTACAGGGCAGGTCCTATTGGGCTTTCTTCTGTGCAACTTTACACGTTTCACAGAAATCATTACATCAGAAATATTAATTATTAGTCTGCCACCAGCCTGTTTTATTTAGCTGTGTGTGGTGAAGCTGCGCTTGACAGCGCCGAGCGGGAGAGGCTCACTGACTAATGTTCAGTCAGCAGTCAGAACTTTTCTTTTAGACGCTCCGTTTTGCCACGGGATGGTGATTGCAAATACTGTAATGCCAATCGGCTGAGGGTGGGTACCGATGATGGTGAAATACATTTTTACTGAAACTGAAACATAGCCGCGACCCGCGAGAATGAGACAGATGATTGACAGGACGATAGCGGAGGCAATTAAAGGCGCAAGAGAACTTATGTTAACAAAAACATAAATAAAAAAAGTGTTTAATATAAGTGACTTTGTCTTTGTTTTATTGTTTTTGTTGTTTTTAATCAAATAATTGTGAACCACAAACTGAGCCTTCGTTTTAAAGGGCAATTTCCAAATATATTTTATTCATTTGTTATAATATGGGTATTTTATAATACAGCATAAATAAAAACAAACACACGTAATATGTATGCCTATAGGCAAAACACCACAGTTTTTTGGTTTTGTTTGTGTGAACTTTCATCCCCAACCATTTCTTCATGCTCCACGCTCAGCACCCCTACTTCCCATGGTAGGCCTATAATTAACATGTAAAATCTTTGGTATTTGTAATCTATATGTAATATTTAAAAACACTTTACAGTGTGATGGAAATAAACTTTTCTTAAAGCGTGTTGTATACTGTAATAGACAATTGTCCTGCAGAATGATGAGTTTTTTTGTAAGAAAAACATTGCGAGCAAATGTCGAATTGTTGTTTAAAATATAAATCAACAACGTAAGAGGCTTTAGGCTGTCTGATGAACTCTGTATGAACAAACACACAGCTTTGCAGTATAGGTGGCACAGAAGCAGCATCTGACCCTGCATTTTTAGATGTACAACACACTGTCTAATGCAGGCAGCTCAAAGGAGGCACTGTGAATTTGCATAGAAATTTCATTCTAAGCGGCCATTAAATGTGAAGTGACAACATGAAACTCTACTTTCAATATACCTGTATATAAAAAAGCAAGTCAGCCTGATAATGATTGAATACCAATTTACTCATTTAGGCTCACAATAAGCAGATTACATAATTATACCATGAAAAAAAAATTATATAGGCTATATATATATATATATATATATATATATATATGTGTGTGTGTGTGTGTGTGTGTGTGTGTGTGTGTGTGTGTGTGTGTGTGTGGTCTCATGAGAAATAGCCGCTGTTTTGTTTGAGCGCGATTATTGTTTGGAAAAGACGCACAGTATCTAATAAAACACACGATCCACAGCAAGCCGACCCCGTCTCCTTCCTTCTTCCCACAAACGAACTTTTGTGGACGGACGTCAACATTAGACGTGCGGAAGACGTCGGAAAAAGACGTAATCTGGCGTCACAGTCTGCACCTTCAAGGGGAGCAAAATTGGACGTGCAAAAACGACGTAGAAAATACGTCGTTTCGACGGGTCTATGCGCAGTGGGATGCCATCAAGAACATTTATTGATTCCACAGGAACTTGATCCAGTTTCCCCCATTTTTACTAATAACTACTTTGTGTTAATTCAGAGGACAGTAAGGCAAACTATTAAGCATGAACTTGATGAACAGGATCAATTAACATTTTCAAAGCATTTTGGAACTCTTCTTGGTGGAAATTGACAGCACGTTCAAAAAGAGATGAAATGTCAGGATACTGCAAAGAAAAAGTATGGAGTTCAATTGCCTTTGCAATATTTTGCATTTATATATTTTTGTATGTATTTTATAGTTTTCAGATGATTTGATATAATTTAATTGATTAGTTTAAATACACATACTTTATCTGTTTGATTATTGTATTATATTTAATACAATATATCTTCAGTTTAAACCATAAACGCATGCTCTCCATTCAAGTGGACATCTGAAAATCTCTTTGAAAAATTTGTAAAATTAAAAATAAAAAATAAAATCTTGTTTTCCATGCCCTAAGAGCAATAAAAACACATAGGAAAAAAAAATCCTGACTGAGGTTATCATAATTCATGCATGAAATGGTTAAACACTTTTTTTATTTATGTTTTTGTTAACATAAGTTCTCTTGCGCCTTTAATTGCCTCCGCTATCGTCCTGTCAATCATCTGTCTCATTCTCGCGGGTCGCGGCTATGTTTCAGTTTCAGTAAAAATGTATTTCACCATCATCGGTACCCACCCTCAGCCGATTGGCATTACAGTATTTGCAATCACCATCCCGTGGCAAAACGGAGCGTCTAAAAGAAAAGTTCGGACTGCTGACTGAACATTAGTCAGTGAGCCTCTCCCGCTCGGCGCTGTCAAGCGCAGCTTCACCACACACAGCTAAATAAAACAGGCTGGTGGCAGACTAATAATTAATATTTCTGATGTAATGATTTCTGTGAAACGTGTAAAGTTGCACAGAAGAAAGCCCAATAGGACCTGCCCTGTACAGTTTAAGAATCTGTAGCCATAGTAGAGACTATTATTTTGTTGAACAGACCTGAGCGACAACTGATGACGTCACATGCTCAGATTTGCTTGACCAATCGGCGGAAGGGGGCGTGTCAGGGCGCCCAGATGTGGAAAACGAATTTTGAATTCATTTATTCGTTTTTTTGCCTGTGAACCAAAAAACGAAAAATCAAGCCGAAATCTCGTTTTTTCGTTTTTTTGAAAAAACGAAAAAACGAATAAAGGGGCCGTTTTCTCATTTCTGATTATTAAATTTTAAATTGAACAAAGAACTGCAAAGCGTTACACGGACCACATTCCGGTCCGGGTATCGTTCGTTCATTTGTTTTTGCTTTCACATATGAAAACGAAAAAACGAGAAAACAGCTCCTTTTTCCGTTTTCTCGTTTTTTTTAGAAAAACGAAAAAACGAAATTATGACTTGATTTTTGGTTTTCCCGTTCTTGCACGGAAATCAGAAAAAAACACTTGATATTCTGATTTTCCCCTGTGGGTGGTGCTAAATCTGATTGGCAGGAAAGGCATTCATTATTTTTTAAATTAAGAGTTAACCCATACTGTATTTGTTAGCCTCTAAAATTAATAGTCTATATGCAATTGTTACCCAATTATTTGGCTTAACTGACTGAAAAAATCTATTGAAATAGCCTAAATGTAAACATGTTCACGCATTGACAGTGGTCAGGGTGGTTATCAGACAAAAGGCAGAATGGAGAGAAGGCCCTTCTTAGTGCATTCCTTCGCAATATAGGTTTCTTTTGCCTTCCCTTGCCAATAGATTTTGCTATCCCTTTATATCTTCCCGATATACTCTTGCTCAGGCCATCCTTAAAAATATTTTGGTTTGCTGTAACAACCCCAAAAAAAAAAAAAAAAAAAAGGCGTCGGTATATTTTTTTTTTTCAAGATTCAATGTAAAAAAAAAGTACAAATTTGGTCAAGGTGATTACGTAGGTATGAATTTAAACACATTTGCATATCGGGACTTCACTGACAGTTTTCCAGAACTTCGTGAAAGTTAAAGAGGTGTCGAGAAAAAAAAAAAGATTTTGATAAAAAAAAAAAAATAAAAAATAAATAATATATATATATATATATATATATATATATATATATATATATATATATATATATATATATATATATATATATATATATATATATCGAATATAGAACTGGGAAAAGTAATGATTATAGCAAGGAGGCATTTCATTTGTTTATTAATAAACAAGTGTTTTTTTGTGTCACATTTGGCTGCAAAGATGAAGTTGACGAACTTGACGCCATCTTCGCAGTAGTGAACTTGCCAGAGAGAAATGCACATTTCATAGGGTGGGATTACAATAAGCAGAGAGCAGTCTGTTTTTTTTTTCTTTTTAAATTGTTTTGTTTAAAAGTAGCCTACTCATTCCAAGCTTTTTATAGATATATAGTTCTCAGGTCTGTGAGGCAAGTAGCTTACGCTGAGTTTCGGTTTATTTAAGAGAGCTCCAGTTCACGCGCCGGCGCCTCTGCGTCCTGATTATTGCCTGCTATATTTACCTCTTATTTATTAAACCCAGGAAATTGGTTGATGAAACATTGATTTAAATTAAGATACAATTAATACAAAACGAAATACACTTTAAAGAAAGACTTTCTACAAAAACAAACTTAATGAAGTGGGCAAAATCATGTCTGCCCACTCCATTTGTCTCCCGATATTTTCGGGATCATCTTATCTTATTCATGCTTTTCACTTTTCATATAATCAACATAGATGAATTTTTAAAAAAATATATTACCTATTTTATTAAACCATGAAAATGAAACTAAATCGTTTTTAATGAATAGTTGTAGCCTATTCATTAAAAACTATTTAGTTTAATATTCACGTTTTAATAAAATATATATATTTTTAAATGTTATTTAAACAGGCCTAGCCTACAGTACAGAGAAATTTAATGTCGGAGCGTCTTTCCGGTGAGAATGTGTGGGGGGAGAGATACGATTTAATAATCGAATATTATTTTGCTTGATGTGCCAATCCTTAATATTTGGTGTTTTAAATGCCTGTTTGAGGTCTCTGTGAAAGTTTTAAAGCAGTATTTTAGTGCCGCTTTCAGAGCAGCACGTCCGTAACATTGTTTCTTCCTCATAAATGCAAACACGAAAAATAAAATAAAATGAATATATTATATCATGTTTTGTGGAGAGTCGACCCTTCTTCATCCGTTTTGGTTTGCGCAAAATTCGAATTACTAAAACATATTTTACCACCTAAAAGTTTTTTTTTTTTTTTGTGTCATGTCCGGACCGTAACGCAAGTGTATTTCCCTCATATTAAATATAAAACGCATGTGTAGACTAGGGTGACCACCTGTCCCGAAATTTGAAGCTTTGTCCCGCGTCCCGCAAGTCATAAGAAGTGTCCCGCATTTTAATTTTGTCTTCGTCATTTTATTTCATCGTCCTTTAAATTACAATTCTACAATAAAAAAATGTTAATAAGAAAACACTGAACATGGGCAGCGCAGCCGTTATTATTGGTTCTAGCCAGAGCGGGAAAACAAACACTGAGAAAAAAAACCCCACACAGACAAAAAAAAAAAAAAAAAAAAAACTGCAACAGAAAAATGGATCTATCCGGAGCTCCCGAGAAGAAAAAGCGTCTTTGTTTAAGGAATGGAAGAAAAAATATACATGGTTAAAACCAGTTACAGGTGACCCTAAGAAAGGAGATGCAGTGTATGCCACCGAAGTTTCACCATCACGCATGGAGGTGAGGGGGATATAAGGAGGCATGGAGATGGGGAAAGTCACAAGAGAAATGCACAAAGAAATGCTAATGCTAGCATGACAAGTTTTTTCTCTCCACCGAAAGATGGGAACCAAAATAAAATCACAGCAGCTGAAGTGACAAGTGTCTACCATAATGTGCAGCATGGTTTATCGTATAGGTCAGGCGACTACTAAAATAGCCCCAGTCATTTTCCCCGATTCAGAAATAGCAAAGAAGCTGGCTTGTGGAAGAACGAAGAGTGCGTCTATTGTTACAGGTGTGCTTGCCACCAGCATCTTTAGAAACATGCTTGAAACAGTTAAAGGTGCCCTAGAATGTGAAATTGAATTTAACTTGCCATAGTTAAATAACAATAGTTTAGTACATGGACATGACATACAGTGAGTTTCAAACACCATTGTTTTCTCCTTCTTGTTTAAATCTCGTTTTTGAAAAACACCCCTGAAAAACGGGCGAATCTCCACATAACACCAACTGTGACGTAACCGATGGGATCATTAATATGTACGCCTCCAAAATTTGCATAAGCCAAGCCCTTTCAGAGCTACGGTGCTACACGGAACTGCGCTGCGCAGGTGAAGAATCAAGCGAGCATCGTAGGGCAAATGGCTGATCATGTTCAATACCAGGCGGAACTGCGCCCTCCCAGGATCTAACGTTGCCTTATTAGACATTCTCTGCCTAGGCTACTTTCACTTTTAAAAATTCATCATAACCGCGCGCGCGCGATCTGCTTGCAGTCGTCGAGATGGATGCATGTGTGTGGGAGAAATTTGGAGTTATCTTAAGGAAATATTGTGAAAGGCTTATTTGCTGCATGCATTTTCGTGTTGGATAGCCGCAAATGTGGAACTTCATCGCCGAGGAAGCACGCAGATAACTGTGGTAACAAAGCAGTTCTTCATGTACCGGCCTTTTTACAGCTTCGGCTGAAGTCCTTGTGTTAATTGTCGTGTAATAACTTCTGTATGACCTGGCAATAAACATTTTTGTAATTGTGTCTATAATGTGATTGGCTAAACTTATTTTATTTCGGGTGCGGGTCGGGTGTCGGTTCTATTTTAAGCGGGTCGGGTGCGGATTTTAATTAGTGCTGCTGTCGGAAAACGGGTCGGATGCGGTTTGAAGCACTGCGGGTACGGGCGGGTGCGGATTTACAAAATCGGACCCGTGCAGGACTCTGATGAACGGTTGAATGCCTAATCTCTCCATTGTCACGCTGGACATCAGGGACCTGTTTGCTGTCACTAGTCTGAGCTACTGTTATGAGCCCGCAGTGAAACAGCCAATCAGAGCAGAACTCCTCATTACTATTCATGACCCTTCCAAATAAGGTAAAAACTGACCATTTCATTCTAGGGCCAATTTCTAGGGTTGAAAATGGACCTGTAAAACCATATCTGGACATTTTAAATGCCCTTAAATAAGCCATACCCTCTATGTAGATATCAGAGACAAAATTAAAATATTATTTCAACACATTCTAGGGCACCTTTAAATACGCCAATGATTGCAGATAGACCGGATTCTCTTCCACACTTTTCCATTGCGTCTGATGCATCAAACCATGGAACAACTAAGTTATTCCCGTTAGCATTAAGATATTACACACCCGACCTAGGAGTGCAGAACAAACTGTTGGACTTTTATGATGATTGCAATGAAAACTCTGATGCGATTTTCAACCAGGTCGTTTCAAGGCTCGAGGAGAGAAACCTGGGGTTAGAACGGATCTCTGCATACTCAGCTGATAACGACAGCGTCAATTATGGTGTGCATAACTCTGTGTATAAAAAACTGACGGACAAGAATGCATCAATTATCAAGGCCAACTGCGTGGCCCATATCCTGCACAACGGTGGGAGGTATGCAGGCGATAAGCTGCGAATTGACATTGAGAACATAGTCACAAAAGTTTGCAACCACTTTTCGTCTTCAGCTAAACGTGTGCAAGAATTAAAGGAAGTGTTTGAGTTTGTGGACGAGGAGTACACGGCTCTTTACAAGAATGTGCCGACACGGTGGCTAAGTTTGTGGCCTGCTGTCAAACGTCTGCACGACTCCTGGCCAGCTGTCAAACGCTATTTTTTTATCTCTTGGAGAAGAGCGCTGTCCATCAGCACTTTGGAAATTGCTCGCAAATTGTGAGGATGGAGAAGACGTGCCCTGTGAACTCTGAGGCTATTTTGCAAAAACAACAAGTATGCCTAAAGTTTTTTTCGACGCAGTGCTTAAAGTTGAGGGAGACGAGACAACTGTGTGTGAAATTTTCGAGTTAATGACCAATCTCAAATTGAAACTAGAGCAAAGGGAAAAGGACTCTCCTGCAAAAGTTTCCCACCGCAGGTTGCTGTTATAGAGCAGGACTTTCTTATGTTCTATGAAAGAGCGCTTGCTTACCTACACAAGTGGTTTGATTTCACTGATGGCAACTACCTAAAGCACATCTCATGCCTGGCTATCAAGAGGGAATTTAGCTTCCAAGACCTCCGTGGAGCAGCTGAAGCATTAAAAATGAGCTTTAAACTGGACATGAACCAGTTGTATGATGAATTCTGTGTTCTTATGCCGCACGTAAAGGAAATCGCAACAACAACAAATCCTGTTGCATCTAAGTGGACAGCTCTGTTGAAGCACGTCCGTGCCCCAAAGGTCTGGTATCTTTGGCTTTGAGCATTCCTGTCACCAACGCGTTCGTGGAGAGGGTGTTTTCTCTCATGACTGCTGCGTGGACAGAGACAAGGAACCGCGCAACTGTGGACCTCATAAAAAGTGAACTCCTGGTGAAAGTGAACTACAGCTACACCTGCCAGGAGTTCTACAGACACATAATGAATGAGAAGGCCCTACTCGAAGCTGCCAGATCAGACAAAAAATATAATTTCAAGATGCACTGAATCCGGTAAGAACGCATTTCTTTCTAGTCTTTCCTAATGGAATTTATGTGCTTATTTGGAAATGTGCTTTTTAGCGATTGGATTATTATTTTCACTTAATTATTTGGATTGAATAGACACGTGCTGTTAAAATTATTTTTTACTAATATTATTAGTGACTATTAATACTATTAAATATTATTAGTGACGTTCACAGGGCCGGTCAGCGCCGTCATTAACATTTTTATAAAGCCTATTAGCAATTTAAAACATGTTAACATCACTGCAAAAAGACATCTAATAAAAAAAAATCAATATTTATTCACCTAGTATAATAATAGTAATTTCTCTCCCTCGTGTCCCGCATTGTCCCGCAAAATCAGGTCTGCTGACCTGCAACAGAGCAATAGCCAGGTGGTCACCCTAGTGTAGACTGATATTTTTCTAACGTCTGGACTCCTTTATTAAGGGAGTCTGGATATAGACGTTTCAATATATTAGTATTAAACGCATTTTCTGATCATTTATATTTCAAGTTTTGACTGCAAATGGCACGTCCATAACGCTGTAACTGCAATAGCAAAATGTGGCTTAGGCTACTTCAGTGATAAAGATCAAATGCACACCTACAAATGCATAATACACACCTTATTAATAAACCATACTATCCTACAGAAAGCAGATGAGCCCAGAATATGAACGCAACGCATTTATAACGCATTTATAAGCGTTTTCCTCCCATTATAGAAACACTTTATTACAAAGCAAATAAAGGTGGCTCTTAACGTGAGGATGACAGGATTTTGAGGATGGCATTGCGGTGCACAGCAAATCCTTTAAATGGTAGCCTATTCAATGCAAAACAAAAATGAAAAATATAAGTAGCCAAACAAATTATTGTGGCATTAATTAGCCCACAAACAATATTTATTTTAAAGTCTAAACGAATTTATTTAAAGAAAAACGCCAGCGTTGGGCGTTTATCTGTATAGGCTATAGTGTTTCAGCCGCCCTTTTCAAACTGGCGCAAGAAAATGCAACAGAATTTGATTTGTTAAACATGAAAAGGACTTATCCGTCTGGCATGGCCGCTCTCTCTAACGTTAACCTAGATAAATGTTCGCTATTATTAATAAGCGCATATCCGAGTGTTTGTGCGGAGTGTGGAGCGCCGGTGCCATCACTCGCATTTTCCTATCAACAGTGGAAACAACTTAAATTTCTGGTCGTACAGAAAATAATAATACATCAGTCGCAAATACGTATACGGTACCATCTGATTATGTAATCCTGTCCGTATAAAGGCGCATCTAGGCTACATTACAGCGGAGATGTATATATGTTTGCAGGCAGCCTACACTGATTTAGAAAATACCTGTTTATTAATAAACAATTAAAATGCTTCGTTTTTTTTTCAGACACATTTATTATCATTAGCCTACTTGCGGCAAGTTTTATGCATGCGCTTGAGCGCGGAATATAGGCTACATGCACCCAGGATAGAATATAAACGTGCGATTAGTCCTAATTGCTTAAATAAATGACTACTAGTCTAGACAAATCTTTAGTCTATGGCAACTCTAATCAATAGCCTAGCCTACATTTAATATTTGGCATTATTTAATTAGTAATTTTATCCAGCTCTTTACATTAAATTAGTTGAGTTAGCATAATTAGTTAATGAACTAATAAAATAATAAAATAACGTTTAAATTAAGAAACTAACCATATTTTCTATATAGCATTGCTTATTCCACCACACAAAGGACTGTTTAGGTGACAATCCGTTATACATGTGAAGATTGTAGGGTGTATCTTGAAGATTTTTGTACTGTATTGCATCTTCGGTTATAAAGACAAGATTGACATTTTGTTAATTAAACAAAATAAGAACACAATGTTGTAAAAAATAATCAACTTAGGCTATGTTCTGTTAGATGTGTTTTGACTACTTTTTGTTTAATTATATCTCTAGGTAATGAACATATAGACTATTAACAAAAATAAATCTTAATATATTATATAAAAAAACTTATACAATATAAAAATATAAAATATATATATATATTTTTAAAGGCATATTTTGTACATGACGACACATGTCCTTATAAGGCCAAGAAAACATGTCGTTTTAACGACATAACATTTCGTTATTACGAGAAAATATGTCGTTTTAACGACAAAAGATCTCGTTATTACGAAAAAAATTGAGGGGAAAAAATAATATATAACGTTAGGCCTAGGTGGCAGCAATGCATCACCGTATGGGTAAACTCTTAATTTGAAAAATAATGTTATTTTAAAATAATTGGCATTTCCTGCCAATCAGATTTAGCACCACCCACAGGGGGAAATCGGAATATCAAGTGTTTTTTCCGATTTCCGTGCAAGAACGGAAAACCAAAAATCAAGTCATAAAAAAAACGAAGGAGCTGTTTTCTCGTTTTTTCGTTTTTATATGTGAAAGCAAAAACAAATGAACGAACGATACTTGGACGAATCAGGGTATCTTCCGTCCATTTCATTTCCTATTTGAAATGAAATAAGCAGAAACGAGAAACGGCGCCTTTATTCGTTTTTTCGTTTTTTCCAAAAAACGAAAAAACGAGATTTCGGCTTGATTTTTCGTTTTTTAGTTCACAGGCAAAAAACGAATAAATGACTTCAAAATTCGTTTTGCACATATGGACGGTCATGAGGCGCCCCTGTCAGCCGATTGGTCAAGAAAATCTGAGCATGTGACGTCATCGGTAGTTCCCCAGGTTTATTCAACAAAATAATAGTCCTATGGCTCTGCGTACCGCATATTAAACTGTTCAGGGCAGGTCCTGGGCTTACTTATGTGCAACTTAACGCGTTTCAGAGAAATATATCAGAAATATTAAATATTAATCTGCACCCAGATGGTTTTATTAGCTGTGCGGAGTTAAATATGTGTGGTGAAGCACAATGTTCAGTCAAGCATATCAGCAGTCATAACTCTTCTTTTAGACAGTACGCTCAGTTTTGGACAAGGGGTGGTTAAAGCAAATACTGTAATGCAAAACTGCTGATGGTGGTGGGTACCGCGATGATGGTAAATAAAATTGTACTGTACGTAGCTAATCATAGCCGCGAGGGTGAGACAGCGAGATGATTGACAGGACGATAGCGGAGGAAAAAGCGCAAGATTTTGTTAGTAAAGAAATATTTATTTGTTTAATTATAAAAGTGAGTTTGTTTTTGAAAACAACAACAACAAAAAGGTGAAATAACAATGTGATCACAAAACTATGCGGATGCGGGAGTTAAAACTGTGCTGGACTATGTTGGTGACCCAGTGTAATTGTAGCCTACAGCGTAAAATACAACCACAAACACACGTAATATGTATGCATAGCCAAAACACAACACGAGTTTGTTTAAACTTGATTTTTATTACCACCCATATTTTTTTTTTCCGGACTCCACGCCAGAGGTCCCCCTCAGCACCCCTAACCCTTGTGTTATGTTGCGGATCAATTTGAACCGTTTAGGGTGCTTTCACATCTGTAGTTCCGTTCATTCCGGACCAAGGGAGAAAAATTATGTTGCTAAACAGTGACATATTGCACAACGCACTCTGACTACGGCAGCTGGTTTAGTCCAAAAATGCGCAGTTCTTTGGCAGTTGGGTCTGTTCGAGGTCGGATCACGTTCTCACCACAAACGAACCGTTCCGTTCGTCTGAAAGCGTACCGCTTTTGGTGCGCACCCGAGTGCGATTGCTGCATTCACACCTGCCGAAACCAAGGGGGAAAACGAACTCTATAGTGCGATTCAACAGAACTAAATGAGGCAGGTGTGAAAGAAGTAAGAACCCTTAGATTTTCTAGTTGTTGGAAATACTGGTTAACCCTATGGTTTTTTTCTTGATATTTTGTGACTTTTTCTCATTTATCATGACGAACATGCAAAGTTTCAACATGCTGATGTGTTTTAGCCTATACAAACAAAATTACTAGTAGCCTAGGCTACGTTCCTGATGTTCACGGGCCAATTTGACCCAAACATTTTAACGCTCTAATGCAACATAGGCTACTGACCCAAAATAATAAAATTGCTATGAAGCTAAAATTAGCTTTTCCACACTTATTTTAATACAGAAAAATATTTTGTCAGCCACAGATGGTAAAAATGAGCCATCATTTATTTTTTCAATCTACCTGAAAAAATATTAAACCTTTGTTTGTTGGTATTTTGTGACTTTTTTTCATTTATCATCATGATCATGCATGCAAAGTTTCAACATGCTGATGTGTGTTGACATATACAAACAAAATTACTATTACATTTGTGATGTTCCCGCCCGGGTCAATTTGTCCCTTAGCTATTCAAAAGCAACTGTACGGACACATGCGTTTGTATATGACAGGGCACTTCAACTCCAGTTCTAAAGTGCAAGTGTCTAAAAGTGATCTAACCCTATCCAAACACACTTGAAAAAGCTAAATCACGTTGTTCAGAATTAATTGCAAATTACAGATGAAAATCTTTGTCAGACAAATAAGCTCTCATTTCTATATTCAAGATATCTGAAATACCTAGCTTTTAACCTTTTATGATTTCCAAAGGCAGCTTTACAGAGCCAATAAATAAATAAAAAAACATTTATTTGATGTATGTTTTTGTTATGTTTTGTTTCTCACTCCCATGTGAGTGAATAATGAGCTTTCCCACAATTTTGCTTAGTGTGGCACAAGACTTTGACATAGACAGCAGGAAAAATGAGCTCCCAAAGATTGACATTTAAATAAGTAATTTCACAGGTTTTTGATGATACTGATACAGATGAAGATGTTTCCGAGTTAGAGGATGCTTCAGAGATGTAGGAAAATGTTGCTGAAGATACAGAAAATGAATGAAACTAGGGAAACTAGGGAACTATGTCTATAGGAAACTAAAGGGAAAGTTAACTTAGGAAAAGTAAACATTATTTTCATTATACAGCTACATTTAATTGTTCAGTTATGATGTTATAGGCTAAGCATAAAATGTATAAGAAAAAATGAAAACGTAAAAAAAATTATGCAAAAAAAGTCAGTAGGCCTATACTGTTTATAAAAAGAAAACGGTTTTAAAAAATGGTTAAAAAAACAATTTGACCAAATTTGTCAATTTGACCCGCTCCGTAAGTAGCCTACACGGAAATCGAACAGTGCACGAGGGTAGCTACGTTCAGCATATAGCGCTTATTTTAGATTTTTTTTAATGTTTGACAACATCTTCCTCCACTCTTTGAACAATTTTAATTAACATTTGCCTATTCGTTATTAACAAAGCGAATAAGACGGATGAGATAACACAAGTAGCCTAAATGAAAGACCTGGATTAACCTTTCAAACTAATGCGGTTCATTGTTATTTTTTAATGAAAGCACAACAACAATAAAATAGTAGGCTACAATAAAAAATAAAAACTCCTGCATAGTATTAAACTTGAATTAACAAAACGATTAAGACGGAAAAACAACAGCATAGGCTATAAATAAAATATATTTGGAAATTTCCCTTTAAAACGAACGCTCAGTTTTGTGATCACACTGTTATTTAATTTCACCTTTTTGTTGTTGTTGTTTTCAAAGACAAACTCACTTTTATATTAAACAAATAAATATTTTTTTACTAACAAAATCTTGCGCTTTTTCCTCCGCTATCGTCCTGTCAATCATCTCGCTGTCTCACTCTCGCGGCTATGATTAGCTACAATACAATTTTATTTACCATCATCGCGGTACCCACCACCATCAGCAGTTTTGCATTACAGTATTTGCATTAACCACCCCTTGTCCAAAACTGAGCGTATTGTCTAAAAGAAAAGTTATGACTGCTGATATGTTACACACTTGACTGAACATTGTGCTTCACCACACAGATTTAACTCCGCACAGCTAATAAAACCATGTGCAGATTAATATTTAATATTTCTGATATATAAATATTTCTCTGAAACGCGTTAAGTTGCACATAAGTAAGCCCAGGACCTGCCCTGAACAGTTTAATATGCGGTACGCAGAGCCATATAGGACTATTATTTTGTTGAATAAACCTGGGGAACTACCGATGACGTCACATGCTCAGATTTTCTTGACCAATCGGCTGACAGGGGCGCCTCATGACCGTCCACATGTGCAAAACGAATTTTGAAGTCATTTATTCGTTTTTTGCCTGTGAACTAAAAAACGAAAAATCAAGCCGAAATCTCGTTTTTTCGTTTTTTGGAAAAAACGAAAAAACGAATAAAGGCGCCGTTTCTCGTTTCTGCTTATTTCATTTCAAATAGGAAATGAAATGGACGGAAGATACCCTGATTTGGACGGTCCGTGTACTTTTTGATCATTTCATTTCCTGTTTGGAATGGAATAACGAGAAATGAAAACCAGTTCATTTATTCGTTTTTTAGTTTAGTTTAAAAAACGAAAAATGAGATTTTGGCTCGGTTTTTCATTTTTCTTTGTGGTTTACAAATCGGTTTATGGGTTCGATATTTCATTTTCACACGTGGGCGGTGCTGAAACGCCCCTTTCATCTGATTGGTCAAAACGCTCCGCCTTCAGTAAGCTACGAGCCTTTCTTCTGTTAGGCAGAATAAGAGTCAGTACGAGTGCGGCACTGACAAATGTACTTTAATAAAATAATGTCTGAAGCCACCACTCACTGTTAACTACGCACAATATTTGAAGCAGAAATATGTTGCTGGTCACATAATTCGTGCAAGCGACCCCAATAATGTGAGCCACAGTATATGACAGATTATTTTAGCATGATGTATTTCCCATTGATAAATACAGTGCAAATCAGGGGCGGAGTGAGACCAAAACATCTACCGGGAAATTTCGTAGACCACCGGCCCTCGGTGGTCAAAAAAAAAAAAAAAAAAAAAAAATTGCTAAAAAATATAGCGGTGAATGAGAGAATATTAAATATATATTTTTTGTTCCCATTTGCTCAAATAGCAAAAGAAAAACTCCTCTATAGTTTTTTCACAACTTTCAAAAAGAGGGAAAAAAATTGCGAGAGATGGATAACGGCAGTCAGAACTCAGAAGAGAGAATTATATGTCAATTTGTCATCACTCCCACAGACGCTGTGTATGCTGAAACCCTTACAGCAGCATTAACTAGTTTTTTTGTAATTTTATAAAAAGGTAATATAATATAAAGTATAGTGTTATAAAATTAAATACATATTTTTTAAATTTGAAAATAGCCTATAAAAAACTTTCCAGGATTTATGCTGATGATGACAAGTTTAAAGGCATTTGTTCAAATCAAGTTCACGGATAATTGTGCGTGCATTTATTAATCATTATGATACTAAAATCATAACAAAGTAGGCTATGCTATGTACAAAAAAATCAGATGAGCCCAGAATATGAACGCAACGTTTAATTACACATTAAGCATTTTCCTCGATAAGATCGCTTAATGTGGCTTAATTCAGATTAGAATGTCCCCTTATTATGTCGAAATAACGAGATATTATGTCGAAATAACATATATTATGTCGAAATAACGACTTCTTATGTCGAAATAACGAGATATTATGTTGAAATAACGACTTAATATCTCGAAATAATAAGGTAAGTTTTTTTTCTTTTTCTTTTTTTTTCTTCAAAATGCGGTTCAGGGCTTCCATAGAATACAGCCTGAATATAATTGCTTCCAGAAATTATTTTTGGGGGTGCTATCTGGGTGCTTTGGTCTTTCTTGGGGGTGCTGAAGCACCTGCTAGCCCCTCCCTAGCGCCACCCGTGCTCAGCGCCACCTTTCAGTTTTCTTTTTTGCCTTTCCATCATTTAACTCACTCACACGGACGCTAGACTTCCAAAACGTGACGAGGAAAAAGAGGTGTTCGGCGGCTTTTTACATCAAAGGCCGGTCCAACAGGCTATGCCATTTGGGGAGGGGCCGCTCACTGATCCCCCTATGTTTTTGAAAATCCTAGACATGGTTGGACCTGCCGAACGGGTTGAGCACTTTTATATACTGTGTTGAGCAGAGAGGCTGCACAGTTTGACCAGCGTTAAGCGGCCGCACATCAGGCCTTCAGATGGTGTTGCTAATATAACTCGCAATGTATAACTATTATCAGACCGGCCCTCGCGGCCTCAAAACACTACCGGCCCACCGGGAAAAGTCCCGAATCTCCCGATTGCCACTCCGCCCCTGGTGCAAATAGTTCCGTCTCTTTGGATAAAAGGGAAGCGGAAATAAAAATCAATAATAGGCTGAACTGTACCATGGTAATATGTCCGTAACATTTACCACTCTCGTCTTTTATTTACATCAAAAGGCAGGTAGGCGTGTGACATATGTAGGCTATAAATAATTTTGAAAATTGAATAGAAATAAAGTTTATATTTATGAATGTAAGCATGTGTAGCCTACTCAGTTCACATGAAAAGAAAGAGACAGAAAAGAGAGAAGCTAGAATCAGTGAACGTACATTAATACTTACAAAATTACCAGGTTTGAGATTAATTAAAATCATGTCGGTTGAAGAGCACGGCATACCTTTAAAATGTTATTAGTTTTATTATAAAACTAATACAATTTTATTACATACTGAATTGGTTCTCTGAGTTTTCTTTATTATGTTGGCTTAAGAAAGCCAGCATATTTGAACATTATTATTATTATTATTATTTATTATTATTATTATGAGAAATTGACTCCGCCTTGAACTTTAATGCTTCACCAAACTCAGCTCAGACCTTCAGACTGGTCTGACTTGCTTATATCTTTTCTAACTGGTCAGACTTACTTTCCAAAAAATCCATTGACTTGCGTTATCTGAGCAATGAAGGCCGTAATACTTAATGCTGTCCACTAGAGGGGGCGACAGGATAATAAGTGTTTTCTACTCTCTTTCCCTGTTTGCATCAGTTTAAATGACAAATAATTGCATGAATTTCATTCATAGGCCATATCTGTGTATCCACTCTCTAGTTTATTTTAAGATATTGTTATTCACACTGGATTTAATGTTTGTCCATCTGGAACTTTTATTTGTCATCTGTCTGTCTGTTATTAACTGTTATTTAAAACGGTGGTCTGCTATATTTCACAAAGGAAGCCCATTTGTGCGGTCGTTGGCGTTATATGAGAAGGACATTTTGAATATGAGCCTACTGTAAAATTAGCTGGCTTAAAAATGCAGATTGATCAGTGCAGAGTTATTCCAGACGCCTCCCGGTGCTGTTCGTATTGGAATTGTGTAATCACAGATTATGAACAGATGTTTTCAGAGCTGGACAAACAACTTCCTTACTTGAGTGAAAGTACAGATACTACTGGTCAAATATTACTCCGTTACAAGAAAGTTGTAAAGACTGATTTTTACAGAAGTAAAGATTTTTACAGAAGTACTCGTTTTTAAAAGTACTTGAGTATCAAAAGTAAATGTCAATGCATTGTTTTATTATTGTTGCATTGTTGTGTGTAATACTTACAGTACCTTATGCCTCTGAATCTATGCCTGCCTTCCTACCCTCATATCAATATCACATTTATTTATAGAACATCTTTACGTCAGCTGCAAGCGGTACAAAATGCTGCAGCCAGACTTTTGACAGGAACCCGTAAATATGATCATATCTCTCCTGTTTTGGCCTCCCTGGGCTGGTTGACCATTCGAGATAGAGTTGATTTTAAAATATTAGTTTATGCCTACAAGAGCTTAAATGGACTAGCGCCATTATATCTTTCTGAACTTCTTGAGGTCCATAAGCCCTCTAGAGCTTTAAGATCTGCAGAGAAAGGGATTTTGCTGTCTGTACCACGCACAAAATACAAGCAACGGGGTGATAGGGCCTTTGCTGTAGTTGCCCCTAAGCTATGGAATATGTTACCGCTTTATATTAGGTCTGCTCCAACTTTAGGCAATTTTAAAAGCCTTTTGAAAATTCACTTATCTCATATGTCCTCCTTAGGTGTAGAGGGTTGAGCTCTTGTGCATATATGTTTTATTATGTGGATTTTATTGTGGTGTTGTTTTATTGTTTTATTTTATTTTTATTCTGTTTCAGAATTTGCTTGTACAGCACTTTGGTACAACTTCTTGTTGTTGGAATAGTGCTTTATAAATAAAGAAAGAAAGAAGAAAGAACACAGTTCCAGTAGTGGGATTGAATGTGAGATTGAATAAGTCACTCAATATCGTCCACAATGGTTTTGGACACCCAAATGGCTGTTCCCTCAAATAGTGCCATATTTAAAGTTTTTTGGCTTTTAGTATGAATATGTTAGCCTTACTGTTATCTATAAGCTAGTGTGCTCCAAAACAATGACAAAATTCGCATTTAGAAGACCAAACCCAACGTTGAAAATGAAAATCAGTTTCAAGTACAGTAAAATCAAGTAAAGTACAGATACTCAAAAAGTGTACTTAAGTACAGTACTCAAGTAAATGTACTTTGTTACTGTCCACCTCTGGATGTTTTACACAACAAGGATATATTCCCATTGGGTTGTTGGGTTTTCATGTTTAATGGGAACTTTAGACATAATGATTTTTATACTGTACAAACTGTGTTATCCCCTAACTCTAATGAAACAGTTATGGGTAGATCATCTACGGCCATCTAATGTTACGGACATATTACCATGGTACAGTTCAGCTTATTATTGATTTTTATTTCCACTTCCCTTTTATCCAAAGAAATATTTGAACTATTTGCACTGTATTTATCAATGGGAAATACATCATGCTAAAATAATCTGTCATATACTGTGGCTCACATTATTGGGGTCGCTTGCAAGTAGCAGCAGCACGAATTACGTGACCAGCAACATATTTCTGCTTCAAATATTGTGCGTAGTTAACAGTGAGTGGTGGTTTCAGACATTATTTTATTAAAGTACATTTGTCAGTGCCGCACGCGTACTGACTCTTATTCTGCCTGACAGAAGAAAGGCTCGTAGCTTACTGAAGGCGGAGCGTTTTGACCAATCAGATGAAAGGGGCGTTTCAGCACCGCCCACGTGTGCAAATGAAATATCGAACCCATAAACCGATTTGTAAACCACAAACGAAAAATGAAAAACCGAGCCAAAATCAAATTTTTCGTTTTTTAAACTAAACTAAAAAACGAATAAACGAGCTGGTTTTCATTTCTCGTTATTCCATTCCAAACAGGAAATGAAATGATCAAAAAGTACACGGACCTTGGACCCATTTCCGATCGTTTTTTAATTTGTAATATTTATTTGTACGTTTATTGTATTTCATTTGACTGATCCTATCTTTACCCAGAAGTAAATTACACCATCGTGCGAAGACATAGATATCTACACTAGATGTCGGACATGTATTTATGTCCGACACGGTCAGACATGTACTATTTATCATTGAGTCCAGAGAAAATGTAAGGTTTTAATATTAAGATAATCTACTTCTTTTTCAAAATATAATGCAGAGTGCTAGTAGGTCTTAGTTTATTAGTCACATTCTTCCACTTGAGTAAACTTAGAATGGACTATCGCTACTTACATATATAGCCTATATATATATATATATATATATATATATATATATATATATATATATGAGCAAAACTTGGCCACTAAATATTTAATATTCAATTATTTTAATAATCACAATTAAAGTTTTAATTTTATTAAATTGAACAAGCGCAACATTCAGCATTCAATAATATGTGTGCGTGCAACAAGCAAGATGTGCATTTGTAAATCCGGTGACGCGTGCATTGATTTTTATTAATTAACTAGTGTTTTCTGACAGTGTCGACCGCAAAGATGAAGTTGACGATCGCCATATTCGTAGTGAACGCGCCTATAGAGAGAAATGCACATAATGGATCAGAGAGTAGCCTTTTTCTTTTTGCTTTGAATTATTTCGTTTAAAGACATTTCAAGCTTTGTGTATTTCATGTATTTCTCATGTCTGTGTGAGGCATACACTGAGTTTCGTTAAGTTAGGATGAGATGCGCTCCAGTTCACCAGCAATGCTAGTGTACATAGCATACCTTCTGGGCTCATCTGATTTTTTTGTACATAGCATAGCCTACTTTGTCATGATTTTAGTATCATAATGATTAATAAATGCACGCACAATTGTCCGTGAACTTTATTTGAATGAATGCCTTTCAACTTGTGTGTGCAAAATTCAGAATTAAATGAATGTGCAGCAATTTGTACAAATAGAGAGTCTGTAGGCCTACTATAAGGTTGTAGCCATTAAATAAGCGCATTTAGTTTCATATTTGTTAAACTATTATAATGTTATTTTTTTCCATTTAAAGCCTTTCTTTAAAGTTAATTTCGTTTTGTATAAATTGTATCTTAATTTTAATCAATTTTTCATCAATCAATTGCCTGGATTTAATAAATAAGAAGCAAATATAACAGACAATATAATCATGGAGGCGCGGTCACTTGCATTGCACATGAACTGGAGCATCTCATCCTAACTTAACAAAACTCAGTGTATGCCTCACACAGACATGAGAAATACATCAAATACACAAAGCTTGAAATGTCTTTAAACGAAATTGTCATGGTGCGCTAGAAAATAGTCAAGGATTCAAATGCGAGTGAATAGGTATTTATTTACAGTCAGAAGAGACAAGACAAGTGGCTCAATTTGACAGGCCGAATTCACTGGAACAACTCAGTGTAGAAATAGCAGATAATCCTCAGGCAGACTCAGTGTAGGAATGGCAGATGATCCTCAGGCAAACTCAGTGTTTGAATGGCGGATAATCCTCGGGCAGACTCGGTAACGCAGGGACTCAGTAGGCGGAATGCAGATCCACGTGAAAGAGATGATCCTCGGCGAAGCGTCGTAGAACCAGCACGGAAACAGGACTGGAACAGGAGAACAAAGAGCACAGACCCAGGAGATCCTCCACAACCATCTGACAAAGACAAGACGAGTGAGCAAACAATAAATAGGACATCCTCATTCAGAACAGCTGGCGCTGATCGGCTCATCAGTGGATAACGAGCCAGCTGATGAGCCGTGCCCATTCACTCAACACGCACACACATAGCGAGGGAGAGTCAATGAATCCATAAACCGTGACAGTACCCCCCCTCCTAGGAACGCCGCCTGGCGTTCCCAGACACCCTTACCTGTCGATTGTAATCATCGATAAGGGAGTGATCCAGAATGTCCCTGGCAGGAACCCAACTTCTCTCCTCCGGACCGTAACCTTCCCAGTCCACCAAGTACTGGAATCCGCGTCCCCTCCGTCTCGAGTCCAGGATACGGTTAACCGAATAAATAGGCTCCCCATCTACGAGTCGCGGCGGGGGGGGGACCGGGGCAGGTAGATTAAGATGCGATCGAAACACGGGTTTAATTTTGGAGACATGAAAGGCGGGATGAATTCTCTTGTACTCTAGAGGAAGGTTGAGGCGGACTGTGACTAATAATCTTGGTGATAGTGAACGGGCCAATGAATTTGGGAGCTAACTTATTAGAGACGGAACGGAGAGGAATGTTCTTAGTAGAAAGCCACACTTTTTGACCAGCGACGTATACGGGTGGCCTCGACCGGTGGCGATCGGCCTTAGCCTTGATGCACGCCCCCACTTGGAGCAGAGTCTCACGGGCTCTGGTCCATGTGCGGTGACACCTGTGGACGAACGCGTGAGCGGAGGGGACCGGGACTTCGGATTCCAGACTGGGAAAAATTGGTGGCTGGTAACCTAAACTACATTCAAAGGGAGATAGGCCCGTGGATGACACTGGTAACGCATTGTGGGCGTACTCCACCATAGAGATATGTTGGCTCCAAGAGGAAGGATTCCTGGCAGCCAAACAACGCAACACTCTTTCCAAATCCTGGTTGGCTCTCTCGGTCTGGCCATTGCTCTGGGGGTGAAACCCTGAGGACAGACTAATGGTCGTTCCCAGTAATCTACAAAATTCTCGCCAAAATTTGGACACAAATTGGGGTCCTCTGTCGGAAACCACGTCTATCGGGAGGCCATGTAAGCGAAAGACGTGATCTACAATGGTCAATGCTGTCTCCTTTGCTGAGGGTAATTTGGGCAAGGGAATAAAATGAGCCGCCTTCGAGAATCGGTCCACCACGGTCAAAACTACCGTGTACCCTTGAGAGGGTGGGAGGGCGGTGATAAAATCTAGCGCAATGTGGGACCAGGGTCTCGAAGGGACAGGCAGCGGTTGGAGTAACCCATCTGGGAGTCGATTGGAAGTCTTACCAGTGGCACAGACAGAGCAAGCCAAAACAAAACTGTGAATGTCGCGTGCCATAAGTGGCCACCAGAATCGTTGCTTGACCATAAAACTGGTGCGATTAACTCCTGGATGACAGGCTACGTTGGAACAATGCCCCCACTGAATAACGTCTGACCGTAATCCCTCCGGTACAAATAAATGATTCAGTGGGCAACCGGGCGGAGGCGTTACCCCTTCTAAGGCCGTCTTGACCTTCGATTCGACCTCCCATGTGAGTGTGGAGACAAATAGGGTCTCGGGTAAAATGCACTCGGGAGTAGACGGGCGTTCGGAATGGTCAAAAATACGCGATAAAGAATCGGGTTTGATGTTTTTGGAACCCGGGCGGTACGAGAGGGAAAAATTGAAACGTCCGAAAAAAAGTGCCCACCGAGCCTGCCTGGAGTTCAGTCTTTTGGCGGTTCTGATATATTCCAGGTTCTTGTGCTCGGTCCAGACGATAAAAGGTACCCCCGACCCTTCTAACCAATGACGCCATTCTTCCAACGCTAACTTCACTGCCAACAATTCTCTGTTACCAATGTCATAGTTACGTTCGGCAGGCGATAAACGACGAGACAAAAACGCGCAGGGATGCATCTTGTCGTCCGTGAGAGAACACTGGGAAAGCACTGCTCCTACCCCCACCTCTGATGCGTCGACCTCCACCACAAACTGACGTGAAGAATCAGGGGCTATCAAGATGGGAGCTGAAACAAAGCAGCCCTTCAGTTTGGCAAACACAGCCTCAGCTGTGTCTGACCACCTGAATGCAGTTCGGGGGGAGGTCAAGGCAGTCAGCGGCGCGGCTAGTTGGCTGAAATTGCGAATGAAACGCCGGTAGAAGTTGGCGAACCCCAGAAACCTCTGTAGGGCCTTACGGGAATCTGGACTTGGCCACTCCACCACAGCCTTAACCTTCTCAGGATCCATGCGTACTCCCTCAGACGAAATGATGTACCCTAGGAAAGGAACAGACTGTGCATGAAAAGCGCATTTCTCCGCCTTGACAAAAAGCCCATTCTCTAGCAACCTCTGAAGCACTCGTCTGACGTGTTGAACGTGCTCCTGGAGAGACGAAGAAAAAATCAATATGTCATCCAGGTAGACATACTGTATATGAACTGATCAACCATGTCTCTCAACACATCATTGACGAGTGCCTGGAAGACCGCTGGGGAGTTCGATAAACCGAATGGCATAACAGAATATTCAAAGTGACCCCTGGGGGTATTGAAAGCGGTCTTCCACTCATCCCCCTTCCTGATGCGAACCAAATGATATGCATTACGTAAATCCAATTTTGTGAAGATAGACGCTCCCTGCAACCTCTCGAAAGCTGAAGACATCAACGGCAAAGGATAAGTATTCTTAACCGTGATGTTGTTCAACCCCCGGTAATCAATACAAGGTCGCAGAGAACCATCCTTCTTCCCCACAAAAAAGAATCCCGCCCCCGCTGGAGAAGAGGAAGGGCGGATGAACCCAGTAGCTAGAGAATCAGAAATATATTTCTCCATGGCCTCCCTTTCTGGAGCAGAAAGTGAATATAACTTGCCCTTAGGCGGAGACGTACCTGGCAGTAAATCTATAGCACAGTCATAGGGACGATGAGGAGGAAGAGAAGCAGCCCGAGACTTACTGAACACCTCCTTCAGGTCGCGGTACTCCGGTGGCACGTTAGACAGATTCACTGACTCCTCCTGCAACACAGAACGAGAAACAGACGGAACGGCAGACGAAAGACATGAGGCATAACAGTCATCACTCCAAGCAGAAACAGAGTTTTGGCCCCACTCTATCCTGGGTCCGTGCTTCACCAACCACGGGTGACCCAGGACAATAGGAGCGTGGGGTGACTGAGTGAGGTAGAGTGAAGTCCTCTCAGTGTGATTCCCCGAGGTGATCAGTGTGATAAGTCCAGTGGAGTGAGTGATACCCGGGAGTTCTTGCCCATTGAGTGCGTTGATGGTGATAGTGTTCTCTAAAGCAGTGATGGGGAGGTGAAGTCTACGTGCCAGTGAGAAGTCCATAAGGTTTCCTTCCGCTCCCGAATCCACCAGCGCTTGGCAGCTGAAGGAGTGTTCCGCCCACTGGAGTCTAACCGGGAGGAGAGTGGCACTCGAGGGTCCGATCATGGAGAGCCCGCCCGACAGTAGCCGCCGTCCTACCGCCGGGCTTGACCTTTTAAAGGACAGGTGTTGATGAAGTGGCCGGGCTCCCCGCAGTAGAGACATAGACCCCTCAAGCGGCGGTGTTCTCTCTCCTCCCGGGAAAGCCGAGCTCGACCTACCTGCATGGGTTCTGGATCGTTAGAGGGACTGACCGCGTTCATACTCCGGGTACTGGGACTCATGGTGAAATCGGCCGCAGGCATCCAGTACGGTCGGCTCTCTCTCTGTTGAAGACGTGCATCGACCTGTAATGCTAGCTCGATCAGTCCATCCAGTCTCTTGGGCAGCTCCAATGTATAAATTTCCCTCTGAACACGGTCAGCCAACCCATGCAGGAACATGTCCCACTGCGCCTCCTCATTCCATTTGCACTCGGCCGCCAATGTCCGGAACTCTATGGAATATTCAGAGACTGACTGTTGGTCCTGGCGAAGGTCGGCGAGTTGGCGGGCCGCCTCGCGTCCAGCGATGGCGCGGTCGAACACTCGCGTCATCTCTTGCTCGAGTGCCTGGAACGAGGAGCAGCACTCATGTTTGTTCTGCCACACCGCTGTTCCCCACAGAGCCGCGCGACCAGAATGCAGTGTCATCACCAGGGCTACCTTCGACTCCTCAGAAGCAAATGTCACAGGTTGAAGCGAGAAATAAATTGAACACTTGGTTAGAAACGTTCTGCAAAGATTGGGTTCGCCCGAATACCTCTCTGGTGCGGGGATGCGCGGCTCTGGTTGATGAAAAGTCCCTTGGGGAACAGGCGGGGGTGGGGCTGGCGCAGTGGGAACTCTCAGGTGTTGGAATTGAGAGGTGAGCTCGGACACCTGCGTTACCAGAGCCTGTATCGCCCGTCCCGAAGCTCCGATCCGCTCGTCCTGGCGATCCATCCGGGCGTGGTTTCCGGCGAACATCTGCTCAATTCCGGGAGCACTCGCTGAATCCATGAGTAGGTGGTCAGATGGTTCTGTCATGGTGCGCTAGAAAATAGTCAAGGATTCAAATGCGAGTGAATAGGTATTTATTTACAGTCAGAAGAGACAAGACAAGTGGCTCAATTTGACAGGCGGAATTCACTGGAACAACTCAGTGTAGAAATAGCAGATAATCCTCAGGCAGACTCAGTGTAGGAATGGCAGATGATCCTCAGGCAAACTCAGTGTTTGAATGGCGGATAATCCACGGGCAGACTCGGTAACGCAGGGACTCAGTAGGCGGAATGCAGATCCACATGAAAGAGATGATCCTCTGCGAAGCGTCGTAGAACCAGCACGGAAACAGGACTGGAACAGGAGAACAAAGAGCACAGACCCAGGAGATCCTCCACAACCATCTGACAAAGACAAGACGAGTGAGCAAACAATAAATAGGACATCCTCATTCAGAACAGCTGGCGCTGATCGGCTCATCAGTGGATAACGAGCCAGCTGATGAGCCGCGCCCATTCACTCAACACGCACACACATAGCGAGGGAGAGTCAATGAATCCATAAACCGTGACAGAAATAATTCAAAGCGAAAAGAAAAAGGCTACTCTCTGATCCATTATGTGCATTTCTCTCTATAGGCGCGTTCACTACGAATATGGCGATCGTCAACTTCATCTTTGCAGTCGACACACTGTCAGAAAACACTAGTTTATTAATAAAAATCAATGCAGATTGATTCACCGGATTTACAAATGCACATCTTGCTTGTTGCACGCACACATATATGTCGAAATAACAAGATGCATTGCATTGCAACAAGCGCAATAGTGTGTGCATTAGAATGCACAAACATTATCTCCTCGTTGCACAACAGAATGAGTTAGTTCTTGTATGCATTGCAATGCAACAATATTGCTTATGTGTTATTCTTTATTGCACAACGATAGATCATGTGTGCAATGCAATACAATAGCACATATCATCTCTTCGTTGCACAAGCTATTTCTTTATGCAATGCAATGCGAATTCAACATTATGTTTTGTGTGTCTTTTCAATGCACAAATGTATAAGTTGCAAATGTATTTTATGCAATGCAACTGTTATCTCCTCGTTGCACAGCAAAATGATTTAGTTTATTGAACGCGTTGAACGCAACAGCTTGTTGTAGGCTAATACTGTCTTTTCAATCCACAAATGAAGTAGGCTATGTTCATGCAATGTTGCACAACGGAATGAGTTAATTATTGTATGAATTGCAATGCAACAAGTGCATAGCTTATATATTAATCTTTATTGCACAGTGTTAGATCGTGCACTCTAAAAAGAGATGTGTTAAAAATGACACGTTGTGTTTTAACACATGTAGTGAGTGTGCTCAGGGACAACACATGTTGTGACAAATTTAACACAATACATGTGTAAGTCATTTTAACACACAAATTGTGTCATTTTTAAAAAATAAAGCGAAAGGGCCAGATGCAAAAATATTAACCGTTTAATCAATAGTCGAGGACAGAATGCATGTGCACACAAAGTACAAGACAATGTTTCAAGCTCAATAACTGGACAGACTCACTGTACTGGACATTATTCAGTTATTCACGCTTCAACCCCTAATTGATAATGCTGATTTTGACAAAAGTTCATGAAGAGATAACAGTTAACAGAGTTTGCACTTTGAATTTAATAAAATTGTAGCAACTGACAAAATATTGTATATGGGCCATTCTACAGAATTGGTGCAAAGTCAGAGTTGGAAACATCTTGAATTTTTTTTGTTTTTTCCCACAAATTTTGCATGTATGCAAATTGTATAATATCCAAGGTACGCTTTTCTAGTAATTGTGCAGTTAATTCTCATATTGTATTTTCAGAAAATGCTGGAATATTTTCCTTCTCCCCAAATTTGTCACTACCGAAACACAATATTAAATAATTTATTAAGAAGGCTTATAATGACCTATTAAGATTTTGTTTACATCTACCTTATAAATATATATTTTTTCTATTTTTAAAAAAATATTTTTACTGGTTAAATCAATAAAGATTATAATTTTAATAATATTTTAAGTGTGATTTATGAGATTTGTTGTATTTTGAACCCAATCTTTCTTTGTAGAAGGCATAAAGTTTATCGTACTGATTTCAAAGTAAAGGATTCATTAGTTTGAATATGCATTGAACCAAACACTATCATAACATCTTAGTTGATAATTAAATGTACTTTATTTTTGACAAAACATCCCATGTTACGGTAGTGACTGCACATTTTTGGTAGTGACAGTAATGTTTTGGTAGTGACCACAATAATTAGTTTGCCATGGCTGAATCAGACTGTCCACATTTTATGTTAATATAAATAAATAACTATGATGCACATATGCAGTCAGTCCATATAGCAGACACACATCTGACAGTAAATATCGTATAAGAACACCTAGAGCTATTCTATACTTTGGGTCTTGAGGTGCAAGTGAGAAGAGGTATGGTCATAGATTTTTCTTCCCAAAAAAACAACAACTTACAATGTAGACTCAGAACCACTTTGTTTTATTTGCACATTTTCAACATTTTGTTTATGAGTCATTCAGATAAATCTCCAGAACCACTGAACTGTGTGTGTGTGTGTGTGTGTGTGTGTGTTTACATAAAACATTAATTTCAGAATAATTTTCCTCATTCAGATAAATCTCCAGAACCACTGAACTGTGTGTGTGTGTGTGTGTGTGTGTGTGTGTGTACTGGTGTCTGATCACCCTCACTGGAAGTGCTAGGTGGTGTGGAAGCCCTGCAAAATGTCTCCACCTCTTTTTGTCTTTTCACCATCATCCTGTGTCTTTTCTGTCTTTTCCTCCATGCTTTTCTGACATGTCTTTGCTCCCTGTCAGATAATTCACTGATACTCTTCAACTTTCCTTCTTCCCTTCGTTTCTTATTTCTTTCTCTTTCTTTCCTTAAGTATTCCTCGTACTTCACTGGGTCTTCCCTCAACCTTTGTTTGTATTCTCTCTGTCTCTCTGAGTAGTTTTTCTATTTTTTTAGGCATGTTGGTATTTTATGTCATTCTCCCTGCCAAGTTAATCATATAAATTAACATTACTGACAACAACCTTACACCTAAGCTAGTATCATGGACTGCAACCTTAAGTAATTGTAACCTCATCACATTACAGAATTTTAACAGAATATTGCATACTAAAACACTACTAAAACATACTACAGTAGTAATTATTTGCATAACTGTACTAAAATGTAGTTTATTCCTCCAAATAAAGGATTATGTGTTCCCTTTTGTCACTACCAAAACAATGTCACAACCGAAACTTCAAGAAAATGTTTCGGTTGTGACTGTTTTGGTAGTGACAATTTTAGATACTTTTGAGCCTAGCTCGAAGATGCTAATCAGCACATGGTTAGCAATCACTGGTCAGAACAGTTGAACACATATAACAACTAAATTTTATGGAATAACATCCAAAAAAAATGTCTCAATAGCAGAAAAAATGAGTTTGGTAGTGACATTCCTTAAAGTTACACACAGATTTTTAGACTTTAGAACACATTTACCTCAAAATGATGGGATCAATCTACTCACCATATAGCACATGAGAGAGAGGGACACAGGAATATTTCCTGATCAAAAATGTAGGAGTGTGGTTAAAATCAGTCTCAGCCAATGGACTACAACATTCACTGTTTTGGTAGTGACATGAAAATGCGGGACATGTTTTTTTTGATAAAGTTTCATGATTTAAAAATAAAATATAAAATAAATATTTTTTTTAACTTCATTTTTAAAAAAAAAAAAAAAATATATTTTTTTAAACAAGAAAGGAAAAATTTGCAAAAAATTTTTCAATATCATTTTCACAAGTTGAAATTTAGGGGTTAGGGTTTGGGACAGCCACCTCCTAATTGAAAGCAGCCCATAAATTATGATTTTATATATATAAAGCTTACTGATATCTTAAATATTATTGTGGGTTTCAATAGATAATTGAAGGATCTTAGTAAACATCTAAGATTTTAATAATTAAATGCTTTTCAAATGTGTTTTTTGGATGAGGGACAGCAGTTTGCACCAATTCTGTAGAATGGCCCATATAAATAACTTGTATTTACACTGGCCTGTTTGTTTGAGAACAGCAAACACTGCATACCATTCACAGTGATGGTGAGTGTCGGCACGCTCTTATAAAATGATGAGTTGAAAACAACACAACCTGTAAAATGAGATGTTAAAAATGACACATGTTGTGTAGATTTTAACACATGTAGTGTGTGTGCTCAGGGACAACACATGTTGTGTAGATTTTAACACATGTAGTGTGTGTGCTCAGGGACAACACATGATGTGTCAAATTTAACACACAACCTGTGTCGATTCTTACCACATCTCTGTGTTTATAAGGACTACACATTTTGTATTACCTTTAACACAACTAATGTGTTATTCCTCTTACACAGAAGTGTGTTGAAACCTT
Organism: Vimba vimba; assembly: GCA_022828995.1. Classification (NCBI taxonomy): domain Eukaryota; kingdom Metazoa; phylum Chordata; class Actinopteri; order Cypriniformes; family Leuciscidae; genus Vimba; species Vimba vimba. The sequence goes on from CM040839.1 coordinate 28,338,526, forward strand.
TTACACACTAATGTGTTATAGTTACACAACTTGTGTCAGATATGTGTCACATGTGACTGTAGTCGGTGTGTATTTGCCAGAGTTACTTCCTGTGTTTTTACAACTGAGTGTTTGGATGAACACTGAAACGTATTGTTAACTTGTGTTTATGGAGTCCAGTGACGTTTAATAAAGAGTTTGTTTGAACATTTGGATGGTTTAGACATCATGAATCTACATAGACAAGCTCTTATTGAGAATTAACCGGTTTAGATGTTGATGTTTCACTGAATGTTTTATTTGAAGTCACCAGAATCGTGATTAATGGCTCCTTTATTTGAGCTCTTGACCCTTTACTCTTTTTATAGTCTTTCTCTGGCTGCTTTAACTGTATTTTAATAAAATACATTTTGCATGGTGAGAGAAAATATGATCAGATGTTTCTTGATGATGTCATAATCAGCAAGTGCTGATCTGATCAAGTTTATGAGTATATGTATGGTGCACATTTAATTTATTTATGCGCTGTTAGTTATAACAATCTTGTGACACTACATCATGCTATCCAGCAGTGCAGAATAAAAAAAAAAAAGTTTTCTGAAATTTTAAATCTGCAGCAGAAACTAGTCAAACACAGACATCAAGAATCAGCGTATGAATCTCAACAATGGTGACAAACGAAAAGCTTCATGCCGCAATGCATGCTGGGAGTCATGGATGAGATTTGTACTATGGTGGCACCCAGCATGCATGAAGCTTTTCGTTTGTCACCATAGTTGAGATTCATGTGCTGATTCTTGATGTCTGCTTGATACCATAGTCAGTAAAGTCCTGTACAAAAAAACTGTGTATTTAACAACTAATTTTAAGTTAATTGCAATATGTTAATCTTCTTAAATATCATCTTTTATATATTACAATCATCTTTCAAATGTTAAATTCTTGCTGAGCTTAACAAACTTATATGTTTATGATGATAATATAATCATCTGAGCATATTTTTCTCATGATTATTTCTGCTGTTTCAAATGTGGTAAAATAAATACACATTTACAGCAATCAGAGAAAACTAATGTTAAAGGGTCAAGAGCCCAAATAAAGCTGACACTAATCACGATTCTGGTGACTTTAAATGAAACATTCAATGAATCGTCAACACCAAAACCTGTTAATTCTCAATAAGAGCTTCTGTAGACATCTGACAGAAATAAAGTCAATCTGGTTATTAATAACAAGTGAAAGCAGCTTTTGAAAAAGACATTGAAAAAGAGGCATGATGTGATTGGCTGCCAAAAAACACCCGTTAATCTTTAAGTTCTCTTACGAGAGTTCTCTCGTACTGCGTTTGAAAAACGCTACGGGAAAAGTCTCTTTTCACGAAACACTGAAGCAAAAATTATCCTTTAATTTTCATATATGTAAAACGCGTTGCGGCAGCAGCAGACAGCTGAAGCAAGACGGCTTGTCCGCTCATTGGCTGCTCTGCGGCAACTGCATAAGCCTATCGAGCGCAGGCTGATGCAACATCAGACCAATGAGGGCGCTTCGCGCCCTCCTCGCCACTTCCCGCCGAGACGGGCGTGGCTTACCTCTATAAAAGGAGCTCGAGAAGGCTGATTCACTTGATTTTAATCTCTTCAGCGAAGCGCACGCATCGCTGGATCACGAGGAAGCACGCGTCGTCTGATGCAAACACTTCAGCGGGACGAGCCCTTGAAGCCGCTGGCCAACGCCGCCTTCTACCGCCGTACCTGCTGCGCTTTCCGACGCCATATCCTTTACATTCTTGTTCTTGTGTTTGTGTGTGTGTGTGTTCGCTTTGCAACACACACCCCTAAAAGAGCTGCGTCTTTTTCAAGATGCCTTCTCATGCAGCGCTCGCGCTCGCTGACGGCGAACGCCTTCACTCCGAGCCAATTGCCTACGGTGACTCTGAGGACTCACCGGGCATCCTTCCGAGGCTGCCCTTCCTGGAAGCGGATGGCGGGATTAGTTTTTCTTTACGTTACAAGAAAAGCTACCCTGCCTCTGCACGCGTCATTCACCGGCGAAGGAGAAAAGAGTGTTCTTAGTCCCACCGTTGGTCGGTCTGACCTCTTTTCTCTCACATTTCTCAGTTCCCTGTTCGGCGACTGGAAATATTATTGCAGCAAGTGAGTCTGTTACACGCTTGCCTGCCAGCAAACGCCGAAGAATACATGTTGACGCCGCTTTCAAAGCCTGTATCCCCCTGTGGCTCAGTGGTGGAATTATAGGTTCTCCACGCGGGAGACCGGGATTCGGATCCCGGTCTAGCGGCATATATTTTTATGCCGCCAATGCTTTGCTCTGTAAGTCCCCTGAAGGCGACTGCAGAGATGCATTTTGCAGCCAGCGAGCGCGTAGTACCCGCTTGCCTGCAACCGAACACCGTTTCTACGGTTCCCGCGCGTCACTGGCGAAAGGAGAATGGAGTGTTTTCAGCCCCGCTGAAACTGGGCGATTTCCACTCTTCTCACATTCTGGCATTTTGCAGGCGTCTGAAAATGCAAATCACTCTGTCTGTTCCCCGAGAGGCAACTGCAGACGTGTTTTTTGCTGCCCTCGAGCACGTGGTACATGCCTGCAAGCAAACACCAGTGCGGATAATACTCGCGCTGACTTTGTCTATGTATCATCACTGTGGTCCAGTGGTAGATTCTTAGACTTGCACGCGGGGGATCGGAGGTTCGAACCCCAGGCCGGCCGGCAGAAAATAATTATGCCGCCGAATGCAAATCACTCTGTTTGTTCCCCGAGAGACAACTGCAGACGTGTTTTTTGCTGCCCACGAGCACGGCCGATGATGCTATATGTGTAGAGAAGATACCCACTGCTAGTGCCCATCCCTACACACTAGCACAGCCCTTCACACAGGGCCCGCGCTCATATATTCGACTCGGGTCGATCACGCATCTGTAAAGACGGAACCTGTGTGCATTCACTCTGCTCAGACAGACAGTGCACTCATTGCAGTAACTGTGCCCGCTCTCCCGCGCCCACACTTACTCACGGTATTTTCTGGTGTCCCGGCCACGGCCGATGGTGCTATAAATGTAGTGTCGATGCCCACTTCTCAGTGCCCATCCCTACACACAAGCACAGCCCTGCACTTAGGGCTCGCGCAAATAAAATTGACTCAGGTCGATTGCGCTCCCCACATAGTAAAAGTGCCCACTACTCAGTGCCCACGAACACTATGTCTATCAGATCACAGGCTCTCGGTAAAAACGAGACCTATGAGCGCGCGCGCTGCTTGCACAGGCAGCGCGCCCAAAGCAGTAAATGTGTCCGCTCCCAGCCCACATCTACTCGCACACATGAGTCCCACGGGACTCGCGCAGCCCTCCCTCACTCAGCCAAGCACTGTTGTAAGGTCGAGGACGAGCGCTCCGCCTGCTGTATTAAGCGCGCCCCCCGCCTCAAATGCCGCAGGCATAACGCCTACGTTTGTGAGCCCCGTAGCACCTCTGTCGCACGGCGAACAGAGCGCGCTCTGTATCCGGCCCTTAGCCAACCATGCAGATGCATGGGCAGCGCTTCCAGGGGTTTCGGACTGGGTCTTAGGCATTATAAAGAGAGGCTTCTCGCTACAGTTTTTTTCGACGCCCTCCGCGCTTCACAGCGCGCGTTGAAACTTCGGTACCGCTGAAAGTAGCACACCTACTTCGCGCCGAAATATCAAAACTGATAAGCAAAGGGGCAATAGAGCTTGTTCCCCGAGCTCAAAGCGAACAGGGGATATACAGCAGATACTTTCTAGTCCCCAAAAAGGACGGCGGTATCAGACCCATTCTGGATCTAAGACGACTGAACAGAGTGTTAGTGAAACGCCGTTTCAAAATGCTCACAACCAGCAAAATTCTCGCGCATGTTCGCCGGGAAGACTGGTTCATGTCGATAGATCTGAAGGACGCGTATTTTCAAATACAGATAGCGTCACATCACAGGCGATTCTTGAGATTCGCCTTCGAGGGTCAGACATACCAGTATACAGTCCTGCCTTTCGGCTTGTCCCTGGCACCTCGTACATTTACGCAGCGCTCGCTCCTCTCAGACTCAGAGGCATGCGAGTGCTGAACTATTTGGACGACTGGTTGATCCTAGCCCAATCACGATCTCAGCTCATAGAGCACAGAGCCATTTTACTCGATCACCTCGAGAATCTTGGTATCACGGTCAATTGGGCGAAGAGTTCACTGAACCCCAGTCAAACGATTCCGTTTCTGGGTATAGTTCTGGACTCACAGTCTATGACAGCGCGGCTGTCGCCACAGCGCATGCTGAACATTCAGCGCGCGGCGAAGTCTTTCCGCCGCGGCGCTTTCACCCCGCTCAGGAAATTTCAAAGGATGCTGGGTCTCATGGCCTCAGCATCGTCAGTTCTCCGGCTGGGCTTGCTCCGCATGCGCCCGCTGCAGTTCTGGTTGAAAGCGCGGGTTCCGCGCAGAGCATGGGTGTCCGGTCATTTACGCCTCAAGGTCGATCAGGACTGTGTCACAGCCCTGGTGCCTTGGATGGCGAACGACTGGTACCAATCAGGTGTAAGCCTGGGGACTTCCTCGAGGGTGAGGATGGTGTCTACGGACGCATCCACCTCGGGATGGGGAGTGCTGCTCGAGGGCAGACCGTTCTTCGGCCTATGGTCGGAACGAGAAAAGCTCCAACACATAAACTGCCTAGAAATGCTGGCAGTGCACAACGCGCTGACGCGTTTTTGTCCCCACATCAAGGACCAACACGTCATAGTCCGTTCGGACAACATGGCAGTGGTGTCCTACATAAATCGCCAGGGCGGTCTGAATTCCATATCCCTGTACAGGCTGGCGAAACGCCTCCTACTATGGGCTCAGCACAACTTACGCTCGCTGAGAGCAGTACATGTGCCCGGGCTTCTGAATGTGGGCCCGGACAGACTGTCCAGGAACAACGTTCCTACAGGCGAATGGTCTCTACACCCACAAACAGTCCGGCTGTTGTGGGAGAGATTCGGCAAAGCGGAGGTGGACCTATTCGCGTCCCACGAAAACGCTCACTGCCCCGCATTCTTTTCAAAGACCGACAGCGCGCTGTCCCAAAGGTGGCCGCGCTGCCGGCTATACGCTTTTCCCCCCGTCTCCCTCCTGCCTCAGGTGTTGGAACGGGTCAGGAAAACAAAATGCCCAGTGCTGCTTGTAGCACCGTTCTGGAAGAACCAGGCATGGTTCCCAGTTCTGATGCAGTCAGCAGACATCGCTCCATGGCCAGTGCCGTTGAGGAGAGATCTCCTCTCGCAGGCCAGGGGCTCGATCTGGCACCCACACCCGGAACTGTGGTCCCTTCATGTGTGGGCGCTCAACGGATACCCGTTGGTCTCGCAGAGGGAGTCATGAATACCATCACGGAGGCTAGAGCGCCGTCGACCAGGCGGCTCTACGCTTCAAAGTGGTCGGTTTTCTCCGGCTGGTGTACAGCTCGGAGCCTTTCACCCCTCGATTGTGAGGTAGCGGAGGTTCTCTCCTTCCTACAAGAGCTGTTGGATAAGGGCAGATCCCCTTCCACGCTCAAAGTGTATGTGGCGGCTATTTCAGCGTTCTCCTGTTCAACGCTGGGTCAGTCACTGGGAAGGAATGATTTAGTCATCCGCTTCCTCAGGGGAGCTAGGAGACTGAATCCACCCAGACCTCCTTCAGTCCCTATGTGGGACCTTTCTACGGTCCTGGCGGCCATGAAAGGTGCCCCTTTCGAGCCTATCCAGTCAATCAGCCTCAAACATTTGTCTTTCAAAACAGTGTTTTTGATGGCTCTCGCTTCAGTGAAGCGCATAGGCGATCTGCACGCGCTCTCCGTGAGCCCGACGTGCTTGGAGTTTGGTCCTGATGACATAAGTCATAAGTCATACTCAAACCTAAGCACGGCTATGTGCCGAAATCCCTCAACACGCCTTTTCGGGCTCAGGTTATTTCCCTGGCTGCCCTGCCGGCGTCGAGTGAGGAAGGGGACTCGAGTTTTCTTTGCCCTGTTAGGGCTTTAAGAACTTATATGTCCCGCTCTGCTGCCTTCAGACAGACAGAGCAGCTCTTTGTCTCGTTCATCGGACGTTCCAAAGGAACGGCTGTTTCGAAACAGAGTCTATCCAGATGGATAGTTGACGCCATAGCGCTGGCTTATACTGCCAAGGGCATTCAATGCCCGTTGGGAGTCAGAGCGCACTCTACGAGAGGCGTTGCCTCCTCGTGGGCTTGGTCCAGCGGGATTTCCTTACAGGATATATGTACGGCGGCAGGCTGGGCCTCTCCGTCTACATTTATCAGGTTTTATAACCTAGAGGTTCCCGCCTTACAGGCTAAGCTTTTGTCGGTGTAATCTATTTACAGGCGCAATGCGCTACCGACTATACTGGGCAGAACTGTGTAAGACCCACGTTTTCCCACATTAGTGCAGGCTCCCTACCCTGGCTATGTGATGTCATACTCGCGTCTGTGGACATGTCTATATAAGGCGGAGGAAACCCCTCCTGTCTTTAGACTCTCCCTGTGAGGTCATGTTAAGCCCGCGGACGCTACAGTATAGGGAATTAAGGCTCCCCCCCCTTATTCCCTGACTCTGTGTGAGTCTATCTGGTGATTATGCACTGTATGACTGAAATAGCTTCCGGTGATCAGTGTTTTTATCCCAGCACGCACGGCGTTTTGCAAGGGGTTCCCGTAGCGTTTTTCAAACGCAGTACGAGAGAACTCTCGTAAGAGAACGTACTCGGTTACTAACGTAACCTCGGTTCTCTCTAGAAGAGGGAACGAGTACTGCGTTCCCTTGCCGTGCGTTTGGTTCACTCTGGTTCGCTTCGGCGATCAAAATCAAGTGAATCAGCCTTCTCGAGCTCCTTTTATAGAGGTAAGCCACGCCCGTCTCGGCGGGAAGTGGCGAGGAGGGCGCGAAGCGCCCTCATTGGTCTGATGTTGCATCAGCCTGCGCTCGATAGGCTTATGCAGTTGCCGCAGAGCAGCCAATGAGCGGACAAGCCGTCTTGCTTCAGCTGTCTGCTGCTGCCGCAACGCGTTTTACATATATGAAAATTAAAGGATAATTTTTGCTTCAGTGTTTCGTGAAAAGAGACTTTTCCCGTAGCGTTTTTCAAACGCAGTACTCGTTCCCTCTTCTAGAGAGAACCGAGGTTACGTTAGTAACCGAGTACGTTTTCATGAATTAAGATTTAATTTATTTACTTGAATGTATTGTTTAGTTTAAATGTGCTAAAATCTACACAACATGTGTCAAAATACCATCTACACAGTCACGTGTTGTTTTTTGACACATCTCTTTTTGCAGTGTGCAATGAAACAGAGCACATCTTATGTGTTTTCTCTTCATTGCACAGTGAGAAAAAATATATTTTTTTTATACTTTGTGCATATTTCGTTTTATTCTTAAATGCACAATGCATAAGTTAGTTCTTGTTAGTTCTAATGAAACATATTCTTCACTGTATTAAGTTAGATTGTCAACTCAATGCAACAGCAAATGTGTTATGTTATCTTTTGAATGCACAATTTAAGTTTTATATTAACTATTAACATATATTATGCATATTGTATATTAAATATTAACAAGCGAAAGAGGGAGGGGCGTTGATAGTGGGAAGCTTTGGCGACAGTAAAACGATACTGGTTACTCACGTAACCTCGGTTCTCTCTAGAAGAGGGAACGAGTATTTGCGTAAGTTTAGCTTACGCTACGGGAAAAGTCATCTTTTCTCGAGATACTGAAGCCAAAAATTATCCTTAATTTTCATATATTGTCCACGCAGTGCAGCAGGCAGCTAGCAGAGCTAGAGCGAGCAATACTGCGCGCTCATTGGCTGCCGCGCGGCAACTGCTTTAGCCTACCGGTGAGCCCGGCGTGACGTCACGCCCAATGAGGGCGCGCGCGCCCTCGCGCGTCACAGCCCGCCAGAATGGGCGGCGTCAGAACGTATATAAGGAGGGCTCGGAGGCTAAAACTCTGGTTTCTGTCGAATGAAGCGACATGAGCTCGCGGCGCGAGCATGGCAGGGAACGCAAATACTCGTTCCCTCTTCTAGAGAGAACCGAGGTTACGTGAGTAACCAGTATCGTTCTCTTACGAGAGGTTCTCTCGTATTTGCGTAAGTTTAGCTTACGCTACGGGAACCCCATTGTCAACGCCGTGCGCGCCTTGCATCCACATATAAACCCCCGGAAGGCCCGGGGGGTCTAAAAGTGGAAGAACATGTGGCCAGCAGAGTGGGCCAACACGTGTCCATAAGCACTCATAGGGAAAAGGATAGAGCGGCGAGGCCGGTCTATATATCACTGACATACCCTGAGGTGCAGCTCGACCAGGAGAGCTAAATCGAGTAACTAGCCTGCGCACACATAAGCAGGACATAGACCCGACTTAGACTGACAGAAGTTTAGCCTGCAGGGCGGGAACTTCCAGGTTATAGAACCTGACAAATGTAGAGGGGGAGGCCCAGCCCGCCGCCATACAAATGTCCTGAATGGAAATCCCGCTGGACCATGCCCACGATGAGGCCATGCCTCTGGTGGAATGAGCCCATACGCCCAAAGGGCACTGCAGGTCTTTGGACGCCTAAGCTGCAGCAATAGCGTCCACTATCCATCTGGATAGTGTCTGTTTCGAGGCGGCGAGACCTCTAGCGCGCCCACCAAACGAAACAAAGAGCTGCTCCGAGCGCCGAAAAGTGGCGGAGCGCGTGACGTAACACCTTAGAGCCCTGACAGGGCAAAGGAGGCTACTGTCATCCCCACTGCCGGACGGCAGAGCTGAGAGGGAAATAACTTGGGCTCTGAACGGGGTACCCAACACTTTGGGGACATAGCCATGCCTTGGTTTGAGAATGACCAACGAGTCATTAGGTCCAAACTCAAGACACGCCGCGCTAACTGATAGCGCGTGTAAGTCGCCCACGCGTTTCACTGAAGCCAGGGCTAACAGAAAAACGGTTTTAAACGTCAGGTATCTCAACTCCGTAGAGCCCAGGGGTTCGAAGGGATAAGCTTTTAGGGCCTCTAGGACCAAAGACAGATCCCATATGGGTACCAGAGGTGGCTGTGGAGGGTTCAACCTCCTGGCCCCTCGTAGGAAGCGGGTAATGAGTTCATTCCTTCCCAATGTGCGGCCGCGCGCCGAATCGGCGAACGCGGCGATCGCCGCAAACATAGACCTTGAGCGTGGAGGGGGACCTGCCCGCGTCCAAAAGCTCCTGAAGGAAGTTCAAAACCTGTGGAACCGCCTCGTCGAGGGAGCTCTGGATTGCGCGAGCGTGTTAACTACTCCTTCTTGCAAATCAACGAATATCCGTTGATCACCCACGCATGCAGAGACCAGTGCTCTGGATGGGGATGCAGAATTGAGCCTCGGGCTTGAGAGAGAAGGTCTCTCCTCACTGGAATCGGCCACGGGACTGTTCCCGACAGCACCGTCAGCTCTGGGAACCAAAACTGGTTTTCCCAGCGCGGGGCTATGAGGAGCACCGCGCAGCGCGTTTCCCTGATCTTCGCTATCACCTGAGGCAGCATAGAGATCGGGGGAAAAGCGTACAATGGGACGTTGGGCCAGATTTGGGCCAGCGCGTCCTCGCTTTTTGAGAAGAACCTTAGGCATTGAGCGTTCTCGCTCGTGGCGAAAAGGTCGACTTCTGCTTTTCCGAAGCGACGCCACAGCGTCTGGACTGTTTGGCTGTGTAGAGCCCATTCCCCAGGGGGAACATTGTCCCTGGACAGCCTGTCCGGTCCGTCGTTTAGGCGACCGGCACGTGCGCGGCTCTCAGAGAGCGCAGCAAGCCCTGAGCCCAAACCAAAAGGCGCTCTACCAGAGCGCGCAAGGTTCTGGATCTGATTCCGCCCTGACGGTTCACATACGACACCACTGACATGTTATCCGTGCGGACTAGCACATGGTGCCCGTGCAGGTATGGGAGAAAGTGCTTCAGCGCTTTCTCGACCGCCAACATCTCCAGACAGTTTATGTGAAGGCTTTTCTCCTGGTCCGACCAACGGCCGTAGACCGGTCTGCCCTCGTGAAGCGCTCCCCAACCTGAGTTGGACTGTCGAGATCACTTTGCGGTGTGAAATCACCCCCATCGTAACTCCTAGTCGGTACCATTCGGCTGCCAGCCAGGGCTGCAGGGCTGAGACACAGCCCTGAGTCACTCTGACCCGAACGCGGCCTGAAGCCCATGCTCTGCGGGGCACTTTCGAATTCAGCCAGCATTGTAGCGGGCGCATTCGCAGTAAACCCAGCTGCAGAACTGCTGCAGCTGAAGCCATATGGCCCAACATCCTCTGGAAGGTTTTCAGGGGGAAATACCTGTTTTTTTTGAAAAGACGCGGCGAGGTGTCGAACACAGCGCGCGCGCTGTGTTGACAGCCTGGCTGTCATGGCCACCGAGTCCAGTTCTATTCCCAGAAAGGAGATCGACTGGCTGGGGATCAGAGAGCTCTTGGTCCAGTTCACCGAAAGACCCAGGTTTTCTAAGTGACTGAGAAGCAACATCCCGTGGGAAGCGAGCACTTCCGCTGATTGCGCCAGAATGAGCCAATCTTCCAGATAGTTCAGAATTCGCATCCCCTGTGATCTCAGGGGAGCGAGAGCCGCATCCATGCACTTCGTAAATGTACGGGGTGCCAGAGACAGGCCGAACGGAAGGACGGTGTATTGATATACCTGGCCGTCGAAGGCGAATCTCAAGAATGGCCTGTGACGGGGTATAATCTGAATCTGAAAGTATGCGTCTTTCAGATTGAGAGAAATAAACCAATCCCTCGGGCGAATTTGCGCGAGGATTTGCCTGGTCGTGAGCATTTTGAACGGCCGTCTCATGAGAGCTTTGTTCAAATATCTCAGATCTAATATAGGTCTGAGCGCTCCGTCCTTCTTGGGAACGAGGAAATAACGGCTGTAAAAGCCTGCCTCGGTTAAAGAAGGGTGAACTCTCTCTATGGCCCCTTTGTGTAATAGTTTCGCTATTTCTGTGTGAAGCAGATGGGCTGCTTCCGAGCTCACCACCGTCTCGACGCGCTTTCGAAACCGCGGCGGACGGCGAATGAACTGTAGCGAATAGCCCCGTATTACTGTATTCAGTACCCATTTCGACACGCCCGGAATAGCTTTCCATGCATCTGCACTCATAGCTAGGGGTCGAATGGCCTCTGGGTCCCGCCCGCTGCTCTGCGCGGGGCACGGGACCCGAAGCGGCGAAAGCGCGCGCTGTCGGTGCTGGGAAACTGGGGCTCGCTGATAGCGACAACCGGCTGAGCAGTACTCACAGACACGGTCTCTGGAGACTGAGAGGGCGCTGTAATGGGCAGCCCGAGGCGCGAACGCGGGGCGGGCATGAGAGTGTTTACAGGAGAGTGTGAGCGCTGAGGAGCGGGCACGGAACTCTTTACTAAAACACGGCCGGTGGCATGGGGCTTTAAGTGATCTAAACCCTGAATGTGTGAAGCAGAGCGGGCAGTGTGTGGGAGTGAGCACTGGACAGTGGGCACATTTCCTACACTTAACACTCGAGCGGCAACCGCGCGCTTTATGTGAGTGTGCTCTGTGGGATACACAGGGGAGATCGTGCTTGTGTGTAGACATGAACACTTGGGAGTGGGCATATTTACTACACTCATAACACCGTCGGCGTGAGCCGGGTGACCAGACATTATGCTCTTTTTGCGATAAGCTGGCCGCGAGCTCGGATCAGCGAACATCATAAAAAAGTTTTTGCCGCCAGAGCCGGAATAGAACACGGATCTCTGGCGCGAAAGCCTGATACTCCGCCACTGAGCCACAGGGGAAGATAACATAGGCTATTGGTTCGCACGAGCTGTGAGCGACACAGGGGAGATCGTGCTTGTGTGTAGAGGTGAGCACTGGGCTGTGGGCACATTTTCTACACTCAAACACCGTTGGCGTGAGCCGAATAACCAGAATTAACACTCTTTTCCAGATTTTTCTGGGCCGCTGTACGAACAGCGTTTGTGTGCAGGCGAGCGAGTTGTGTAACTGACTCATTGGCTGCAATACACATCTGCAGTCGTCTTCTTAGGTGACTGACAGCGCGAAACGCTTGAAGGCTCATATGTTTAAACTCTCATAATTACTCGAGCACCATCAGTGGGAGGGTGCGAGGGGCGGGTTCACCTTCTGCATGTGAGAAGCTGGCCGCGAGCTCGGATCAGCGAACAGCATAACATTTTTATTAATTTTTTTATTTTTGCTGCCAGAGCCGGGATCGAACACGGGTTTCTGGCGCAAAAGCCTGTTATTCTGCCACTGAGCCACAGGGGAAGAATGTATAGGCTATTGGTTCGCTCGAGCATATGAGAGTGCGTCGTCATGTTTCGCGTCGGCGATAGCGTGCAGACGTGCGTGTATTATAACAGGCTCGTTACTGCAATATTAACATTTTCAGCCGCCTAAACTCAGAGGGGGCTGAGAAACGTAAGAGAATTGGAGAATGGCCCGGCCTCAGCGGGGCTACAAACATCTCCATCACGCGGGGTGCTGAGCATTACTCGTGACCGCCCGCTCTGACATCGCTAGAGAACGGCGCAGTTTGCGCAGGAAGCGGGGCGAGTAGCCGGAGCGTCATCATGTGTTGCAGGCGTGCGTGTAAGGTAACAGGCTCGTTTACTGCAATATTAATATTTCCAGCCGCCTGAACTTAGGGACCGTTCGGTATTTATGGAAGGGGCCACCGGAGGAAAATAGGGGAGGGTCATGTCTTTTTATTCTTTGTTGAGGGGAGGGTCATCCAACTTTTTTTAGTCTAGGGGGAGGGTCACCCAACTTTTATATTCATGAAAACAGCAACATTTCAAAGTGGCTTGTTTGGTGCTATTTTTTTCCATTTAGCTCCATGTTGATCTCGCGTTATCAGCCCCCCTTCGATATCAGATGGGTCTGACCCAACAAAAATCCAGTTTGGCGCTGTTTGACAGTGCGTGCACACTAGTTCAGTTCGCGCTTAGAAAAATTGCATCATGTTAGAACAGAATGCCAAAGAAATGTTTACCCGGCAAAGCTTTAAAGCACGAGCAAATAATGAACTTTTGTTAAGTGCACAGTGTCCTGTGAGTGTAATTCTACCGCTGCATTATAGGCTATGTGATGTGAATGTACGTCGAATTTAACAGTATTGAGACTGAGGCGCCAGATCTGCAGCTAATAGAATGTGCGCTGTAGGGCGATACTGCATATTTTAGTTTCCATTCTTATTTTGTTTCCACGATGTGTAAGATGTAGGGCTACCACATCTTTAAATTACTATTAGTATTATTTAAGTTAACATAAAATACATAGACCTACACCACAAAAACTAGTTGAGGATAAATTCGTTAAAATTGGGCGATTCCAGTGTTATGGTCGTGACATTTGCAGTCAAAACTTAAAATAAAAATTCTCAGAAAATGCATTTAATACCAATATTTTGAAACGTCTGAAAGGAGTCAAGACATTAGACAAATATCCGTCTACACATGAGTTTTATATTTAATATGAGGGAAATACACATGTGACGTGACACAAAAAATCACCTAACTTTTAGGTGGCAAAATATTTTTTAGTAATTCTATAAATTACACTGTGCAAACCAAAAGATATATACCCACCGGATAAATAAAGATCGGCCTCCACAGAACATAAAATATTATATTATTTTTATTTTATTTTTCGTGTTCGCATTTATGTGAGAAAAAAAAAAAAAAAACAATGTTACGGGCATGACAGTTCTCCATTACGGACATGACTGCTCTGAAGCAACTTTAAAAATTTCACAGAAACCTCAAAAAGAAAGCACAAAGCCTTTCTTTAAAGTGAATTTCGTTTTTTTATTAATTTTATCTTAATTTTAATCAATCTTTCATCTGGATTTAATAAATAAGAAGTAGTCTAAATATAGTAGAAAATAGATAATCATGACACGGAGGCGCGGGCGAGTGAACTGGATCTTGTCTCATAAATGAACCGAAACTCAGCGTAAGATAGGCTATGCTACTTGCCTCACAGACCGGAGAAATATATAGAAAGCTTGAAATGTCTACTTTTAAACAGAACAGTTCATAACTAAAGAAAACAGACTGCTTTCTCCTTATGAAATGTGCATGTCTCTCTGGCGCGTTCTGAGAATATCGCGACGCATCGTCAACTTCATCTTTGCAGTCGACACAGAAAACACTTGTTTATTAATAAACAATTAAAATGACTCCTTGCTATATTTGACATATTAATAATCATTACTTTTGCCGGTTCTTTGTGACAGCTTAGATGCTTTGTTGGCAGCGCCACCCACATGTTGAACGAGTCACACCGCATCAGCACCGAAAACATGATTTTTTTCAAATCTAAAATCAAAAATCGTGATACGAACCGAATCGTAGGTTTGGTCTATCGTTACAGCCCTAGTAAGATGAGAAAGCAAGAGTTTATGGTTTAAAAAACAAACAAACAATGGCTATCTGAACATCTTTGCCAAGCGCAAACTAGTACAGAATTAGGCTAATCAATAAATTATCGGGGAGGGTCATGCCTTTTTTCACAATTATTTTGGAGGGTCATAGAAAAAATTATTGCTGGCGAAGGGAGGGTCATGTCTTTTTTGACAACAGATCTCAAAACTCCTCCGGTGGCCCCTTAAATAAATAACGAACAGTCCCTTAGAGGGGACTGAGAAATATGTGAGAATGGCGGTAGCCAAGCCACGGCGGGACTCATACACTCTCTTTTCTCCTATCGCCGGTGAGTGACGGGCGCGGGGGCAGTAGCTTTCTTGTAACGTAAAGAAAACTAACCCCGTGACTGTCAGCTTCTGCAATCCCTTGTGAGCGGCGCAGTCTGCGCGGCTCGAACAGAGGGAGAGAGTGCGGGGAGAGCGAGTGGCCAGAGAGCGTCATCATGTTTGCAGGCGTGCGTGTACTGTAACAGGCTCGTTTACTGCAGTATTGATATTCCCAGTAGCCTGAACTTAGGAGGGGACTGAGAAATATGTTAGAGATGGAGGTTAGACCGGCCTCAGCGGGTCTAGAACACTCTTTTCTCCTTTCGCCGGGAGACGGCGGGCGGGGGGTTACGGGGTAGCTTTCTTGTAACGTAAAGAAAGCTAGCCCCGTGACTGTACGCGTCTGCGATCCCTTGTGAGCGGCATGTTTTGCGCGGCTCGAACAGAGGGAGAGAGCGAGCCCCGTAATCGTCCGCATCTCTAACACACCTTGTGAGCGGCGCAGTTGCGCGGCTCAACAGAGGGAGAGAGAGAGCGGGGAGTGGTGCGAGGCATTTGAAACAAGCGATGAAACAGCGATGCGGAGAGCTTCGCTGAAGAGACAGAAATCAGAGTTTTCACGGGCGTGAAAATTGGGCGTGACATTGGGCGTGACGTCACGCCGGGCTCACCGGTAGGCTAAAGCAGTTGCCGCGCGGCAGCCAATGAGCGCGCAGTATTGCTCGCTCTAGCTCTGCTAGCTGCCTGCTGCACTGCGTGGACAATATATGAAAATTAAGGATAATTTTTGGCTTCAGTATCTCGAGAAAAGATGACTTTTCCCGTAGCGTAAGCTAAACTTACGCAAATACGAGAGAACCTCTCGTAAGAGAACGAGAGAACTGGCATATGAGAGCATAAGTTTCATGAGTTACAATGATAAAAGTTATGATATATTTTTGTAAGCAATGTTATGAATGAGAGATGAGAGTATATCCCAATCACGAGGTATTTCTTTAATCCGGTGTAATGAATGAGCGCACACACTGAGAGTAGTTCTTTCAAGAAAACGTTTCCAGCGATCCGTTTCCTTTAGTTGTAACTTTTACAATTAAACAATTAAAACCTTTACATACTTTAAATAATTAAATACTCTCCTCATGTGTGATTACAAATCCTTCTTTCCTCACCAAGTATTATCCAAGTATCCAAGTATTACTATTACACTTCATTATTTGTCCAGAAAGCTTATATCATTTCATTCTGATATTTTTTTCTTTTTTAATGTGTTATAGGTGTTATTTATTATTTTATTTTATTTTATAATTATTAACTTTAACAATAATTACATTTTAACATTCTACACATTCTAAATACAAAATAAATCTGCATTGCCTGCAAAGATCAGTTATTGCCACTAGATGGCCGAGCAGTTTTTCTCAGTCGCTTTGGTACATTTCTTGAATCATCTTAAGATCTGCAAACCAGTAAGTGCATTTCTCCAAACAATTCATACAAACAGCAGAACACAATGGATTATCTGCAAAAGCCTAAAAAACCCTTAGTTCACCTCTCAAAAGTGAGGATTTATGTCAATGAACTCTGCCATCAGAATGACAAGTCCTTGAGTCATTGTTCACATACAAGATAAAACAATATTGACAGCATGACTAAGCATTTTGAACCAGTTTTTCCTTTTTGTCCAGAAAACTTATATAATTTTATTCTGATATTTATTTATTTTTTCATTCTTATATATATTTTTTTTTTTTTGGTATTTCGTCCCCTTGGAATTATAAGGTTCTATCTGACATTTTTATAAAAAAATTAGTTATTCACATATTCTTATTCTGTGACCACTTCTTTACATTATGTGATGTTGTTTTTTAAGTTGTGTAAATTTTGGAACTTTTTATTTAGAAAATAAAAAGGTTCTTTCTACACAGTCGAATGGAATGCAAAAGCTTTAAAGCTCAATATATCAAAACTGCTCAGAACGCAGATAGAACCTTATAATTCCAAGGGGACGATTTCTTATTTTATTTACCTTTCAATAACTTTAACAATAATTACATTTTAACAAAAAAAAGCACATTTTCCACATTCTTTAATATAAATACAAAATAACTCATTGCACTGCATTGGGTGTCTCTGCCGACCTCTTGTGGACAAAAATAGTATAACATGGCATTTCATGACTATTGCCACTAGATGGAGCAAATGAACATTTCTTACTCATGTTAATTTTTCATCTCTGTTTTTTGTGTTTATTTAAAATAAGACAAATATGATATTATTTTAATCTTACATCTGTTATTTAACAGTTGAGATAGTTTAATGCAGAAACACTCGCCGGGTTTAAACCAGCAAAACGGGAATTAAATAAAGCATGTTGTCACATGAGTTACATGATATTCTATGATATTCTATTCTATACTTTTATCAATTCTATTGAGAAACCATGAGAGAAAGGTGAATAAAGACTGAAATTATTCATTATTATTATGTTTTGAACTATGCTGTATACAGAGGTGGATAGTAACAAAGTACATTTACTTGAGTACTGTACTTAAGTACACTTTTTGAGTATCTGTACTTTACTTGAGTATTATTATTTCTGGAAACTTTTTACTTTAATTTCACTACATCTGAAAGACAAATATCATACTTTTTACTCCACTACATTTCTATCAAGGTCCTTGAGTAGAAAGTAGTAACGTTATTCAGGGAATGATTTTGGTTGCATTTTGGTTGGAAATGAAAGTCAGGTTGACGTTAGAACACGACTGATGTTGGTTTCTGACGTCAACACGATTTTCATTTTCAACGTTGGGTTTGCTCTTCTAAATGCGAATTTTGTCATTATTTTGGAGCACACTAGCTTATAGATAACAGTAAGGCTAACATATTCATACTAAAAGCCAAAAAACTTTAAATAGGGCACTATTTGAGGGAACAGCCATTTGGGTGTTCGAAACCATTGTAGACGTTATTGAGTGATTTATTCAATCTCACATTCAATCCCACTACTGGAACTGTGTTCTAGAAATACATGTGATATTGATATGAGGGTAGGCAGGTATAGATTCAACAGCATAAGGTACTGTAAGTATTACATACAACAATGCAACAATAATAAAATATACGCTGTATTGATGAAACAAAACCACATAATTGTACTAGACGTGTGAAATTAAGGGAAAAATAAATACTCTGAACCTTAAGTAGATTTACACAAACTGAGAAAGTCTAAAAGCGTAAGGTTGTGCCCCGCTCTCCCTTATTTGTAAACACTTATTTTTTTTTTTCCAATTTTGTCTCAAAAAAATAATGTACAAATTTAGCCTTTGCTTCTATAAACAAGAGGGAGAATTGATGCTAAATTTATGTTTCTGATTAAAGATTAAAGTGCACACGAATTAAACAATAAGAATAATGATAAACAGTGAAATATTCTGTGTAAAAAAATATGATCAATTTTGAATTCATGGTGACTTTAAGTGAATGTCGTCACTTCCTCAATTACCGTCACTATGGTTACGGTAAACAGACACGGCAGAACAGCAGTGGGTGGAGCTGAACTAATGTTCATTCGCGACGCTGATCCGCATCATTTATAATCTAACAACAAACAAACAAACAAACAAACAAACAAACAAACAAACGGGCTCCACTTTTGTCTTGTTGTGAAAGCGACGGAGGCAAGTGAGAAAACTGATTTTTATTTTCTCTCACGAAGTATAAATCATTCGAGCTATTAATAACGCGGTGTATATTGGGAAACAGTTTGATAAATTAGATGTTTTTTCCCCTGTTTTGCATAGGAAGACATGAACGAGTCATCCAGTTAGAACTATGACATAGAAGGTTATAAGGTTATTATAACTAAAGAAATGTTAGTTTGAAATGTTAAGGTTATATTTTTTTAACCTTTATAATGGCCATTTGTTCCCTAATTTTATTAAATGCATGCTCCATCTTTCATTTCAAATTCTTAAATTTCAATACATTCAATTAGAATAATAAGACACTAACGTTAGGCTGTTACCAATCAAATTAAATAATTTACATTGAAAAATTACAAATGTATTAAATGAGATTATGAGAGTGTAAATATTTTTTGAATAAACAAATAAGGAATGTTGAAAAGAATGATACTTTGAAACTAAACCGCCAGTAGGAGGCGGCAGGCGACCGTGTGTTAATGAGCGAGTCATTGAGTCATTCATTCAAACGATTCGTTCAAACGGCTGATTTATTCAGAATGAGGCAGTTTATGAATGGGTCATTGAATCTTTGAGTCAACCGATTCGTTCAAAATGCTGAATCATTCAATAATGAAACATGAAATAAATGAAATAAAATCAGAATCATCCTCGCGTTTTCGGTGATTCCCTAGTTATTATTATTATTATTTTTTTTATGTTAAAAATTATTTTAATAAGGGCATTTGTCTGGTTGGGCAAGAATTATGTTGTTGAAAACGAAAGTAAAAGAGTTACGCACGTTCATTGTGTTTTACGTGATGACTTTATTAAACTTAACACATTAGGCTTGTTTGAGATGAGCAAAATCTGCGCAGAACCGATCACCGGTGATCAGCGCGAGATGCATGCCGGTTAGAAAGGTGTCCGAGTGCGGTCCGCCTTGCTCTGATGTCATGCTGACCTATGTCAAAAATCTCTCGCGAGCGCAAGGCGCACGTGTCAGATTCTGCAGTCGAGGGCAGTTGCTCTCCACCGACTGTGCTGATCAAAAGCACGATGGGAAACGACTTGCTGACGACACAGCTTAATGCTCATTGGTTTAAACAACCGTGATGTATTTATCTCTTTTAAAATGTTTGATTTTAAAACTCTAATATCATGTTTTATGTGTATATGTTATGTGTGAATATTTCCAAACTATCTGACAGTGCGATCTCTTTGGGTTATGCAATTTAATTTTTATAAAAAAATAAAATAAATAAAAACACATATGTCTGTATTAAAGAAAAAAATATTGATACACATGTATTTGGAATGGAATTAAATAACAAGTACTTTGGGTGTCTTGTTCATTTTATTTATTTTCATATAAAAGCAACAGACTTGAATTACATCCAGTTTATTAGCAACACTGTGCACGAGCGTGAATCCCGCGATATCCATCTTTGATCTCGCAGGTGTCAGATCCACTACGAGAAGAGAGAACTGTCCGGCTTGCCTGCGCTTTTTTCACTCCTCCTCTCACTGCAGCCGCCTACTCTCGCATACATTTCAGGCGAGGCAAGGCGCATCTCAAACAAGCCTAATATAATGGTTTATCTGTCATCCACCCTCGATTAATTAGAATGTTGTGTTTTTATTAAAAAAAAACATCATTATGATGATCCGCAGCATTATCGGCAAACTATACTGTTTGCACTGCTTTGGGTGTCTCTGCCGACCTCTTGTGGACAAAAATAGTATAACATGGTATTTCATGACTATTGCCACTAGATGGAGCAAAATGAACATTTCTTACTCATGTTAATTTTTCATCTCTTTTTTTTGTGACAAATATGATATTATTTTAATATTACATCTGTTATTTAACAGTTGAGATAGTTGTTTAATGCAGAAAAACTCGCCGGGTTTAAACTAGCAAAACGGGTGATGTTGGTTTTGGACCTCGGGTCCCAGCTAGTTTTCACCAAGATGGTGGGACCCAGCGATCCATTTCGCCTCTTTGTATACCTTGTTTATTAGTGTAGCCTGCCCTCCAGATAATAAATATGCACTTGCTTTGCAATTCATCCTTTGGGTTATTAT
The DNA here is from genome assembly GCA_022828995.1 of Vimba vimba. Taxonomy (NCBI): domain Eukaryota; kingdom Metazoa; phylum Chordata; class Actinopteri; order Cypriniformes; family Leuciscidae; genus Vimba; species Vimba vimba. The sequence goes on from CM040839.1 coordinate 28,359,022, forward strand.
GGAATCAAACTAATCAAGAGTTCTAGACTTTTTACGGGTTCTTCTTATTTGTTTTCATGTTGCTGTATAAGATTTTTATAGACAATTATGCCTAGGGTCTTGAAGTTCTATCACACCACATGTAGCCTCTTATATGTTTTCTTACTTGGCATATGTAACTCTTTAGGTATTGTTGTGGCAAATTCTAAGTCCTCAAATCGGGTCTCGAAGAAATCTCTCAAGAGTCGAAGTTCCAGGTCTCAGAAGTAACTTTATTGACAAGCAACAAAGTGAGATGCCAGCTGGCCATCTGATCTGCACTGGTCAGAACCTCAGGTCTTATACCTTTTCTTATCACTAGGTAGCCAATCAGCTATCAAGATCTCGCTACCGTTAGCATCATCTTTCCCGGAGACATTTTTCTATTGGTGGAAAAATCTTTGGCCATACCCATTTTTTTTTTTGATCAAAGTCTTTTTATTGTATTTTAACATACAACAAACAACAGACACATAACAACCCAGAACCCACCCACATCGCACCACTAGTGTAAAGGCAAAAAAAAAAAAAAAAAAAAATCACATCATACAATGTCATTAGAGTCCATTTGTTCAATTAATGTAAGAACAGGTTGCCAGATATCACTGAATTTAGTGTTATTACCCTGCAAATTATAACGAATTTGCTCAAGTGTTAAATAGCGCATAACATCGTTAATCCAGTGTTTAAATACAGGTGGAGACTTATCCTTCCATTTCAGTAAAATAATGCGTCTGGCCAAGAGAGTTACAAATGCTATCACTGTTTTATCCCGCTTGCCTATACCAAGTTCTTGTGGTACTACTCCAAAAATGGCAATGATCGGTGATGGGTCAATATGAGTATGCAATACTCTAGAAAGAAAAGCAAAAATCAACTCCCAAAACTCAGACAGTTTAGGACAGCTCCAGAACATATGTGACAAAGTGCCTGGCTCTATGTTACACCGATCACACTCTGGGTCAATATCTGGTGCAATTCTAGCCAACTTTGCTTTTGACCAATGTAAACGATGAGTAACTTTAAACTGGATAATGGTATGTCGTAGGCAGATAGAAGATGAGTGTATGTTATTGAGAATGGCCTGCCATAGCTCATCTGATATCTCTGTATCCAGTTCTTCCTCCCACTGATGTTTTAATGTTGTTAATGGTTTCAAATTGTCCATGCTGAGTATAGAGTATAACCTACCAACAACCTCCCCAGGCCAAAGGGGCATCTTAATTATTTTATCTAAAAGGGAATCTGGTGATATCAAAGGAAAAGATGGAACATTTGCAGAAACAAAACTGCGAAGTTGTAAATATCTAAAAAAATGTGAGTTAGGGATGTCAAAATGTGTTCTCAAATGTTCAAAACTTGCAAAGGTGCTACCTATATATACATCTTTGACTGTTTTCAGTCCCTTTTCAGTCCATGTTTTAAAAGCATCATCAGTCATGGAGGGAGCAAACATGTTATTTCCCACCAAAGGGGTATCTATGGACATTTCAGTTAAAGAAAAAGCCCGTCTGAACTGTATCCATATCTTGAGAGAGTGCCTCACCACTGGATTTATGCAGTATGTTGATATGGGTTCTGGAAAGGGTATTTTAGAGCAGGCTAGTGCATGTAACGATGTTTGTGTGCAGGATGCACGCTCAAGCTCTAGCCACTTGGGACCTGGGTCTTCAGCTCTAGAAAAATGAATCCAGTGCATTATGTTTTTAATGTTGGCAGACCAATAGTAGTATTGAAAATTGGGTAGGGAAATCCCGCCATGTAATCGGTGACGTTGCAGAATTTCCCTACGTATACGCGGGTTTTTACCATTCCAAATAAAACCGGACAAAAGTTTATCTATATTTATGAAAAAAGATTTTGTTAAGAAGATGGGGATACACTGGAAAAGAAACAAAAATCGGGGCATAATATTCATTTTGATAACATTTATTCTCCCCCCTAGCGACAAGGGAAGGAGATTCCAGTGATCTAAATCTTTTTTTAAACCATTTAAAAGTGGAGGGAAATTGGCTTCATAAAGATCTTTAAACTTACGGGTTATCCAAATACCTAAATATTTAAATTTGTTAGTGCATAATTTAACTTGCAGGGACTGGATTGTAGTGGGCTGGTAATTAGGGTCAATACACATAAGCTCACTTTTCTGCACATTGATTTTATATCCTGATATCTTGCCAAAAGAATTTAACAAGTCAAACATCTTTGGCAAACAGGTCACGGGATCAGTCATATATACTAACATGTCATCAGCATATAGCGACACTTTATGCTCAGCCCCTCCTCTCATTATGCCCTTAATATCTGCGCTGTTACGCAGTGCTATAGCTAGTGGTTCTATTGTTAGGGCGAATAGAAGGGGTGACAAGGGACAGCCTTGTCTAGTGCCACGCTGTAGATAAAAAAAAACAGACAAGTTGTTATTAGTCCGAACCGTTGCCATGTTTAATAAATCCTGTCTGATCATCTGAGATCAATGAAGGAAGTACTTTTTCCAATCGTAGGGCTAGCATTTTAGCAAGTATTTTACTGTCAACATTTAGCAGAGAAATGGGACGATATGAGCCGCATTCTACTGGGTTTTTCTCTTTTTTAAGAATAAGGGATATAACAGCCTGACGCATAGTAGGAGGGAGTGAGCCAGATGTAGATGATTCTTTATATGTAGAGAGCAACAGAGGGGCTAATTCTCTAGCGAATTTTTTAAAGAATTCACTAGGAAATCCATCTGGTCCTGGACATTTACCATTTTGCATAGATTTAATATCAGAATGAAATTCTTCCTCTGTGAATGGTTTTTCCAGTTCAGAAGCCATTCGGTCACCCACTAAGGGGACTTCTAAATTATCAAAAAAAGACTTGAACAGGAATTCATCTTTATGTGACTCTGAAGTATATAGTTTTGAATAAAACTGATGAAATATCTGGTTAATTTTAGAGTGATTTATATGTTTGGTGCCAAACTCATCTGTTATTTCAGATATAGACTGAGCTGCGGCTTTTTGGCGCAGTTGGTGTGCAAGGATTCTGCCTATCTTCTCTCCATGTTCATAAGTTCTGTGTTGTGTCCTATTGAGGAGGTTCGATATATGTTTGGTTGAAAGGAGATTAAATTCTGTCTGAAGTATCAATCTTTGCTTATATAAATCTGATGATGGGGCTTGTGCAAGTATTGTGTCTATATGTAATATATCATCAGTTAGTGTCTTGAGCCGTGCCATTTCACTCTTTTTCTTTTGGGCGCAATATGAGATAATTTGTCCCCTTAAATATGCTTTCATGGATTCCCATATTGTTGAGAACGACATGCCTGGTGTTTGATTGTATTCCAAAAATGTAGCTATTTCAGATGAGATAAATTGAACAAAACATTCATCAGCAAGCCATAAACTATTTAGGCGCCATGGGCGGTATGTGACTTGTGAGACGGGCATCTGTAGTGTCATCAACATTGGAGCGTGGTCAGAGATAACTATAGCATCATATTCACATTTACTGACAATAGGAAGGAAACGATTATCGATGAAAAAATAATATTCGTGAATATGTCTTGTGAACGTGTGAAAAGAAAGAATAACACCTAGAGGTGGGATTGTTGAAACGCCAAACATCTGAAACTCCGTATGAGTGGAGAAATAGTTCAATAGTCTGGGCAGACTTGGTTGGAGATATGACTCTAAGAGAGCTGCGATCCAAGCTAGAAAGAGCACAATTCATATCTCCTGCTAAGATAAGGTAATGTGTGTCCATATCTGGTAGACAGGAAAAAAAAATTGAGAAAAAAGCATGGTCATCCCAAATGGGTGCATATACATTAGCTAGAATAACTGGAGTTTCATATAATCTACCTGTGACTATAACATATCTGCCAGATCTATCCGTCTCTACTTTCGACATTGTGAATGGAATGTTCTTATGGATTAAGATGGTTGTACCCCTAGATTTACTATGAAAATCAGAGTGATATAGTTGGCCTATCCACCCTCCCTTTAGTCTTGAATGATCAGATGTTCGCAAATGCGTTTCTTGGAGAAATGCTATTCCAACATTAAATTGGCTGAGATGTGATAATACTTTTTTACGTTTCACAGGATGATTTAAAGATTTAACATTCCAGCTCACAAAATTTACAGGGCATCCTATATCTCCTGTCAACATCTGTGCATTAACCATTTTCTATTTTGTGCAAAATTATTAATGGACTCTAATTTTAATAAACATAGCAAGGATATATCCTCCAAAAAACAAAACAAAACCCTTAAAGAAGACCCTAGTGCGATTACCTCCCGCCCCAAGTCACCTATTAACAGAACAAGGTGAACCCTAAACCCCTTACAGTGGTATCCACACATTAGTGCTTGTATTGGGGAACTCCCGTTCCAACAGGTTGCTCTGCTAAGAGTTTAAACAAAATTAAGATAGCGCTTCTTTATAACATTATAGGTAACACAGTATTGTCCATTCAGAAGCTGATAGCCTGCATTCTTGAAAAGATAAAATAAAATAAAATAGAAAAGAGAGAGAAAAAAAATAAATAAAAAAATTAAGCTGCTTATAATTGTTATTCAGTGGCTACTTTCACTCACCAGAACCTCAATATACCGGTATAAGTTACAATGAAGTGTGCCACGCTAGGCCTTTATTCTGCAAGTTCTCAGTCATCATTAGAGGTGGGTCTCCCTCCATCGACGATGTTCGACTGGACGTATAACAGTGCTTGTTTCGGATCAAGAAAGTCCTTCCTAATCCCGTTGTAAGTTATACGAAACTTCGCCGGGTGAATGACACCATAGCGAACATCTGACCGGTCTTTCAGTAGTTGTTTGACTTCGTTGAATGCAGATCTTGCACGTGCCACGGCGGGGGGATAATCTGGAAAAATTGAGATGGACAGTTCTCCGTATTTCAAAGCGCCACCCGCTTGCCTCGCACGGCGTAGTATCTCCACGCAGTCCTGGTGATAGTGTAGCTTCGCGATAATGGCTCGAGGCTTCCCCTTAGCTTTCTCCAGTTGAGGAGTTCGGTGCGATCTGTCTACCATCACATCTTTATCCATGGCAAACACCTCTTTAAGCAGCTGGGTGACAAAAGGTGGCGAACCTGACCCAGCATCCTCCGGCACATTCAGTATTCGGATATTCGACCTCCTCATTCTCCCTTCCATGTCGATACACTTATTCTGTAGATCTGAGACTTCTGCTTGAAGTTTGTTAACTGTAGTCTGAAGACACGCTACATCATCCGAACATGTGGTCAGACTGTGTTCCATGTCAGCGACTGTAGTTTTCACCGAGTCCAGGTCGGAGCGAAGCAGTGAGATACTATTGACGACTTCAGTTTTGACAGACTGTATTTCGCTTTTAACGGCCTCAAATTCACTCGCAAGGACATCTTTCAGTTCTGACCTGAGTAGTGCAGATATGTCTTCCTTCATCGAGGTAAGAAGTTCAGTCTTAGCATCAGTCATGCTGGCTTGTTTGCTGTTAGCCGTGTTTCTTCCCGTATAGGTAAATTGTCGAAGATTTTTCGCCATTGACAGAGTTTGCTCAAAATAAAATAAAACAAAGTTGCAGACTATCTAATGTTTAACTTTGGATATCTATTTTAGACCTTTTTGGAGAGTGTAATGCGCTAGAAATAAAGTTTTTATATGAAATTCAGCAGAGCTTCCCAAAACGTGGCTTACTCCATGGCCTGCTCGCTAGCGCCCCGCCATACCCATTTTAAAGAATATCTTGGATCACATGATTCTCTGCACCTGCAATGTTGTAATGCAATCCATCATTTTTAATTAACGTTTTTAGTACCATCTTATCAACTACCCATACACATCTTCTCTCTGAGCTTGTTAGGTACTCTTTCATCCTCACAGACCACTTGACCTAATTTGACCTGATGTATCCTGATTTAACCTGGGTTCTGACTGAGACACAGAAATACAGACTTTTACATGAGGCAAAGGAAAATCTCCAACACACCCCCCCTTTGGGACTTATTCTAGTCCCACCTTCATGTTTGTCCCAGAATGTATCTTCATGCACAAGCCTCCTTCCGTTATCTATCAATCATGGCCAAAAATAGACCATCCGTCTTTCTTATCAATAGGCTTTTGTCACAAAAGTACACTCTGGAGGAATTGTGAGACCAAACATCTCCGCCCCCCTTTGACTAGAGCGGAGTAAAAGATCTCACCTTCCTTTTCTATTATCATTCTTGAGGGAGAGATAAACATCTGTTATCCAGTTTTTATCAACATTTCTTAGGCCTCGTTTACACTGCAGGTCTTGATGCCCAATTCTGATTTGTTGCCTATATCCGATTTTTTTGACTGTCTGTTTACACGTTCTTTAAATTGTGACCCATATCCGATTCATGTGTTTACACTTGCCATAGGCTACTATCTGAAACATATCGCGCATGCTTAAAGGGTTAAATTCTCTTGCACAAATAGACGAACACAAAATATGTTTCATGCTCTGCGATATGCAAAGTTGCCAAACACCACTTTTGAATAAGAAACAAAACTCCACGAATCACAAGCGTGTCGGTGAGAACACTCGTTAAAACAACATACACACACCCGAACTTGACTGCACATCACATATTTGACATTATACTGCTTTCATTCGTAATGCAACGGACCGATCTACGGCACATAAATTAAGTGCTGTTCACTGTTATACAATAAAGAGCCTGCACAGCGACAAGAAATAGAAATTAACACAAAAAAAAACTGCCTAGAGCCTGTACTTACACAACATTGTGGAGTTGCGCTCAGGAGTAGAGCAGCTGTGAACAATTTTCTTTTTCTTTTTTGAGCGGCTGCGGACAAATTCTTTCTATGCACACACAATATTACATCACAATCTGCGCGTATGTTTTAAAAATATAATTGAACATGTAAATAGTCCTAGCACTTTTTAAATTTAAATAGCCCACTTAAAGCGTTTATTACAAATAAATTACTAATTGCTTGAAATGAATAAATGTAAATGAACAAAAATTTTCCTTAAATTTACAATCATGTGAAAACACTTCCCGTGCCCCTCTCCACATTCCTCTCCTATGATGACAACGTTTCGTCGGGCCATCCGTCCCTTTGCAGATGTGCGTCGGGGTTTCTCTCGTCATTAAACCGCGGAGACGTTGCCTATGCCTCAGAAAATCCGATCTGCCTGTTTACATGACAGTCGCATTGGCACATATCCGATTTATTTCCACATATGAATGAGGCCTGAAACCGATCTGGAAATATCCGAATGCATGCGTTTTTTTCCTGTTTACACTGTCAAAGAACACATCCGATCTGTGTCACATGTGAGCAAAAAATCGGAATTGGGTCACATTTCACTGGCAGTGTAAACGGGGCCTTAGTGTACAGACTTGAGGGTAGAGTTGTCCCACGGTGCCAGAGGAACTGCACAGGCGCTTCCGGTGGCCTGGAGTGCTATCTGGGTTGCTCCATCGTTGGCAGAGGTGCCCTGGTCCTGCCTAGGGCGCTATCTGGTGTTGGAGCAGACAGCGGGTTTTTAAACCACCAGTTGAGTCTGCCCTTGCTGGTCCGGCAATCAGTGACCGCGCTTGTAATTAATTCCTCTTTTGCCCCGTAAAAACATTTTCCAGTTGCCTAAGGCATTTACTTGACATTTATTTAATAAAAAACATATTAAAATATTAAAAATAACTCTTTTATAGCGAGTAAAGTGATTAAAAAGTGATAAAAAGTAATAAAAACATTCTTATCTTTTCCCTTTATATCTGGTTGCATTACCTCGTACCACGGGCAATGACCTGCTTCAAACCTTGTATCGTCCCCTCTCATTCACATATTCATATTTTGTGAACAATTAGTGTGATAATATAAAATATACTCAGTAGGATTATATGTAGGAATATATGTTAGAATATATGTAAGAATATACTCTGGAAGGAGCCCTTGTTCCAAAAAAAAACAGAAAAAATAAATAAAAAAAAATAACCCCTCTAACTAACTCCCTACTCTACCCATGTTCTAATGATCTATCTAATTTTACCCCAAAAATAAAATACACAGTGGGGCTACCTCCCTCTCTATCAAAAACAGTGTCAAATTGTGAAAATCAATAATCAGAAAATAAAATAACAAGGCACTCTCTTCTTTACTCCTTCATCAGCACTGCTCACAGGAAGTCATCCAACTCGTCCAGACCTGGCCCAATAGGGCACACCCCATGTCAAATCCGGAACGGTTGACTGACACATTAATCATCTGTTTGGCAGCTGTGTTGGCTAGCATAGATCTGAGGAAAGGCACAACACAACAGAACAGCAAAAGAAAAAAACAACAACAGCAAAATAACAACTACTGTTATTGGCTGTTATTATTCCTATTTTAGTAATTCATTTATGCTATGATCCAAATATATAACTAGTTCCCAATATGTTTATCTCCTATTTTCCGTGACTTCAGTGACCCTTATTATTCAGTTTCTTCCATGCCTCGGTGAATGGTTCATCAGGAGCTGTATTATTTAGAACATAAGTAAAACATTTAGCTTCAAATATTATAAAACACATTCTTTCTCCGCGAATAACCAATTTAATGTTGGTCTGTTTTGCCATATCATGTCGCTTATGAGTTCCCAACTGTTCTCCCAAGGCTCTCAATGTGCCTTCAGTGTGTTAATGAACTTCTGTTGATTGCAATAAATGTAATTCATCCATTCTTAATTTTATCAAGTTATGCATACAAATATACTCAAAGCCTGATTTACTTAATGCTTAAAGCTATGCTTAAACTCAGTTGGTATTCCCCATGGTTGATCAAGCAAATCTATACACACCTTTTCTGACATTGTTTTGAACACAAATATTGCATTTGGCTATCTATCAATCTTCTATAAAAAAAACATCTATCATCAACGGTTTTTTTTGTTTTGTTTTTTTATTCTGAACTCACTTCCCCCCTTTGTGCGATGGTCAAAACCACACACATCTGAAATTAAAATATTAAAAAGGGTTGCTAGTGTAATTATTTGTCTTTTAATATCTCATTTGTCCAGTAGTCTGAAGTTGAGGGTTTTGCTTATGCCTTCTTGACTTATGAATAGACTTCATTTTACATCTATCCTAAATTTCAAGGTGCGAATACAACCAATTCTAAATTGGTAACACAACTCTGATGACAAAAGCTACTGAATGTAGGCAATGTGGCATTCCCTATGTGACAGTGTCTAAATGTTTTGAATAACACAGCTGACCAATATCAGTTGCCATTTGATTGTGTTAAACACTGCTGTCATAAACCCAAAATTTTTCAATATCTAAGAGATAAAATTTTCTGGTAGGTCTGGACATGCTGTCGTTTGAAAGAACCATTATCAGTTTCTCTTATCTGATTTGTCAATCATCTGTTCATTTAATTTGTCTTCATAATTATATCTTCTGTTACTCATGAGATGCTCTTTTAAATGACTGGAGATTTCAGCATAATCTCGAATTCATGACCAACAATATTAACATCGTGCAATCCCTGGTAATGACAGCATTTGTGATACCACGTGTTTGTAATTTGTGTAATTACTATTTTTATTTCAAAACCTAAAAAATTAACTATTGACCAAGATGGAGTGACCAGCACCATAGCTTTATCATCTACATTTTTTGTTGTTGAATAGTATCACTCAAGCTTATATCAGCTCTGTCTTAAAAGCAGAGCCCAAAAGCTCTCTGTTCAATGGACAACATCATCAATTATCTAATTATGCATTTACCCCTAGTTGGTTAATGCAGTAGTCCCTCACTCTGCTAAGTCCAGCATCAGTTGTAGTTAATTATTGAGTCATGCAAACACTTCCCCTCTGTGAGGAAATCAGAACGGATACAATTGCAAGTAAAAAGGCGTTTATTAGGTGGTCAGAAACGCACAAACACAGGTCGGGGAAAACACACTCAGATGACGGTTGTGGCACAGGGACTTCGATGGCATCCGGTGGTGGTGAAGTGATCAGCGTGCTCGGGAAAACCAGGAATCAGTGGATTCCAGGAATCTGGTTCCTGCTACGAGTCGCGGCGGGGGGGAACAGGGGCGGGCGGATTAATGCGAGAATAAAACACGGGCTTGATCTTTGATACGTGAAAGGCGGGGTGAATTCTCCTGTACGCTGGAGGGAGTTTGAGTCGGACTGTCACCGGACTAATAATCTTGGTGACAGGAAACGGGCCGATAAATTTGGGAGCTAACTTGTTAGAAACGGAACGGAGCGGAATATTTCTGGTAGAAAGCCACACTTTTTGACCCACGACGTATACGGGAGGCTTTGACTGGTGGCGATCGGCCTTGGCCTTCATGCGCCCCACCGCTTGGAGTAGAGTCTCACGGGCTCTAGTCCAAGTGCGGAGACACCTCTGGACGAAAGCGTGAGCGGAGGGGACCGCGACTTCGGATTCCAGACTCTGAAAAATTGGTGGCTGGTAACCTAAACTACACTTAAACGGAGAGAGGCCCGTAGATGACACTGGTAACGAGTTATGGGCGTACTCCACCATAGAAAGTTGTTGGCTCCAGGACGAAGGATTCTTGGCTACCAAACATCGCAACATTCTCTCAAGATCCTGGTTGGCCCGCTCAGACTGACCATTGGTCTGGGGATGATAACCCGAATACAGACTGACCGTAGCCCCCAATAATTTACAGAACTCCTGCCAAAATTTGGACACAAATTGGGAATCTGAAGCTTGAGTGCAAGTTTGAAGTCCATGAAATTACCTTCCGCTCCCGAATCCAGTAGTGCTTGAGTGCTGTGTGTGGACGTTGGCCATCTCAGTCTTACCGGGAGGAGGGTCGATGATGGTGATGAGGTCTTCTCAGCGGAGATCCCACCCATACTTACTATCGGGCTTGCTCTTTTACCGGACAAGAATGGATAAAGTGACCAGCCCGGCCGCAGTACAGGCAGAGTCCTTGGGATCTCCGCCTTTCCCTCTCCTCCCGGGAAAGCCGAACTCTCCCTACCTGCATGGGCTCGTGGTCGGAAACAGGGCTGACCGCGCTCACTCCACTGGGCTGGTGGTCCTCCGCGCTGTGCTGGGGACGATTAGGACGTGCCAGTCCTGTAACACGATTCAGGCGAGCGTCCACTCTCAACGCCAGCTCCACCAGTCCATTAAGTGTCTCAGGGAGGTCTAAAACGTAGATTTCTCTTTGAACGCGGTCAGCCAGCCCATGCAGGAACCTGTCCCACTGCGCCTCCTCGTTCCAATGGCACTCTGCGGAAACGGATGGAGTAATCCGACACCTAGCCTTCACCTTGACGCAGATCGGCGAGTAATCTGGCCGCCTCCTTACCCGCCACTGCGCGATCGAAAACCCTCCTCATCTCCTCGGAGAGTGCCTGGAACGAGGTGCAGCATTCGTCCTTATTCTCCCACACCGCTGTTCCCCAGAGAGCCGCCTTTCCTGACAGCAGTGTCAGTACAAATGCCACCTTGGAGGGTTCACTATGAAAGGTACGCGGCTGCAAGGCAAAGTGCATGGAACATCTCGTGAGAAAAGCTCTGCAGAATTCAGGTTCACCAGAATACCCTTCCGGTGTGGGTAGACGAGCTCAGGTTGATTCTCTGGTTCTGGTGCTGGTGGGGGGGGAACGGGCGGTGTGGGCGGCGCAGTGGGATCTCGTAGATGTTGTAACTGTTGGTTGAGCTCGGACACCTGTGCCACGAGTGCTTGGACCGCGCGACCTGTGTTGGATATACTCTCCTCTTGTTGATCCATACGCGTGATGCTATGGGAAATGAATTCGCTCAGACGAGCCTCGCTTGCTGTATCCATATTTGGTCAGATCGTTCTGTGAGGAAATCAGAACGGATACAATTGCAAGTAAAAAGGCGTTTATTAGGTGGTCAGAAACGCACAAACACAGGTCGGGGAAAATACACTCAGATGACGGTTGTGGCACAGGGACTTCGATGGCATCCGGTGGTGGTGAAGTGATCAGCGTGCTCGGGAAAACCAGGAACCAGTGGAACATCCAGACGAAGTGACGAAACACAACGAATCCACATGACGAAATCCACAGAAGGGAAACAGAGAGCCACACGGGAACAGGACACGACACCGGGGAAAACCACAACGATCTGACAACATGAGATGGGAATTACTGCACATATAAAGGGAACGGGGATTGATCACAGCTGGCGACACTAATCACTACAATGAGTAACCACACCCACATACAGACACACACACATCAGAAATGAGACAGCCGATTCATGAACCGTGACACCCTCCCATTTTTAATGCATTTTTAATGCTTACAGCTGGACTAATGTCCATTGAAAGAAAGCAAATAGAGAGTGTCAGCTTCACAGAATATAGAGAACTGCTGTTGGACCAGTGAATAAGCAAAATAAAATTAATATGGCCAATCAATGAAATTTGAAGCGGTCTCCATAGTGATCATTGAAAACGCATCACCTGTGCCCACTCAGTAAAGGATGCAGTCCTTCTGCTTGGACCAGCGATCAGTTGAACTGGTTGAGCTGCTGTCTGAGTGTTTCCCTCCTCATCCGATGCATTTGATCTGTCAGTCTTTGCTGGCATTCAAGGGTCTGGTGTCATGTTGGGACATAGTGGTTTGACTCTGGATGCTGTTGTCTCTCTGCCTCTCCTCAGTCTGGCTTTTGGCCAAGTCACGGAGGAGGCAATTTTGCATGATGGCAGAATGTTTTTCTTGGTTGTTTCTACATCAACATAGTCTTTGTCCATACCAGCCCCTCAGAAGTTTCAGCTTCCTCTTTCAGAGGGGATGAAGGCCCACCAACCAAATGCCTCTTCTTTTCTCTGCAGCCGCATCCTTATGTTTCTCGCTCTCACTTGTTGCACAGTCCAGTTGCTGTTGTTTATGTTGAGGCAGCCATCCCAAAAGCTATCTGGTGTCATCTGGAAATTGAACACTCAGAGATCCGCATGAATCAAATTCATCCTTTATAAATTCTTCAACCATCTCTTTCAATTGTCCCTTAATTTCAGAAGTCTCATCTGGTTGATAACAGCAGTTTCCTCATGCAATTTTAATAAAGCAAGTTCTTCTTTGCAGAATGCAGAAAATTGCAGCCTTTCAGTCTGTCTAAGTTGCCTTATTTTCAGTCACATATATAGTATTTTTATCACTCGTTATATGGATCCCTACTCTCTCAAGCATTTTAGGATTAAATCAATGAGTCTCATTACTGTGAAATGTGTATAATACAGTATGGCTGTTAAAAATGTCTGTTTAGCTTTTGTCACCCAATTCTGCTCAATCAACACAATGCAGTTATTTTAAGTAAAACAATCCAAAGATCTCAAAATTTCTGCAATGGCTCAAATTTAAAACTGTCTCCCAGGGATAACAAGATGCAAACATCATAGGCTACGTCTTTATATAACAGGTCAGTCATACCCACATCTAGCATGTCTCTAGATATATACATATTTTATCTCTAAATGTCAGATATTTCTATAAACATTTTTGTAAATTATTTGAATTTCCTCTGGGAACTACACAAACCACTTATACTAAGGAGAAAACTCCAGTGTTTTTGATGGCCACCAGTTTGCGCAATCCTCCATATCAATCCCTGTTAGGCTTGCTTATTAATTTAATTCCCCCATAGACCGGTCAACTAACATTTAAGCAATTTTTATATTTTCTTTCAGGTTAATTTCTTATCAATTATTTTTATTGGTGTTTTCTTGGTATTTGTGAAATTAGTCTACTTTTAATTCTGACTGGATTAGCAGATTTCACCAATCTTACTTGATCTCTTAGTAAACTGTTTTTGAATACCTTTTTATTTATTTATTTTTATTTATTTATTTTTTACGAATGTTTCAGTGTCTCTGCACATAGCCACATCTAATGTTCCCTCAGCTGGTCATTTTGATTTTAGGCTTCTTTCCCCATTTTTGGAGGGTTGTCCTATAGTATCTCTGCAAAATTAATATTTTGATCTTGGTATCTCTACAGGTGTTGATGCCATTATAATCTTAATTATTATCAGTGTGTTTCATACCTTTTTAGTATACCTTACTAACCCCAGCTTGCATCTATTCTTAACTAGTTTTCAGCAAGATGGTCAGACATCTATTAAGATATCTGATTAGTCTTTCTCAGGTATTTTAAAAAGTCAGTTCCTCTATTACAGGTCCACTGGTGGGGATGACAGTTACAAATAAAATCTCTCAAAGTGTTGTTCAAAGTGCATGTTGGAAATGGTTACTCACTTTCTGGTTCATAAGCTAGTCAGAACCAGGAAAGGTGAACTCTTTCTCTCTGTCTCCCTCCTTTCCTTCCTCACACACACACATACACACACGCAGTCTCACTTTCTTCTTGCAGCCCCTCCTCTCTCTATCAGAGGCAGCCCCTCCTTTCTGCCTCTCTTTCTCATATCAGTCACCGTTTGCTTTTGCTATATGAGAGAGAAACAAGTGTTCTTTCATAATTCTAGTTTCTCTTTATAAATGAATATCGTTCTTTTTCAAACAATCCTAATCTGTGCATTTTACGCGCACACAAACACACCTTTACTCGTTATTTTTTCTTGTAACAATGAAGAGACAAAGCCGAATTATTGCTCAGGATAGGCTGTTTTTCTCCGGCTAGATCACAGCTCTTGCAATCAGAAGAATGGGCAAATTGACGACAAAGCCAATTTTTTTGTAATCTTCGTGCAGTTCCTGTCCTAAATATAGATAAGTGATAGATGGGGTCAATTTCACTTCATGGCCTCCCCAGATGGTGATTGAAATGTTTAATTCCTCTCTAGTGCATGTTTCTAATTTTAATGGCGCAAATAAATCAATCAAATTTTTTCTTTCTTTTTTCTTTAAGAATTTTTCTCCCCGTTTCCTCTCCTGCCCCTCCTATTTGTCCATCGTTGCGACATTATCAGTTGTTACTGACTGCTCTTCTTTGACAGCTGACTGCTCTTCTGTCTCTTCTCCATTTTCATAAATTTCTACCCACATACAGTATGACTGGTATGGTTGGGGTTGCTCTTCAAAACTACCACTACCTCCAGCCTTTCCAGTGTCCAATTATCTACCAGTGCTGGTCTGATTTCCCCTCCATGTCTGACTTCAACGACTGTGTCACTTTCCCACTGTACTGGTCTTAGACATGAGCTCACTACCATATATATGTTCCTCAAAATTGTGGCTCTTCCCAAACCCCGAGGCCAAGTGTACCACGCATCTCTTTTCAGGTATGGGATGTACAATGGATTCAGATTTATTTTTGATTTAATCAACAATGATTCCAAAAGGGTAGTTTTGGGAAGGTCAAATCTGTTCAAGTGTGGTCTTAAGGCTTCAAAGGTTATTTGTCTTTTGATCGCTTTAACCCAATCCACTATAAGGACCACTCATCCTCAAGTTGATTCAGATTTGTGATTTTTGTCAATTTTTGTAAGAATTCATTTTTCTTTTGAGTTGTCAATTCTTGTCTCCGTCCTTCATCATCTATGAATTCTTTTTCAAACCAAAAATGATTTTTGATGCCTTTGGTTTGTCTTAATGCCTGTTTAAAGTCATTTTCTTCTTTTCTTTCTCTCGATTCCCTCCTATCTTCTTCCTCATAATGATCTCGTGTCCTGGTCAACATGTGTTTTCTTCTTCAAGCTTCGAAAAGTATTATCGGTTCTTTTATTACTGTCACCTTTCTCCCTCCCTACTTCTTTATCTCAATCCAAATATACTTAGTTTGTTAGTATATTCATTCATACACCTGGGATTTCATTCACACATACATACATACATACATACACACACAGTTATTTTTCCTTATAACAAATGGAGAGACAAAGTTAATTTATTCAATTTCTGTTCAGTATGGGCTGTGTTTCCCTATCTGGATCACAGAGTCTGCAATCTGGAAGTTGACCAAACAGTCTGCAAACCCAGTATCTGGGAGTGTTTTTATGAATTCTATATTTTCTTATATTCTTTATTCAATTCAATTCAATTCAAATTTATTTGTATAGCGCTTTTCACAATACATATTGTTTCAAAGCAGCTTTACAGAAAGTGCATTTCAGAAATGTACATATAAAAAAAAATAGTTATTTAAACATGCATTAATTTAGGGCATAATTGTACATAGAAAAAGACATAGAAATGTACATAGAAAAATACAGTTAGTTCAACATGCAATAATTTAGGGCATAAACATATCGCCAGCGTCGAGTCGTCTCTTCACAGGCTTCGAGTCGTCTCTGCACGGGTGTTGGGGCATCTGTAGTTTCCATGGGAGGCTGGATACAAACTGGAGCTGACAATCTGTATTTACCTCGGGACTAGCGTCCCGAGATAACAAAAGAAAAGCAGAAGGAAAATAATTAGCGTAGCTGCTGTTCATAACAATAATGCATTCATTCTGATTCACCTGTAGTATAAAAGGTAAATATTATGTGAATGCTTGGTTAAAGAAATGCGTCTTCAATCTAGTTTTAAACTGGGACAGCGAGTCTGAGCCTCGAACAATTTCAGGAAGGCCATTCCACAGTTTAGGAGCTAAATGTGAAAATGCTCTCCCTCCTTTAGTGGACTTAGATATCCTAGGAATGACCAGTAGCCTCGAATTTTGTGATCTTAAAGAGCGCGATGGATTATAGGGTGATAGAAGTTCCGTTAAATACCCAGGAGCTAAGCCATTTAGGGCTTTATAGGTCATTAGTAATACTTTGTAATTGATACGGAACTTTATAGGTAGCCAATGTAGAGATGATAGAATCGGTGTTATATGATCATATTTCCTCGATCTAGTAAGAACTCTAGCAGCTGCATTTTGGACTAACTGTAGCTTGTTTATTGAGGATGCAGGACAACCAGCTAATAAAGCATTACAGTAATCTAGTCTCGAGGTCATGAATGCATGAACTAACTTTTCTGCATCAGAAACAGATAGCATGTTACGTAGTTTAGCAATGTTTCTAAGGTGGAAAAAGGCTGTTCTTGTAACATATGAAATATGATTTTCGAAAGACAAGTTGCGGTCTAATATAACACCCAGGTCTTTTACTGTAGTGGATAAAGTAACAGGACATCCTTCTAAAGTAAAGTTGTATTGTAAGAGGTTTTGTGGGCAGTTTTTTTGACCAATAAGTAATACCTCCGTTTTATCTGAATTTAATAGCAGAAAATTACACGTCATCCAGTATTTTATATCATTAACACACTCTGTCAATTTAGATAATTTATTGTTCTCATCTGGTCGTGATGAAATATATAATTGAGTGTCATCAGCATAACAGTGGAAATTAATTCCATGTTTTCTTATAATATTTCCAAGCGGCAACATATATATTGAGAATAGCAGAGGGCCTAACACAGATCCTTGCGGCACTCCATAGTTTACTGGAGTTATCTTCGATTTTTCCCCATTTAAACAGACAAAATAGTAACGGTCTGATAAGTACGATCTAAACCAGCTTAATGCTTGTCCATGAACACCAGTGTAGTTTTGTAGTCGATCTAATAGTATTGTGTGATCTATAGTATCGAACGCAGCACTAAGATCAAGTAAAACTAGTATTGAGATGCAGCCTTGGTCAGAAGCTAAGAGTAAATCATTTGTAATTTTAACGAGCGCAGTTTCAGTGCTATGATGCGGCCTGAATCCTGACTGAAACTTTTCATAGATGTCATTTTCTTGCAAGAAAGAGCACAATTGAGTGGACACAACTTTTTCTAGTATTTTAGACATAAAAGGTAGATTTGAAATGGGTCTGTAATTTGCTAGATTATTATGATCTAATTGTGGTTTCTTAATAAGAGGTTTTATAACTGCCAGCTTGAATATTCTTGGAACATGACCTAAAGATAAAGACGAGTTAATAATATTGAGAAGAGGCTCTTCCACTACAGGTAACACTTCCTTCAGTAGTTTAGTTGGTATAGGATCTAATAAACATGTTGTTGGTTTAGATGCAATGATAAGTTTATTTAGCTCTTCCTGTCCTATAGTTGTAAAGTGCTGTAGTTTTTCTTGAGGAATGATAATTGAGGCTGAATCATAAGACACCATTAAGGATTGTACATTTACAATTGTGGTTCTGATGCTTTCTATTTTCTCAGTGAAGAAATTCATGAAATCATTACTACTAAACTGTAACGGAATATTTTGTTCAGGTGACGTCTGTTTATTTGTTAGTCGAGCCACGGAGTTAAATAAAAACCTTGGATTATTTTGGTTATTTTCTATTAGTTTGCGGAGATGCTCAGCCCTGGCTGCTTTTAGTGCCTTTTTATAACGTGACATACTGTCTTTCCACGCGATTCTAAAGACCTCTAAATTAGTTTGTTTCCATTTACGCTCTAAATTACGAGTTTCTCTCTTGATAACATGCGTAGTATTGTTATACCATGGTGCTTTAGTTTTCTCTCTAACCTTTCTTAATCTAATTGGTGCAACCATGTTTAATGTACTAGAGAAAATGGTGCTCATAGTGCTAGTCATTTCCTCTAGTTCATCTGTTTGTTTTGGTTCACTGAGCAGCTGAGTTAGATCAGGTAAGCTATTTGAGAATCTATCTATAGTAGTTGGAAGGATTGTTCTGCCTGGTCGATAACGCGGCGCAACGTGACAAATTTCAGCAGTACGCAGTATGCAAGTGACCATGTAATGATCAGTGACTTCATCACTTTGTGGTATAATATCTATATCGGTTGGATTGGTTCCATATGATATAATTAAATCCAGCGTATGATTAAGACGATGAGTGGGACCAGTGACGTTTTGCTTGACCCCAAATGAGTTTAATAAAACTGTAAACGCAGCCCCTAACGCATCATTTGGATTATCTACGTGTATGTTAAAATCTCCGACAATTAATGCTTTATCAACATTGACCAATAGATCTGAGAGAAAATCTGCAAACTCTTTTAGGAAATCAGCATAGGGCCCTGGAGGTCTATATACGGTAGCCAAGGCTAGAGATAATAGGGATTTCTTTCTTACATCTAAGAGAGTAACATTTAGCACAATTACTTCAAACGAATTAAACCTGTGACCTGTTTTCTGAGTAACATTAAGAATATCTCTATAGATTGTCGCAACACCGCCGCCACGACCAATCAGACGGGGCTCGTGCTTATAACAGTATCCTGGAGGAGTAGACTCATTAAGACCGAAATAATCATTAGGTTTAAGCCATGTTTCAGTAAGGCAAAGTACATCGAAGCTATTATCTGTGACCATTTCATTTACAATAACCGCCTTAGGTGTGAGCGATCTAATGTTAAGAAGACCTAGCTTTATAAATTGTTTTTGTTCACTAATATTGAGATTTTCTGGTTTAATCACAATTAGATTTTTCCTGGATCCTACAGTAGATTTAAAGTTTGACCTCACTAAACGAGGAATAGACACAGTTTCAATATAATGTTCTACATTGGTACTTATATCAATTAAGTTTGGACAGCAAAGAGTGTGATTTGGACTTTGACTTACTAGTCATATGGTGTGTAACGTCTTGGAGATGTTGTCCGACAGAAGAGCCGCTCCGATTCTGCTGGGGTGAAGGCCATCAGCACGGAAGAGCCTAGGTCGCTCCCAAAACAAATTCCAATTATTTACAAAGAGAAGTCTCTGTTCATTACACCATGACATTAACCATTCATTTAGAGCAAATAGTCTACTGAACCTTTCTTGTCCTAGTCGGTACGTGGGAAGCGGTCCAGACACGATGATCGTTGTTTCTGGCGATGTGCTGCGTACCGTCTCGATCAGGCTCCTGTAGTCCTTCTTCAGAACTTCTGTCTGCCGCAACCTGATGTCGTTCGTTCCCGCGTGCAGCACGACAGCTCCGACGCGCTTGTCACTGTTCAGGATCTCGGGGACCTGCGCAGCGACATCAAGAACACGAGCACCAGGAAAGCAGTGAGTGCGCACCTTACCTCTACCTGAGGTAGCGTGGACATGCCGGACGATGGAACTGCCGATGATCACAGCGTCGCGTTCCGTCTCGCGTAGAGGAGAGAAGCGGTTCCGGGTGGAGATCTCGAAGGCCGGGAGGGGCGGAGAGGTCCTAGCTCTGGTCCTGGCTCGCGTCTTCCGCTGTGGAAACACCCAGGGTCCATCGTGTTGTGTCGGTGCCGGAGTGAACGAAACCAGGGATGATCGCGTCCTGGGTGCTCGGGTCCTGTGCAGAGAAACACACGGAGTAGACGAGGTCGGAGTCAAAAGGTTACTAACCACTGACTTGTGAGCATCAGCGCGTGATGTTTCAAGCGCGGATTGCCGATCTCGCAGCTCGGCCTGCCTCTCTAGTAGGTCGCGGATCTGTCTCTCCACCGACTCAAGCTCTAACTGCACAGCATGTAGCTCGAGGGTCTCCTCACCTGCACTCAAAGGTAACGTTAGACACACATCCGTCATATTCGCCATTATAGCAGATATGTGCTACAATGGCGAATTATAGCTTTCAGTGATACGTGTGTAGATAGGCGCGACCACGCGTGCTATGCTAGCGGGCTAAGGCTAGTAGCGGAAGATTGGATATAAGTAGTGATATCAAAGCGATCCGATTGTTTTTTAAAGAGAATAGTATTCCAGATATGTTCACACGCTATAAAAATGAAAGATATTCGTTTGTAAAAGAGTGTAAAGAAGGAAATCAAGGTTTATGAATTAATTCGACGGAGCTCGAAACACAACAACGCACTCAGTCGCCTGTCGTAATGTCATGTAACCACGTGACTTTATATTAATTTGCTTTTCCTTGTCCATTGAATTTCATCAGTCTCGTCTCTCCATCTTTACAGATCTCACATAATATTCTCATACACTTTCACTGTCTCAGC
The DNA here is from genome assembly GCA_022828995.1 of Vimba vimba. Taxonomy (NCBI): domain Eukaryota; kingdom Metazoa; phylum Chordata; class Actinopteri; order Cypriniformes; family Leuciscidae; genus Vimba; species Vimba vimba. The sequence goes on from CM040839.1 coordinate 28,379,864, forward strand.
TTCTCTCAGTCACTTATCTCAGTCTTATCTCAGGAGTGACTTCTCTCTCAATTAAGGCAGTTCAAAGCAGCGTGGTTAGTGCCAACACAAAACAGCTCAAAGCAACACAGTTAATTATCAGGCAGAGCAGTTTAAAGTAGCGCAGTTAGTGGCAAAGCAAAGCAGTTTAACAGCGCGATTAGTGTTACAGCAGAGCAGTTTAAAGTAGCGCAGTTAGTGACAAAGCAAAACAGTTTAACACAGCGCAATTAGTGTTAAAGCAGAGCAGTTTACAGCAGCGCAATCTGTGATCACAGCACAACCAAAACATTTTTTTATCTCTGTGTGACCACCAGGGGTCTTTCAAATATTCTCAATACTACTTAAATCAAAGACCCATAATTATAAAATAGTAAGTTCAAAAGAACTACCCGGTGGCACGCAAGCCACCCTAATTAAAGGACGTAGATGGAAGCTGGTGTGTAAAAAAATATACATTTATTTATTTCACAATAGTTAAATTATATAAACAATTCTAAAAGACAACTGTAATACTTTATGAAACTTCTCTCAATCAAAACACCAAATGGTTAAGGGTGTGTACAGAGTTTCCCTCCTGAGACGTGTCTGAATATAAAGCACACCACACGTCACTCTTAATAAATAATTTAAGAAGAATACACAGGTGAAACAACCCAGTTAAATATTTCACGTGATTCACAGCAATATCCCCCCTTCACTTCACACACACCACTGCAGGCGTTTGTCCCTTTAGGAAACTACACATTACCCAAGTATTTCAATTAAAAGAACCTCACCATGTATACATGAGTTATCAGAGAGTGTCAAGACAAAAACAAAGCAAGAAAAAAAAAAAAAACATACAATGTAAAAGCTCAAACCTTCTCCCTCTCTCTCCCTCCTCACATACCCCTAGGGCGTTCAGCAAACAGTCGTATAAATTATGGTAGGCAGTTTATATAGCTAAAACTAAATAGGAAAAACAGTGACTGGACACACGTCCTGAATAGCAAACAGATGTTTGCACAGTGCGTCTTCACCACAATCGCACTGCGTTACCGTGACAGAATAGGATGCATCCTCACCACAATCTCAAACTGTGTTACTGCAACAGTTTTGCCCAGAACAACCGTTTTGTCCACTGGCCAATCTCCAGCCTCAAGCAATGACAACAGCACTAGTTTGAACCATAGATCCTGGTGCTTTCATTCCCCACGCTGTACCGACACACTATGCTGGAATGCTAGCTTGGCTTGTCGCTCTGTGACTACGTCACACTAAATAGCCGGCTGAGCAATGACGCGCTCTGAGGTGGTGTCTACTAGGTCCTAATGTCCTACCCCTTACATCTGGATCCTGGCCTTTTATAAATTTTTCTTAAAGCCAATTTTATGCTCCGGAATTTATTAAGCACTTTATCTTATCTAACTGACGCACTTCTTGCGTTTCAAGCACTTCTTGCTTTATTTCGCACTTCTTGCGTTTAGGCACTTCTTGCCTTTTAAGCACTTCTTGCTTTATTTCGCACTTCTTGCGTTTCGCACTTCTTGCGTTTTTAGGCACTTCTTGGCTTTTAAGCACTTCTTGCTTTATTTCGCACTTCTTGCGTTTCACACTTCTTGCGTAACGCACTTCTTGCGTTTAAGCACTTCTTGCTTTAGGCCTATTTACGCATGCGCTCCTTCTTGAGACCTGGAAATTACCCTCCTTTTGATTCCTTATAAATTTTAGGTTCTTTTTGGTGGGGTCTTTTATTTAAGGCCGTTACCAACCAGGCGCTAGCTTACCAGGAGCCACACAAAACAAATATAAGCAAAAAGTTGCTTACCTGATTTTATGGCGCGCCTTTGTTTTGTGAGGCCTCTGCCAGCGAGCTTCCCCGGTCACTCCTCGACCCCTTCGCCACTCCTGGCTTCGCTCGCCAATTATGTTGTGGCAAATTCTAAGTCCTCAAATCGGGTCTCGAAGAAATCTCTCAAGAGTCTAGTTCCAGGTCTCAGAAGTAACTTTATTGACAAGCAACAAAGTGAGATGCCATCTGATCTGCAATGGTCAGAACCTCAGGTCTTATACCTTTTCTTATCACTAGGTAGCCAATCAGCTATCAAGATCTCGCTACCGTTAGCATCATCTTTCCCGGAGACATTTTTCTATTGGTGGAAAAATCTTTGGCCATACCCATTTTAAAGAATATCTTGGATCACATGATTCTCTGCACCTGCAGTGTTGTAATGCCATCCATCATTTTTAATTAACATTTTTAGTACTGTAGCCACAACGACATCTGCTTCTCGCGTTAAGTGATCATATGGGAAGACACATCGTCTTGTGTCCGTACTGGTTAATAATTGCCCCACGAGGAGCAATTTGCCAGCGCCAGTTCGGCTGGCCTCGTGACATTCCAGAAGACACACACACACACACACACACACACACACACACACTCGTGGACTTTCAACCAGAAACCCACCACGAGATGCAACTGAAGCACATTTCCATATATGGACTTCCACATAGTAAAATTTCATTTTACCATTCATTACAAATTTATAATAGAGGTGTGGTTTGCTAGAGTAAAATCTTTAATTCCGAAGATTCATTGAAAGGAAATCACTCCATAGTGTCTTGTAACTCGAACCTGGTCATAAACTTTTATGGCTCCAAAGCTGCAGCTCATCCAGCTCCTTTGCAAGCCAACATTCCAACACCTTAACACACATGGAACATTTCAGAGAAAACTCTTCAAATGTTTGATATGTATTCCTGTGTTTCTCAAGTGTCTTCACATGCCATAACGGAAATACTGACCATTTTATTGTGTGTTTAAGCAAGCTTTATTTGTGTGTAATGATGCATATGAACATAATGTTATGTGTGTCCAATATCTACCTGTAATTCTTGGTATCTGTCTGACCGTCCTGTTTTAATTCAACCAGTCCCGCACATAGTATTACAGTAAGATATTTTGTTCCAGGTGTACAATCTTAAGAAGAAATATGAATTCTTTCTCTCATAAGACATATGGTGAAAGTAGGCGTTTTCTTCTTCACACAAAGAGAATTTTCCCGCTTCAGAAAAGACAATCTGATTCGCTGTCGTTCCAAGAGAAGGCGTAAACAGATGTTTGTTAAAAGGCAGAAACCCCCACTTCACACTCTCTTCCTTCTTCGACCTCACTCTCTTCTCTCATCGATCCTGCTTGACCTCCTCCTCCTCCTTCTCCACGTGCAGCGCTGCTCCGGTTGGACAGGCCCTCGCCTCGGCCTCTGGGACACATGGCCCGCGTCATGTAAAAGCCTGCCGTCTTAGGCGGCGCTCACATATCGCGCATAAAAACGCGTCGAAAACGCTAGGCGCGCCGCGTTCTCCTTTTTCCAAAGCGCTCAAGGTGGTTGCGCTTCGGAGGCGTCTGTCGTTGCTAAGCTTGGTTCTTGTCACGTGACCTACGGTGCGCTTGCGGCATTCTGAAAAGTTGAGATGTTTTTATCTCGATGCGGCGCGGACGCGCTTGGAAAAAACGAGCGCGTCGCAACGCGACCGCGTCGCATCCATTATGAGCGCGCATACCGCGCGGCTACATTTGAAATAACGAACTTGCGCGCGCAAAAGACGCGATATGTGAGCAGGCCCTTAGAAACCAAGATTTCTAGCCTCTTCCGCACGGAAGACGAACTTTCTCGGTAATGTACATCCAGTGAGCCTTTAAACTTCGCGGCACCTGAAGACGCAACAGAAACAGGACACCATCCGCGCTGTCCTGCCAGTTTCAGCATCACCCGAACAAAAGACAAAATCGCAAGTATATTGAGTTGATAAAACTGCTTTCCAGGTTGTCTCGTGAATTAAGGTTTTCTGTATGTAATTATTATTTTCCCCTTCTCTGCCTTTCTTTCTTTCTTTCTTTCATTTCATGTTATCCTGATCACGTATTTTCTTGTTTGGTTAAATGTGTGTTTGTTTTATTGTTTTGTATTTTTACGTACGTTTATATTCGTAACTCATATAATCTCTAGTTTTGCATTTATTAAAATTCATAAATACTTTTCACTGTCTCTGCATTTGAAAGCCCACCATTCTAAAGTCACTGAAACAAAAGATCTTAAGCTACAAGCTCGATATTAGACTACATTCAGTAGTTTTAATTAATAAACTCAATAAGGTTTAATATTCGTGGCCAGAACCTAAACTTTAGTGGAGTTTGTGAATACCCCTTCTTAACTGTACTGACCTTACATCTACTCGCTGGCCGAGTTAAAGGTTGGTCAGACCAGTTACAGAACGAGGTAATCTCGATAATTGATAAAATAAATGTACATGCGACTTATGAATTATGACCATGAGTCATAAATATTAATATTCCCAAGATTCCCCATATTCTTGAGCTAATTCATATTTACCCAGAGTCGTATTTGTTACATGTTTGGTGGAATAATTTTAGGCAGTTTCAAACTTTATTTGATGGGCAAATTCAGTTTCAGTTGAATGTGTATTATTGGTTTAATAATTGTAAGCTATACGCGCGTTTTGAATTGTGAGGTAAGTCGCTAAGGCGAACTCACCCAGCTGATGGTATAGGCACAAAGCCAGCTCAGCTCTGTAAAAATCTGCAGTTCATGATATTACAATTGTCTCTGTACATGTAATATGATTTAAACCGACTAAATGAAGACGAAGGATCTCTTTTAGGACGAAGACGTAAATCTGATCTGAGCAGTGCGTCAGTTTCAGTCGTAGTAGGCCTTATGATATGTTAACGATAAACTCCTGGTCAGAAATTGGCGTCGCGATCCAATTTTGTACACCTAATGCATTATCAAAAAGTGCTATTTTGATTAATGCTTATGGGAGATGAACAGAAGATAATTCCTGTTCATAGCTGGAACAGAAGAATAATACCTGTTCACAGCTGTAGTAATCACAGATGTTTAATCCCTGTGTACTCACAGTTTAAGTAAATAGATGTTCGAATCCCTGTTTGCTCACAGTTTCTATTAATTAAAACAGAAGTCCTAATTCCTGTTTTTATTGTAAACCGTTTAATACATAATGTGTAATTGGAGACCAGTTTTATGAATTAAAACAGATGATAATCCCTGTCCTTATTCTAAACCGTCTCATGTATAATGTGTAATTTAATAGATGTGTAATTCCTATTAGTCACATGTTATGAAATTCGTGTAATTTTTCCGCATGCAACAGAGCGCGAAATACTCGTGATTTCCACAGATAAAAAAAATCTGCTGTCTAAATTGCTGAATCACGTCACCGACACTAGAGGGCAGCCTCTAGAGGTGTGGCAGTGCTCAAATTACGCGCCCCCCACCGACGTCATCCTGCGTGAGCGTCGCCTCCCACTGACGTCAGCCTGCGCGAGCGCAACTACGCCATCTCGTGGCGTTATAAGATAATACCTGCTTTCAATTTCTTTTTCTCTCTCTGCATTCATTTTCTTTTTTTCCCCGATCATAGAATGAACGGTCGAACTCTCAAATACTTATCTGCATTCAAAGCTTAGCTTATGCTGATATTATTTGGAGTTAGACAATTCTCTTTTCTGTTTTTGATTGTCACACTTTAAGAAAAAAAAACTTTTCCGAATTAAAGCTTAGACTTGATTCACTCAGTTCATTGATAGTCCCAGCCTGCATTGAAGGGTCTCATCGCTACCCTTTTCGTTTGATTATTTTTATAATCAATACTAATAACTTCAGTGTTATTGTAAGGATTATAAGAAGTCATTCTGAATTTCAGTTTTAATTAAGTTGGCTTGAGAAAGCCAACTTACTGAAATCCTATTTAAACTTCTTCTTCTTCTTCTTCTTCTTCTTCTTCTTCTGACCCAAAAATTTTCAACTCTAACTCCTCCTAGACCGTTCAAGCTACATACTCCAAACTCGGGTCAGACCTTCATACTGTTCTGACTTGAGTTGCTATTGTAGCATGTCTGGAACGGACTCTCGCACATCAAAAGACCACACCACCACTCAACAATGAGATCCAGAGTTTTCTTTTTAATCTGTAACGAATAGAGGTCATCAGTGGACCAATGGAACATCAGCTTCTCTCTTTCTCTCATATAACAGTAATAATCACGGAGAGAAGCAACATTGCGTGTGCTCGTGAGCCTCGCGCACAGGTTGACTGAGGCTATTACAAAACTTAAACAAAAATAAATAAAACATGTAAATAAAATAATAAATCTGATTACCATATATTCATAATCTTCCTTGTGATACATCACATCAATTCTGTTATTAGTACACTACAATAGTGTAAAGTACATTAATTGTATACTAGAGTGTATAATCATATACATTACTACAAATATTTATGTTATAACATGCTATGACGAAACAGATATCAATTATAATACTATTTATACACATAAATCCAAAAGAAAAGCATATAACATGCATTTAACAACATACCATGAGCAGGCTGCACCACGTGCTTCACACGTGAATCAATGAATCTGATTCATTCCCCTCATGATTCTCTTCATACAGTACACATTGACAGTAAACCAGATCTCTATTATTTCACTAAACAGAACTAATTACAAACATACCTGTAACGAATAGAGGTCATCAGTGGACCAATGGAACATCAGCTTCTCTCTTTCTCTCATATAACTAAGCATGAATGCAAAATATGAATCAGTTAGCACTATGATGAATTTCATAAAATCGTTTTGCTACACACCTCATCACTACTAACACACTCAGATCATGAAATGCACTCATATCACACTTATTAAGCGATAGTTATGCTTTTAGACAATAAACATCACCATACCAGTAATAATCACGGAGAGAAGCAACATTGCGTGTGCTCGTGAGCCTCGCGCACAGGTTGACTGAGGCTATTACAGATCGCACGAGGGAAAACCCCAGAGGTGTTCCACTGATGACGCTCCCTCCCCAACAAACACCCAAAGAAAAAGTTCTGCTATTTTACTGTTATGTCGTCTTATGAACAACGATCTGAACAAAATTTTGTGATGTTCATTAACTAAATATAAAAGTAGAGAGAATACTCATATATTAACAATATAGACAATAAATTAAAGAAAAAAAAAAATATATATAAAAGAAACACATCAATGAATAATTCACACCAGTTACATTCTCCACCCTGAACTTCACAAATTTTGACTTATACAGGGATCATATACACTGGAGCTATTAGACCAACTGTTTTCCAGAACATGGTGCAACAAAATGTTTCCCACTCACAGGGAAGGTGAGTACAGCAGGTTGATCAGGCCCACTGCAATCACCCGCAAAAGGTGCCTTAAACACCATTCATCTCAAATGAAACTTCATCTTGGATCTGGAACAACAAATGTGCTGAAATGCACTGACTCACTTAACCTTACAACTTAAAGATAAACAATATTGTAATACAATGCAATGTTCTAATACTATAAATTCTCATTTCAATAAAGATCTTACAACCCCCCCAACTGGATTCAGCGTTCTGATAGATTGAGTCATGTTCTCTATCAATCTATTGACAGGTTTCACCATCCTACCCACTCTGGTTCGAACTCTCATTTCTCCTTGACCAGGAGGTGGCTCTAAAACTCCAGCAGGTGAAACACAACGGCCATCATGGAAAACCGCCTCAGAAAGCGAACTGCAAGAATCACAACTCAGTCCTTCATCTGGAATGACTACATTGCTGTTCTTTTTGGTACAATCATCTTTTGACGCCAACTGCTCCTGACCCAACGACTCAGGGACTACATCCAATGATGCAGCACTATCAGACCTGCAGGACAACCTCTGCTGAGGATCCTCAGAAATTGTGGTTCTTTCCACCCAACTAGCAACTCGATCAGACACAGAACACATCTCAGATGCAGAAACGTCATCCAATGATGCACTCCTGCTTCCAAGGACAGATTCACCACCATCCCCAGGTGACTCAGGACCTCCCAACTCGAGCGGCAAGAAGTTAGCTTGCAATAGCAAATTACGATGAACGGTTTTCTCCTGGCCCGTTTTGGTGTTACGAATGCGATAAATATGGCACTTGGGATTCAACGCAACTACCCTATAGGGTGTGGACTCCCACCGGTCTGCCAATTTTCTCTTCCCACGTTCACCTTTGTTGGCCAGGAGAACTTGATCGCCCATGTCAATGCTACAGCCCTTCATCTTCCTGTTGTAAAACTCGGTCTGGCGTTGCTGACTTGCATCAATGTTCCTCTGAGCGACTGTCAGAGCCTCTTTCAGGTCATCTCTCAACCTTTTCACATATTTGTCGTAATCAACAACGTCACAGTCTCTCTCAACACTACCAAACATCACATCTACGGGTAGCTTCGGGATTCTACCAAACATTAGGTAGAATGGAGCGTAGCCTGTGGACTCGTGCGCCGTACAATTGTACGCAAAAGTCAGTGTCTGAAGCAGCTGTGACCACTTTTCCTTAGACCTTGGCGGCAGTGCTCTGACCATGTTGCCCAAGGTTCTATTGAACCGTTCAACATGACCATTACCCATGGGGTGATAGGCAGTCGTTCTGGACTTTTTTACCCCGGCAACCTGCAGCAACTCTCGGATCAGTTGGCTCTCAAAATTAGCCCCTTGATCCGAGTGGATCCTGTCAGGAAAGCCGTACACACAGAAATATCGATCCCACAACTGTCGGGCTACTTGCTTTGCTGATTGGTCACGACATGGAAAGGCATGTGCCATACGGGAAAAATGATCAGTAACAACTAACACGTCCACATTACGGCCTTTGGAGCTTTCTGCAGTCCAAAAATCAATACATACTAGCTCCATTGGGCTTGACGTTTTAACGCTCTCTAGTGGGGCTCTGCCTTCAGGTTCGAGTGTTTTACTGACAACACAGCGCTTGCAACACTTAACGTATCTACGAATGTCGCGTTCCAACCCGACCCAGAAGAACCTCTGCCTTGCCAGATGCATAGTTCTACCTTGGCCCTGGTGCCCTGCTTCGTCGTGGACGCCTGTTATCGCTTGTTTTATCAAAGAAGATGGGACAACATACTGTAACCGCTTCTTTCCCGCAAGGTTGTCTTTGCTTGTACGATACAGTACACCATCAAGTACCTTCAACTTGTCCCATTGCTTCAAGACTCTGAGCACTTTATATGTCTCACCAGCACGCTCACGACGTGAGGCTCTCTTGCCTCTATTAAAGTAAAACAGGACCCTGGACAGACAAGGATCACACTGTTGCCTATCTCGGAGTTCATCTAACGAGAAGACTGGTAACGGGCACTGCCCAGGAGGCAACAAATTCTGGGTGTCTTGTGCGATCCAGGAGACTGCTCTCGACTCAACCCCTGCTTCCCAGTCACTGTGACCCTCTAACACTGCAGACACCTCAGTACTGGAGAGCGTACAACAGCTAGGAGTTACATAAGGAGGACATTCAGCACTCTGGACACCAGCACTAAGCCTGAATGCATCCTGCACGGTGTCTTTCTCAAACTGTTCTGCTTCCTCAAGCAATGCAGTGTAAGGCTCATTCAACAGTCGCTGACTAACCCTGTTGTGGACAAAGGGTTGACGACTTAAAGCATCGGCCACTATGTTCTTACTGCCTGGAATGTACTTGATGCTGAAACGATAAGGCGCCAACTTGGAAACCCATCTCTGCTCACACGCGTCGAGTTTAGGCTTTGTAAGGATGTAAGTTAAAGGATTGTTGTCCGTCCAAACAACAAATTCATGGCCTTTCAGCCAATGGCTGAATTTGTCGCAAACAGACCATTTCAAAGCCAAAAACTCTAAGCGGTGAGCAGGATACTTTGCCTGAGCGCGAGAAAGGGCTTTGCTAGCGAAAGCAATCGGCCGAGCTCTAGTCTCACCCTCTGCGATCTGCGATAACACAGCGCCCACCCCATCCATGGACGCGTCAGTGGACAAAATAAATGGGCGACTAAAATCAGGATGTGTCAGAACCACGGAATTTATCAGAGCGGCTTTTAGCTGCTGGAAGGCCCTACTGTGCTCCTCTTTCCAGTCACCAGAACTCAACTTCTTGAACACAGCAGCACCCTTCTCAGGAGGCTTCTTGCCCCTCGGCGCGGCTGTCAAAGAAAACAGGGGTTTCGCGATGGTAGAGCAATTTTGGATGAACCTCTGGTAATACAACACCATTCCAAGGAAGGATTTAATCTTCCTTTGGGATGGTGTTACCCCATCTTCCATCATCAAATCAGCCTCCGTCACTGCTCCTATAGCGCTAACCTTGTCTGGGTCGGTCGCTACTCCTGAACCGTCAATAATGTGCCCCAAGAATCGCACACACCGCCGGAGGAAATGGCATTTTTTAGGGGCTAACTTTAACCCGTGCTCTCTGAGCCTACTGAACACCATACCGAGTCTCTTGATTGCCTCACCCTCATCTGGCGCGTATACAAGTAGGTCATCCAAATAGCAAAGCAACGTCAAGAAGTTTTGATCGCCAAAGATATTTGTCATCAAGCGCATGAAGCTAGCGGGACTATTGCACAACCCTTGCGGTAAGCGATTAAACTCGTAAAGACCCATCGGTGTCGTGAAGGCCGTAAGATTTTTGTCTTCCTCCGCCATTGCGATATTATAAAAGCCGGAAGTGAGATCCATCGCACTAAAGATCACGTTTCCGCCCAAGGCCGCCAAACAGTCTGCTTGGTGCGGTAAGGGGTGAGCGTCCTTGATGGTCCGGGCATTAAGCCAGCGGTAATCAACACAAACGCGAAGATCACCGCTTTTCTTCCATACCAGGACCAGCGGAGACGCCCACTCACTACATGACTTCCGTATAATCTCTTGCTCTTCCATCTCAGAGAGCACTTTTCTCAGTTCCTGATACTGAGCTGGAGGAACACGCCGGTATGGAAGTCTGAACGGACGGTTATCTGATAGGTGAATCCTATGGACAAACTCTTTGGCTTTACCACAGTCTAGCTTGTGTTTAGAAAATACATCTTGATATCCCTGAATCAACTGCACAAGCTGCTCTTTCCAGTACGGAGTTACTTCGCAAGACTCGATATCAAGGTCACGTAACCCAAGCTTCTGCATCGCACTGTGAAAATCAAAGGGATAACTACCCGTATCCACACCAGAGGAGACAGACTGGCTCTGAACACTCACAGTCTCTCCATTATCATACTCAGGTTGCACGTCCAGGTCTTCGACCGCTAAAACAGGAGATACATCGGCTATTTTAGCATTCCGCCTCAAAGTGACCGGCTTACTAGATGGGTTGATCACCTTAACCCTCTGAGGTCGAGAAACGCGCCGGCGCGTTTTGCTGGATTTTTTTCACATAGCAGCAACATAAACTTAAAAAAATCCGTAATTTGTGGTCATAAAAATAAAATAAATACATGATTATAAACTATAGAGTGTCTTCTTTTTTTTGTGTACACTCACATTAACATCAAAACCTTGTTTTTATTTTTAAATAAATAAAATAAACAGGGTGCGCTTTCAGCTCACTCTGTCTCCGCAAAAATCTTTCTAAAACACGTCTGGAAAATGAACTGAAACTCAGCTAATACTTATCACACAACCATGAAACATGCGTCTAAAGAAAGCTTTAAATTTCTACTTTTAAATAAAACAATTCACATTCAAAACAAATATTCTCCTGCAATGTAATCTGTATGAAACTAAATAGAAGTACAGTTTCTCCCGTCTCATCTAATTATCGATAATGAGTTCACACCCACTCGCAGAGCGCGCTATTCATAAGATAATGTGCTGAGGTGATCTATGCAAAATGAGGTAAACGCCCCCTGAAATGCCTTCAAACCTCTATGCTTCAAACCAGCAAGTTTCATTCATTCACATTCCTGCGCTGTTGGAATATCACGAGTTCAAATTTTGCTCAGAAGAAGAGCAGGACTCTGACGAGTCGACGAACGTTTGTATTTTGAGCGACGAACGTTGAGCGACTTGATCCAGCCGTGGATAATATTTCGGGTGAGTAAGTCTTTTAAATTTACTTGCATTAGTTGACACGTGTTCGCATTTATGAGGAAAAAACAATGTGACAGTTCTCCATTATGGACGCGAGCGCTTTGAAAGCAGCAGACTTTCAAACTTTCACAGAGACCTCAAAACAGAAAGCACAAATCCTTTCTTTAAAACGAATTTCGTTTTGTATTAATTGTATCTTAATTTTAATATTATTTTCATTAACAAATTTAATACACAAAAAGCCATCACAACATAAGGGGCTTGAACTAGAGATCATCATTAACCAGACCGTAGTCTACTCGCCTCACATGTCTAAAAAATGTGGAATATATTTACAGAAAGCTGGTTCTAAACAAAACCATCCAAAACAAAAAACTATGTAGCCTAATAAATGTGCATTTCTCCGGTGCGTTCACTAGCCTACTGCTGAAGATCGCGAGTCAATAGCCTATCGTCAAATTCATCTTTGCCAGAAGTTAATAAACAATTACAATGTCTTATTGCAATATTTTACATATTCATAATCATTACTTTTGATGGATCTTTGAGGATGGATCTTCAAACTTTCTCAGTACAAGTTATGAAGGAAGAGAACAGCATTTCAGTTTTCAGCGCGTCCTCCTCTGATTGCTGTGTTCTGACTGAAAAAGTGCGTGAAGGAGCACATGCGCAAAACGTAGGTTTGTAAAATGTGCTTTTTAAAAAGCGTCTTTATGTCCTCTCCACATAGAGGAATTACAATAAAAAAAAACAACCTCCTCTACTTCTTTGTTCAGGCTGTGATGGGCCATTAGTCATGGGGGGGTGTCTATGTCACACCCTGGTCTGAATCTCATTAATATTTATAGCCATTACCACTCCCATGCATAAACCTCTTCTGACAAAAAAAACTGTTTTACAACGTTTAAATCAATGTATTGTTTTATGAAAACGATTAGGCAGGATGATTTTCACATAATTTTGAAGAAAAAACACTAGGGAACAAGATCCATTAGTCAAAAGTCTTGTGGACACATATTTACTATATGTTTTCTGGTGTTATTTCAGCAACTTTCATTTTTATTTTTTCAAATAACCACGCATAAACATTATTTTCTTAAAAACACAAAGATTTACAAGCATGTTGATCAGATATGATGGTAGCCCTGTTTGTGCTTTATAGAGTGAATTTACACCTTTGCCATTAACATGTTTATGAATAACTGAAAAAACAACAAATGTCAGAGCATGTCAGAACACCTCCAGGGCCCAGAAAACAGCTCAGACTCCAGAGGGTTAACCGGCACCCATCTGTCACCAGGTAATGTGGCTATAACACGCCCGACTAAAACACCTTTCTGGTGAGTTTGTGCCTTAGACGGCTCAACTAACACAGTACTGCCCACAGAAATAGTGGAACTTGCTGGGAGTCTGCCCCACACAAGGTGTTCGTGCTGAGGCAAAAGTGTAACAGCCTGAGTGAGCTTAACAGTACCGACAATGTTTGGGATACTACCACCCTCCCATCTGTTATGCCCAGACAGCATACTCAAAAACCGTTGAATCTCTGGTTCCCCTGTAGAATTTGGCTGATTCATGACACGCCAATAATTTTGAGACCGTTTAAGTTGACTGAGAACGTACTTGATCACATTAGTACCAATAATGAACTGGTCTTTTTGCCCTGGTACGACCAAGGTAGGCACAATAACCGAATGTCCATACACATGCAACTTTAGCTGATGGATGCACTTGGGCTTGACCCGAACACCACCACAACCGACTAGCAAGACATCAGTGGGAGGCTGAACAGGCTCAAGGGTCCCGCATGCATCCAACAACTTACGCTCAGTTTCCTCATTAATAGTGCATGCCATAGAACCAGTATCTAACAGGCCTTGGCAAGTGACTGTATCATTCACCAACACATCGGTATAAAACAAACTGTCAGCTTTTTCCAGCTTCGCGATGTCCTGAAACAAAATTATACTGTCACTTGACTCAACCTGACAATGGTTGCTATAGATGACCATTGGATCGTCTTCACTGATGAGAGGCTGACTTTCAACACTCACATTGCCCCCTCCCCAATGTGAGTGATCTAGTTTCCCTGATCGTCACCAGTCTGGGCCACAGCTCGGCCAGCAACCTTGCGACACTCCCTACGTTGATGCCCAATCTCTAGGCAAGCGAGACATCTTTTTTCTCTCATACAGTGGGAGCGAGTCGAGTGAGATCTGTCTCCACAGACTTCACATGAAGGGGATCGATACCACTGTGATGTTCGGGGATGTGGTTCTGAAGCAGGTAGGGTCGTGCGCTCCAGCACCCTTTCTAACATTTTCAACACACGCTCTAAACTACCCAATTCTGCGGATTCACTTGTTTTAGGGTGCAGGACTGCAGTACACGATGCAGAGGTTATGCCCATACTTTCGCTTCCTACTGCTATCTGAGTGCTGACAGGTTTTTCAGCAACAACAGCCTGATTCACAACAACTTTAGGTGCAGACTGGACCAGCCTCCGAGATTTAAAGTCTCTCTCATGCTCGTCGATAGCCTCTTGGACCTCCTCAGTTGACCATTTGCTTATGGGCTTGCACCTAAAAACACTGGAAAGGTCAGGATTGGGACAGTTCCTGATAAACATCATTGCAATCTCTGAGCTCATATTTTCCATCTTTCCACCACATCTTTGCAGGTGAGCATCTGCTAGCTCGGCTGCCTCATTTAACCTGACCCAATAATCAACAGGGTGCTCGTTAGGCTTTGGCTGTGTCGCATAAAAATCGGCTAACGGCTGGCAAGAGCCAGGGCTTTCGCTAAAATAACGCCGTAGTACCTCATAGACAACCTCAGGACAGAGTACTGCGGCCGGGCTGCTTTTCAGCTTGACCTTAACAATGCTCTTTGCCCGGCCGCAGAGATGATTCAATATCTCTTCCACACTGTCGGCTTTGTCGCAACCCTTTTTGGACAAATATACCTCCATCTGCTCAATCCACTCCAGGATGGTGAACTTATCACTACCATCCCCTCTGAACACTTGTGGTTCCTTAATGTCAGCTTTGACTATGAGATTTAATTTGGACAGATCAAGATTCGGGGACGGAGGCATTGTCCTAGAGGGCTGCTGCTCAGACGACGGAGCGGAACCAGGTAATGCTGAAGTCTGGTTTGTTAGCAACCGTGTGACAATGGAGTCACCTATCTGGCTTCCAAGCTCACCGATGAGGTCACGTAGTTGCTGTGTAACATTGTCACAACCAGTATTGGCAGGAGTGGAAGACTCTGGTTTACACGGCTTGTTATTGGGAAGCGCAGTTGGAACAGTCAGAGAATCATAGGCCAACACACGTGGTTTACCGACCTTAGGAACGCCTACCCCAAAAAATCCTCGACCCCTGCCAATATGTGGTGTTACCAGGTCTTCATTCCATCCCCCTTCGGCCATTTTAGAAATGGAAAATGACACCAATGAAGATCATAAACAAAAATTAACTTTACAGTTATTGTACGTTCTTCTTTCAAGCGAAGAAGAAAACAAGAAGAAAACAAAAAAAAAATAAATAAATAAATTAAAAAAAAAAATTTAAACGCAACAGTCCGATGAGCGTGTGCGTGGTGTGTGAAGCGAGAGTTCAGTACTATCAATGTCCAGACACTACCACCAAAACGTCAACGATGAAGATTCTTTGGTCGTCGATTTCAGAAGCGTTGTGATTCCGCGTTGTCGAACCCCAGCGATCAGCTACAGCAGATCTGGTGTATCCGGGTCACGGCACCAAATTATGTAGCATGTCTGGAACGGACTCTCGCACATCAAAAGACCACACCACCACTCAACAATGAGATCCAGAGTTTTCTTTTTAATCTGTAACGAATAGAGGTCATCAGTGGACCAATGGAACATCAGCTTCTCTCTTTCTCTCATATAACAGTAATAATCACGGAGAGAAGCAACATTGCGTGTGCTCGTGAGCCTCGCGCACAGGTTGACTGAGGCTATTACAAAACTTAAACAAAAATAAATAAAACATGTAAATAAAATAATAAATCTGATTACCATATATTCATAATCTTCCTTGTGATACATCACATCAATTCTGTTATTAGTACACTACAATAGTGTAAAGTACATTAATTGTATACTAGAGTGTATAATCATATACATTACTACAAATATTTATGTTATAACATGCTATGACGAAACAGATATCAATTATAATACTATTTATACACATAAATCCAAAAGAAAAGCATATAACATGCATTTAACAACATACCATGAGCAGGCTGCACCACGTGCTTCACACGTGAATCAATGAATCTGATTCATTCCCCTCATGATTCTCTTCATACAGTACACATTGACAGTAAACCAGATCTCTATTATTTCACTAAACAGAACTAATTACAAACATACCTGTAACGAATAGAGGTCATCAGTGGACCAATGGAACATCAGCTTCTCTCTTTCTCTCATATAACTAAGCATGAATGCAAAATATGAATCAGTTAGCACTATGATGAATTTCATAAAATCGTTTTGCTACACACCTCATCACTACTAACACACTCAGATCATGAAATGCACTCATATCACACTTATTAAGCGATAGTTATGCTTTTAGACAATAAACATCACCATACCAGTAATAATCACGGAGAGAAGCAACATTGCGTGTGCTCGTGAGCCTCGCGCACAGGTTGACTGAGGCTATTACAGATCGCACGAGGGAAAACCCCAGAGGTGTTCCACTGATGACGCTCCCTCCCCAACAAACACCCAAAGAAAAAGTTCTGCTATTTTACTGTTATGTCGTCTTATGAACAACGATCTGAACAAAATTTTGTGATGTTCATTAACTAAATATAAAAGTAGAGAGAATACTCATATATTAACAATATAGACAATAAATTAAAGAAAAAAAAAATATATATAAAAGAAACACATCAATGAATAATTCACACCAGTTACACTATATCTTTTCAGACTGGTTTGAGTTATGGTTTTCTTAAAAATTAATATTAAAAATCATAAAAATCCCATAGACTTTCATTGACCAAAAGTCCATGTCTGTTTGAACTATGTTTAATGTAAACTGCTAGAAGCCATTGATACTCAATTAAGCTTTAAGCTATCTATGTTCTTTCTAACTAATAACTAATCTATCTATCTATCTATCTATCTATCTATCTATCTATCTATCTATCTATCTATCTTCAAACCTTTTCTATCTATCTATCTATCTATCTATCTATCTATCTATCTATCTATCTATCTATCTATCTATCTTCAAACCTTTTCTATCTATCTATCTATCTATCTATCTATCTATCTATCTATCTATCTATCTATCTTCAAACCTTATCTATCTATCTATGCTAGAATCAGTAAATCATACTTGAACATGGTAAATCATGGTATACTATAGTAAATCATAGTAAACTATGGTAAATCGTGGTAAATAATGGTAAACTATGGTAAATCATGGTAAACTATGATAAATCATGCTAGAATCAGTAAATCATACTTGAACATGGTAAATCATGGTATACTATAGTAAATCATAGTAAACTATGGTAAATCGTGGTAAATAATGGTAAATCATGGTAAACTATGGTAAATCATGCTAGAATCAGTAAATCATACTTGAACATGGTAAATCATGATATACTATAGTAAATCATGGTAAACTTTGGTAAATCGTGGTAAATCATGGTAAACTATGGTAAATCATGCTAGAATCAGTAAATTATACTTGAACATGGTAAATTGTGGTATACTATAGTAAATCATGGTAAACTACGGTAAATCATGGTAAATCATAGTAAACTATGCTAAATCATGCTAGAATCAGTAAATCATACTTGAACATGGTAAATAGTGGTATACTATAGTAAATCATGGTAAACTATGGTAAATCGTGGTAAATCGTGGTAAATCATGGTAAACTGGTAAATCATGGTAATCTATGATAAATCATGCTAGAATCAGTAAATCATACTTGAACATGGTAAATCATGGTATACTATAATAAATCATGGTAAACTATGGTAAATCGTGGTAAATCGTGGTAAATCATGGTAAACTATGGTAAATCATGGTAATCTATGATAAATCATGCTAGAATCAGTAAATCATACTTGAACATGGTAAATCATGGTATACTATAGTAAATCATGGTAAACTATGGTAAATCGTGGTAAATCATGGTAAACTATGGTAAATCATGGTAAACTATGAAAAATGCTAGAATCAGTAAATCATACTTGAACATGGTAAATCATAGTATACTATAGTAAATCATGGTAAACTATGGTAAATCGTGGTAAATCATGGTAAACTATGCTAAATCATGCTAGAATCAGTAAATTATACTTGAACATGGTAAATTGTGGTATACTATAGTAAATCATGGTAAACTATGGTAAATCATGGTAAATCATGGTAAACTATGCTAAATCATGCTAGAATCAGTAAATCATACTTGAACATGGTAAATCGTGGTATACTATAGTAAATCATGGTAAACTATGGTAAATCGTGGTAAATCATGGTAAACTATGGTAAAATCATGGTAAACTATGATAAATCATGCTAGAATCAGTAAATCATACTTGAACATGGTAAATCATGGTATACTATAGTAAATCATGGTAAACTATGGTAAATCGTGGTAAATCATGGTAAACTATGGTAAATCATGGTAAACTATGAAAAATGCTAGAATCAGTAAATCATACTTGAACATGGTAAATCATAGTATACTATAGTAAATCATGGTAAACTATGGTAAATCGTGGTAAATCATGGTAAACTATGCTAAATCATGCTAGAATCAGTAAATTATACTTGAACATGGTAAATTGTGGTATACTATAGTAAATCATGGTAAACTATGGTAAATCATGGTAAATCATGGTAAACTATGCTAAATCATGCTAGAATCAGTAAATCATACTTGAACATGGTAAATCGTGGTATACTATAGTAAATCATGGTAAACTATGGTAAATCGTGGTAAATCATGGTAAACTATGGTAAAATCATGGTAAACTATGATAAATCATGCTAGAATCAGTAAATCATACTTGAACATGGTAAATCATGGTATACTATAGTAAATCATGGTAAACTATGGTAAATCGTGGTAAATCATGGTAAACTATGGTAAATCATGCTAGAATCAGTAAATCATACTTGACCATGGTAAATCATGGTATACTATAGTAAATCATGGTAAACTATGGTAAATCGTGGTAAATCATGTTAAACTATGGTAAATCATGCTAGAATCAGTAAATTATACTTGAACATGGTAAATTGTGGTATACTATAGTAAATCATGGTAAACTATGGTATATCGTAGTAAACCATGTTAAACTATGGTAAATCATGCTAGAATCAGTAAATTATACTTGAACATGGCAAATCGTGGTATACTATAGTAAATCATGGTAAACTATAGTAAATCGTGGTAAATCATGGTAAACTATGGTAAATCATGCTAGAATCAATAAATCATACTTGAACATGGTAAATCATGGTATACTATAGTAAATCATGGTAAACTATGGTAAATCGTGGTAAATCATGGTAAACTATGGTAAATCATGCTAGAATCAGTAAATTATACTTGAACATGGTAAATCGTGGTATACTATAGTAAATCATGGTAAACTATGGTAAATCGTGGTAAATCATGATAAACTATGCTAAATCATGCTAGAATCAGTAAATCATACTTGAACATGGTAAATCGCTGTATACTATAGTAAATCATGGTAAACTATGGTAAATCATGGTAAATCATGGTAAACTATGGTAAATCATGGTAATCTATGACAAATCATGCTAGAATCAGTAAATCACACTTGAACATGGTAAATCATGGTATACTATAGTAAATTATGGTAAATCGTGGTAAATCGTGGTAAATCATGGTAAACTATGGTAAATCATGGTAAACTATGGTAAATCATGCTTGAATCAGTAAATCATACTTGAACATGGTAAATCATGGTATACTATAGTAAATCATGGTAAACTATGGTAAATCATGGTAAACTATATTTGGCTAAATCTATATTTTGAACTTATCTATCTATCTATCTATCTATCTATCTTTTGAACTTTATCTATCTATCTATCTATCTATCTATCTATCTATCTATCTATCTATCTTTTGAACTTATCTATCTATCTATCTATCTATCTATCTTCAAACCTTTTCTATCTATCTATCTATCTATCTATCTATCTATCTATCTATCTATCTTCAAACCTTTTCTATCTATCTATCTATCTATCTATCTATCTATCTATCTATCTATCTATCTATCTATTTTCAAACCTTATCTATCTATCTATCTATCTATCTATCTATCTATCTATCTATCTATCTATCTTCAAACCCTATCTATCTATCTATCTATCTATCTATCTATCTATCTATCTATCTATCTATCTATCTTTCTTTCTTTCTTTCTTTCTTTTTAACTAATCTTTCTTTCTTTCTTTCTTTTTAACTAATCTTTCTTTCTTTCTTTCTTTCTTTCTTTCTTTCTTTCTTTCTTTTTAACTAATCTATCTATCATTCTTTCTTTTTAACTACTCAATCTTTCTTTCTTTTTTTAACTAATCTATCTTCTTTCTTTCTTTCTTTCTGTCTTTCTTTCTTTCTTTCTTTCTTTCTTTTTAACTAATCTATATCTATCTATCTATCTATCTATCTATCTATCTATCTTCAAACCTTTTCTATCTATCTATCTATCTATCTATCTATCTATCTATCTATCTATCTATCTTCAAACCTTATCTATCTATCTATCTATCTATCTATCTATCTATCTATCTATCTATCTATCTATCTATCTATTTTCAAACCTTATCTATCTATCTATCTATCTATCTATCTATCTATCTATCTATCTATCCGCGTTCTCCTTTTTCCAAAGCGCTCAAGGTGGTTGCGCTTCGGAGGCGTCTGTCGTTGCTAAGCTTGGTTCTTGTCACGTGACCTACGGTGCGCTTGCGGCATTCTGAAAAGTTGAGATGTTTTTATCTCGATGCGGCGCGGACGCGCTTGGAAAAAACGAGCGCGTCGCAACGCGACCGCGTCGCATCCATTATGAGCGCGCATACCGCGCGGCTACATTTGAAATAACGAACTTGCGCGCGCAAAAGACGCGATATGTGAGCAGGCCCTTAGAAACCAAGATTTCTAGCCTCTTCCGCACGGAAGACGAACTTTCTCGGTAATGTACATCCAGTGAGCCTTTAAACTTTGCGGCACCTGAAGACGCAACAGAAACAGGACACCATCCGCGCTGTCCTGCCAGTTTCAGCATCACCCGAACAAAAGACAAAATCGCAAGTATATTGAGTTGATAAAACTGCTTTCCAGGTTGTCTCGTGAATTTAGGTTTTCTGTATGTAATTATTATTTTCCCCTTCTCTGCCTTTCTTTCTTTCTTTCTTTCATTTCATGTTATCCTGATCACGTATTTTCTTGTTTGGTTAAATGTGTGTTTGTTTTATTGTTTTGTATTTTTACGTACGTTTATATTCGTAACTCATATAATCTCTAGTTTTGCATTTATTAAAATTCATAAATACTTTTCACTGTCTCTGCATTTGAAAGCCCACCATTCTACCCACTGAGCACAGACACGTCCAAACGACGTCATTACAACGTCTTTGTCGAACGTTCAGAAGACGTCCACTGAGTAGCCAGAATGAAAGTTTTTATGACGTCTTTTTTAGACGTCTTTTTGACGTTCAATGTTGACGTCCAAGTGACATAAAAAGTCAACGTTCAAAAGACGTCCAATGAAGAGTCAGCTTGAACGTCTTTTTTAGACGTCTTTTTGACGTTCACTGTTGACGTCCAACTGACATAAAAAGTGAACGTTCAGAAGACGTCCACTGAGGAGCCAGAATGAAAGTTTTTATGACGTCTTTTTTAGACGTCTTTTTGACGTTCAATGTTGACGTCTAACTGACATAAAAAGTGAACGTTCAGAAGACGTCCGCTGAGGAGCCAGAATGAAAGTTTTTATGACGTCTTTTTTAGACGTCTTTTTGACGTTCAATGTTGACGTCCAACTGACATAAAAAGTGAACGTTCAGAAGACGTCCGCTGAGGAGCCAGAATGAAAGTTTTTATGACGTCTTTTTTAGACGTCTTTTTGACGTTCAATGTTGACGTCTAACTGACATAAAAAGTGAACGTTCAGAAGACGTCCGCTGAGGAGCCAGAATGAAAGTTTTTATGACGTCTTTTTTAGACGTCTTTTTGACGTTCAATGTTGACGTCCAACTGACATAAAAAGTGAACGTTCAGAAGACGTCCGCTGAGGAGCCAGAATGAAAGTTTTTATGACGTCTTTTTTAGACGTCTTTTTGACGTTCAATGTTGACGTCCAAGTGACATAAAAGGTGAACGTTCAAAAGACGTCCAATGAAGAGTCAGCTTGAACGTCTTTTTTTAGACGTCTTTTTGACGTTCACTGTTGACGTCCAAATGACATAAAAAGTGAACGTTCAGAAGACGTCCACTGAAGAGCCAGAATGAAAGTTTTTATGACGTCTTTTTTTAGACGTCTTTTTGACGTTCACTGTTGACGTCCAACTGACATAAAAAGTGAACGTTCAGAAGACGTCCGCTGAAGAGCCAGAATGAAAGTTTTTGACGTCTTTTTTAAACGTCTTTTTAGCGTTCACTATTGACGTACATAGTGAACGTTCATTAGACATCTCTTTTAAATGTTGATTTTTGATGTCCAAGTAACATCTTTACAATATTGTAAATGAAAGTTTTCACAACGTCATTTCAACGTCACTTACAGACGTCTAAAGAACATTCATACAAAATTTTAAGATGCACAAACGAAATTAGCTTTACTATTAGCTTTATTAAACCATGTTTTGGTCATCAAACAGGCTTTTGTTCCAAGGTTGGATGACAACATGGTATTCAATAAAACTCATTCTAGTCATAGTAAAAGCAGTGTGCAGAACTACTGCTTTAAAATTGTAAATAATAAATTAATACCTATCCCTTTGATGCACCTGTCTAAAACATGCAAATACTTTTTAGTAGCCTTATATTTTTGCAATTGGAAATAAGTGACATCTGATTATTGATTAAAAAAAAAAGCAAAAATAGTTTGAAATGACAATTTTTTTCCATCTTTAATGAGGTTTTCAGCAAATTATGAACAGGCTGATAAATAAAACAACTCTAATGGTTACACTGAACTGCCAAGTGAACAAAAAACAAATTACTCCAGACCAAGATTGGGGGTGGGTGGTTGGAAAGGGGGAGAGAGACATAAAGTCCCCTAAACTAGAAATAAACACACGCGCCTTACAGTACTCATGTAAAATTCCTCATTATTTCCACCCCTGTATGCCCTCCACGGCACGTTTAAGATGTTCTGCTGCATGATGCTTGATTGTAGCCTCTGTAGCTTCTTTATCCCATTTTATGACTGCAGCTGCAAGAGTTGAACAAAAACAAAAAATCCATAAGTAACATTGCAAGTTAACATACAATATTTTTATACCGGCTCATTGTTTACAAGCGTGGAGGAGGATTGTTCAAATTTATTGTATGTTGAATGACATATTTATGGATTTTTGTCAGTTTATTTAAAATGGTTTGTATTAGTCTTCGCAAGTTCACTTTGTAAACAACGGGGCGGTACTTCTGCCTACGTCCAGCATGAAACTGCATTGATTTGGACTTCAACAATTTGGTTACCGTTGAAGTCCATTGTGTGGAGAAAAATCCTGGAATGTTTTCCTCAAAAACTTAATTTCTTTTCCTCTGAAGAAAGAAAGACATGAATATCTTGGATGGCATTGGGGTGAGTAAATTATCAGGAAATTTTCATTTTGAGGTGAACTAATCCTTGAAGTGGCAATACTACAGTGACCAATGGTGACTGGTGTGGTATATGGCAGCAAACAAATGACTGAAAATGGGTTCTCTAAACTCGCGTCGCTGTATGTTAGGAAGGTGTAAGACTGCAATAGACAGTGGCCTTGGGTGACAAGATATTTAAGATAGCAATCATGAATTGAGAGAGACTGCATATAATAAAATTTCTCAAGCACAGCCCAAATGTAATGCTTTTGGATACTATAACTTCCATTTTAGCAAATACTAGATTACTTGTAGATGAGTTTAGAAAGAGGTAATCCAGTAAAGTATCCAGCTCCAGCGTTATCAGTTCTGCTGTCAGTACTGGAGAAATTGAGAAAATGCACTTACTATTTATTAATGATAAATAGATGTTATCTTGCAAATTCCATCTTTGCCAGCCGTTTCTATACGAGATAATATTAAATCATCTGTATATGATGCATTTTTGATATTTGCAATGCAGAAGAGAGTTGTTGTAAAATGCAGTCTCTACTGTTGCATTGCGGTTACTTGTTTGATAATAAAAAAGAGCTATTTAAGTAAGGGATAATGTAAAGCAAGGCGGATGTTATAGCGAATACAACCCCGCAGGCTGATGCGGAGGGGTCTTGAATCTGCCTGAAGGGGTTGTATTCGCTATAACAACCGCCTCGCTCTACATTATCCCGCTTATTACATGGCTACCCACCAAATAAATTAATAATTTGACATAAAAAATTGATTTAAAAAGGAGTTTATTCATTTAAAAAGGATTGTATTGCTTCTGCTAAAGAAAATACTCCGTTACGTCTCTACGGTTAGAATCCTGCGTCTATAGCAAACCTGTTTTTCATGGCAACGGTGTGTTATACTTAGCAGAGTTGTGTTATCAAGAAATAACACACCGCTTTCTACATTAGAGTTCAACCAAGCCATGTAATAATGGACAATAATTTCGAGCAAGGGACGCTGTTTCCAACTTCAAGGTGGCTTATGTGTGTGCGCACCGAAACTGACCGCAACTAGACAAGCAAATTATACTTTAGGCTTTGTGTGCGCATTTAACCATCAAATACACAACAAAATATGTCAAAATGACCGGATTGGAGAGTATTCACTTAAACAGTTCATATCTTAAATTGGTGTAAATAGTTTGGAGAAAAGGGGAGATTGGTATTATTTGATCTGCATTCAGTCTAATAAACCTTCTGATGATTGCACCATTAATGTGAATCAAACAAAAGGCAAAGAGAAAATACTCACAGCCCTTGAATGATTAACTTTGTCTTGATGAATTGTCTTAATGCTTACCCTCACTTTTGTCTATCTGAGTGCTTTTAATTTATTAAAATAGAACAATGTAAAAAAAAAAGAAAAAAAAAAAAAAGAAATTAGTTCATTGTGTTTTTAAACTTTATGCATGTAGCATGTGCTTTTCAATTTGCAATTTTTTTTAAAGTTTGTTCAGTAGGTTACCAGTTTAAAAAGTACAATTGGGTATCATTTTATTATAATAATACTAACATAATTTGTGTACCTTTACCTTTCAAAAGTTTTAGTCGTCTCCAGAGGCAGTTTCTGCTTCTTCACCTTCCCCTTCATATTGAATTTTGCCATCAGCCGGTTGGTAAAGAGCCTGAAGAAACAAATTCACCATTTAGAAATTACATGCGTGTGGTAATCTACAGGAACTGTAGCATGGGTGAGAGTGCCAAGAGTGAATTAAAGAAATGGGGGCATGGGACACTGTTGTTTTCTGGAATCGATTAAACAAACCTCTTAGAAGTGACCATTTGCTCTGAGAAAGACCTCCCAGAGTATCTTGAGATTGGCCTTTGAACATTTTCAGAATCTGAAAGACAAAATTTGTCAAATATTACTTTATTGTTCGTAATAGTGGATATAGCTCTTGTAGCAAGTTGTGTGCCCATATAACTCGAGCAACCCCAGTGCAGAGCTCCTGCCTCTGTTGTACTGAGCGGACAGTGTAAAGATATCTAGGCTATATACTTCTGGCAAGGGCTGCACGATTTGGGGAAAATGTCATTGTCATTGGAATTATTGAGGTCAATATTGTGATTGAGATATGCAATCACGATATAATAAACAAATGGTTTCATGAGTCAACTTGCTTGGTTCTCAAGGAAAATGCACACACAGATTAGTGATGATAATGCTGAAATGTGTATTTCTCGACTCAAACTAGCAACAACAACTTATTTATTGATAATACCTATAATGATCAATAAGCCATTGATGACTGGATAAAAACTCTTAAAACTTCATTGTAGCTAAGAAGACACACCTAAGAAGACGGCTGACAAGAAATGTATACACACACACAGACACAGTATATTGCTTTTAATTTATTTAGCATATAGTTAACAAAATAATACTAATATAAATGAAAGTCAAAAGCCCACAGTCATACCTGGAAACAAATCCTGTTCAAATAGGATATATGGGCCATTCTACAGAATTGGTTTAAAGTTAAACAAATTTTTTTGCAAGCAAATTTTATAATATCCAATGTAAACATTTCTAGTAATTGTGCAGTTAATCATCATATTGTATTTTCAGACAGGTTTGGAATATTTATCCTCTCCCCAAAATTGTGACTAATGAAACACAATAATATGAAAGTCAACAACAATTACAATTTTAACTATTCCAAGTGTAATTTTTCCTTTGTAAAAAGCATAAATTTTATCATACGTATTTCAAAGTTAAGGATTCATTAGTATTGTCTAAAAACATTCATATTTCGTCTCAAACATATATATATATTTTGATACATTAATATAGGGCGTATACATTTTAATTTGCAGTGTAATAGCATACGTTTAAAACATTGCATTTTATTTAAACAACATATTTCATGAACATATTTCAGCAGATTTTTACTCATCT